>VDFB02193867.1:214618859-215218859 GCA_007258455.2 Sequoia sempervirens | reverse complement strand
GGCTATGGTGAGTTTAGGACTCACAAGCCCTCACATCTTTCCATGTGGAGGATGAAGTGTCAAGAGGAAAAATGATGTGGAAAAAGACATATGATGTGAAGGTACTTGCAAGTACCCTGGGATGTGACTGATGTGACCTCTCAATGATCCACATGGGGAAGAGGAGAGCCTTGGAGGAATAAAAGTGAATTATAAATTCACATGATTGGGGATATCTTAAGGATAAGAAAAGGTTCCCAAAAAGGAAGCTAAGAAGTAACTTGGATAAGACAAGGTGCTTATAATAGAAGGTTCCTGACCCATGTGACTGATGTGACCTTTCAATGATCACATGGAGAAGAGAAGAACTTTGGAGGATTAAAAGTGAATTTTAAATTCACTTGGGAAAGAAAAAAAGGAATTAAAAATTCCTTGGGGGATGAGAGAGTTGACCAAGATGTTGATTGGACTAACTGATCAATGATTAGAAGACAGTTAGTGGCTAATAAAGATTAGGAGCCAACTTGCAAAAGTTGGAGGATGTGACACATCCTAATCAAGGATTAGACATGTGCGCATCCCTAATGATGAGATTAGGAGGTGGATTAGGATTAAGAAATAGTGATGTAGGATGTGACATGCGAGGAATTAAATAAATGTATTATTTATTTAATTCTTTTGAGGAAAGGGAGAATAAAGGGGAAGATATTCAGTTATTAACTAAATACCTTAAGGATTTAGAAGAATTTAAGGATATTAATTAGATAATAGCAATATTACCTAATTAACGCAAATAAGAGGATGCTTAGATGAAAAGGGATAAATTTGAACAAATGCAAGTGTCCAAATTTAGGTGTCTACATTTTTTCCCTCTTTTTGATGGTGTTACGAAGTAGCATCATTTGAAAGAATATTAAAAAATAGAACCCAAAAGAAGATGGTTAGATTGGGAAAGATGTCATAGTCATCGAAGGAGTGACTAGGAAGAAAGATCATGGGGGTGAAGATGAATATTAGGGGTTGAGGATGCCCCCTCGAGAGGACATACAGGTTCAAGAGAACACGGTTGTGCTCTCGAAATGGATGAGATGATGAAGGGGAAGATAAGGAAGATGATGCAATGTGATGGATAAAAGAGGATGATAAGCGATAGGAGATTGGGAAGCACAAATGGATTTAAGGAAAAAGGTGATGTTGCCCTAGTCAAGCTACAAGCCCAAAATGGGTTGATGATGGATGGAGTGTTTTCAATGAGGGAATGATATATCCTAGAACAACATGAGGATAGGGAAGGATACATTTTGATGATGATGCAGAAAGTGTCATTGATCAGGGAAGGATACATCCCAAAACAACACCAAAGGATCAGGAAGGATACATATCAATTATGATGACGATGATGATGATTGGATCAAGGCTTGTAGAAAGGCTCGGAATAAAACCAAGGATGTGATCAGATGATTGGTGCTAGATTGAATGGATGAGGATTGGATTGAGGTGCCAGATGGATGAAAATAATGAAAACGATGGAGGAATTGATCATGAAATGCAATCCTAATGTGATTTTCCATTTTTGGAGCATTGATTTTTGCTATATCATAGGACACCAAGCACCAGGGTATGTAAACCAAGGAGAATTAGTGTCTAATGCATAAAACAAACACAACAGACAAGAAGGCTATTTAACACCCCAAATTCATGAAGACCTTGGTCGGGCTAGGTGTTGGAATAACCACAAGCACAAGGGGATGCCCCAACATAACACAAGACCTCAAGGATCTTGGTGGGTACCATGTGGGACAACCCAGAAGACAACAACAAATAAAAAAGATCAAGATATGCCCCTATGCTAACCTGTCAAAACACACCATAATATGATGAATCATGGTGGCCTTAACGAGTTGTGATAGGGAGCTCACATGATAAATAAAAGCCAAAAGTATCAAAATATCACAATCAATTTCAAACATCCTTTGCAATAGGATCAAGGGGACGGATGGGATTGATGAGGTCTGTTAGGAAGGATGCATCCTGTTGAGACCATAGATGGATACTAAACTAAAAGATCGTTATGACATGGGATACTCAAAGCTGATTGGATCTCATGTTACAAGTGGATATCATTTGTTAAGAACCAGGTAGATAAGGGAATTAGATTGAAGACATGACACAAGAGACGAGACACAAGATAGAAGACTGGCACACCCTAAAGACTTAGGGGCTCAGGGGCCGATCAAAGATTAGCCTTACCTACGTGAAAGCGCAGAGCCCTCGTAGTTCAATAAAAGGCCATGGATAAAAGAAGAAAGAGGAAAATGGATATTGCAATGGATGACAAATACTAGATAGAAAAATTCCCCAGGGGCAGATCAAATGATTGACCTTGCCTACATGAAAGCATAGGGGCAACATAGTTCGACAAAAGACCAACGAGAGACAATGGATAAAGGATGATGAGATAACCCTGATAAGGGGATAAAAAGATGGGACCGATGCGATGAGACAAGATAGACCAATTGGATAAGATAGGATAATGATGATTGAATGAAGCTCAGGGATGGGATGGTTATCCAAATCATCAAAAGATGAATTGGGAGGATATCATGGTGGAGAGATGAGTGATGAGAAGTGAGAGTAGATGGACAAGATGTGTGAAAGAAGGGGGAATGATGACGATGAGATAGATGGCATTGGGTTGCATGAAGGGAAGCCTATAGATAGATACCAATGAAAAGGGATTATGAGATGAGATGAGGATAAAGTTGAAGGGATTGATAGAGAGATAAGGATGGGGAATAGAAGGGATTGTTATGGTATATGAATAGGAATATAAGGATGGGGAGAAGAAAGGGATGCTATGATGGATAGATAGATAAGGATGAGGAGATGGAAGGGATTTTTTAGATGGATAGGAAAATAAGGATGGGAAGATGCAAGGGATGGTATAGTGGATGGATAGAGGGATAAGGATTTGGATGAGGAAGAGGTTACTAGCTAGATAGATGGAAAGGTAAGGATTTGGAAGAGGAAGGGGAAAACATGATGGATGAATGATATCTCCAAGGACTATATCACAAAGGAAGATAGATGCCCCCATTCTAGATATGCCATGTAGGATGAGGCATGAGGGGTGGAAGATAGAAGGATAGGAAAATAAAGGAGTGAGATGGATATAGATAGGATGCATGGATAAGGAGGGGAGATTGATGGTAGCATGACGGGTGGACAAGGAAGGTAAATGGATGTGGATAAGGATTGGGATAGTGTGTAGCTAAAGGGGGATGTATGCCAAGAGGTGCCCAAAGCATGTATATATGTTTTCTCCTATTGATATCAAGATCACAAGGAGGATGAAGGGATTGGGATAAATGGGATATGACAAGCAGGATGTGTAAGATAGGTTAGATGGAGGAGATGGGTGAAGGGGATGCAGTTGCCCCAAAGTGCGGAATTGAATTGGATGGGGGATTTACACATGATGCCTGTTTTCCAGCTTTTCATTCATCATGGTACTTATCCAAGGTTCTTTTTTTCCAAGTTTTCACCATTGCACGAATTATTTCTCTTTACTATTTTTTTTTTGTTTTTGACTTTTTTGAATATTTTGACTTTTTTTCACTTTTTTGGATTTTTTGGATAGTATGTGGATGTAGATGGATAATGATAGGGATGTGGATAAGCAGATGTGATAAGAGGATAGATGGACTCAAGCATCAAATTCCATATGAGGTATTAAGATCCCATGCGTGAAGTGACTATTGGATGTTGCTACAACCTTAGGAGGATAAATGGATTTGATGGGGGAGATATGTGGGATAATGGATGGGATGTTGGAAAGTGTATGGATGGAATGATGGGGTAGGTGTGTGATGGGGTGATGAATTTAGGACCAACATTGGTACATATGGTGGTGTTTGTGAAAGGATAGGAGGATTAATGGATGGAGAATGTGGGGATAATGGATGAGAGGGGATAGTGAATTTTGGGACATAAGGAACCAAAAAAAATTTAGGAGACGGTGGATGAGAATGATTAGCTTGGGGATTAGAAACTTTGGATGTTGTTATGGATGCTTCATTTGAAGGAATTGCATCTTTTTTCTTTGTGATCCACATGGTTTTGATCTTTTCTTTGGTGGGGCTTTGAGGCTTGCAGATTTGATTTTTCTTTTCTTCACCATTTTTTTTAGAGGGGACATGGGGAGCTTTAGATTCATGTGGATGTTTAGATGTATGAATTTTTAGTTTAACATCCAAAGTGATTTTGATAGAAATGGGATGGGTGTGAGGAGATGGATGATGTGGAGGAAACATGAATGGAGAGATGAAGGTAGGATTTTGAGGATGATGTGTGGATGGAAGATGTGTAGATACATGCCTTTGTTGATCCTAATTGGGGAACATGAGAGTGGGATGTTTATGATGGGTGACAAGGATAGGTGATGGATGGATGAATAGGGTGAGATGGAGGAGGTGATTTTGGGATATAAGGGCACAAAATAGACATAGTACTTGGAAGATGCTTGATGGTGGGTGGAGGGACATAAGGACCCAAAATGGATGGAGTAGGTGAAGGATGGGAGATGGTGGATGGAGAAATGTAAGGACCCAAAATGGATGGAGCAAATGAAGGAGGAATATGGATGGTTGTTCAGAGGTGATATGATGGAGGAGGGGGAATGGCAACAAATGATCAGGTGAAGTGATGGGAAGAGCCTATATTTCTTTTGGAAGAGGCTCGCTGAGGATGTATAGAGGTTGTACCAACATATTTAGATTATGATTCTTGAGAGATATGTCCAAGACCTTGTGTATGGATTTGTTCTTTTACCTCAATGGGCTCTAAAATACCTTGCTCATGAAGGCCTAAACCTTTTCCATGAAAGTTCATGTTCTTGAGCATTCGATTCATGATAGGATTTCTGTTATTTTGGAAGAATGATGTGAGTCCATTATTAGGCGGAGGATGATGGGTAGTATATATGCTTTGTTTTTCTTCTATAAGGAGACCACCATGGAAGAATATGAGAGTACAAGGGGTATATAAAAGCGGTGAGGGGATAGTAAGTTTAGGCGATGATGGAGGATCATGAGATGGAGATGATCGGATAGTAGCATCTTGACTGGGAAGAGTGAGTGGTAAGGGATTAGGTGATATGATAAGATTTGGATTTGTGGTAGTGGGTGATAAGGGCTCATGCGATGGAGCAGTGGGGTCTTGAGTGATAAGGGGATCATGGGATGGAATGGATGGGGAACTATGATCTTAAGATGGACTAGAGGGGACGGTAGGATCTTGATTTGGAGAAGGGGATATGTTGGTATGCTCTAGATCAAGCTCTTGGCATGACTCATCATGTGTGGGTGTCATGATGATAGAGTGTTGGAGGGACTCCTCAAGTGGGGGAGATGGAAGGAGGGGGGATTCATGAAGTTCATGAGAAAGGATTTCGGTGATACTAGGAGTGGGAGGAGTGGATTGGGTTTGAGTATCTTCGATGGATTGGGTGGATCTAGGAGTAGAATATGGTGATGGGGTTTGGTTATCTTTGATGGGTTTGATGGATTTCAGAGTAAGAGATGGGTGTTCAATGGATTCAGTGGGTGTGATGATTTCAATGGTTTCAGTGGTGCTAGGGGTGGTTAAAACAATGATAGGTGTGGGATGGAGAAGGGTCTCATCACTAGTGATTATGGATGATGGATTGGGATGGCATGATTCCACGACTTCAAGTGGTGGAGTTGGGGACATATTCTTTGTCATGAGTCCTTGGAGAACTTCTAGAGTGAGAATTGTGCATACTTTAGGCTTAGATGGAACGGTAGGAGTGGATGAAGGATCTTGGATGGGTGGAGGACTAGGATTATGGAATTGTGGATTAAGATTAGATGGAGGAATGGGATTGGATGTAGGATTGGGAGTAGATGGAGGATTAGGACATGGTGGAGTGGAAGATGGAGTGACATAGGAGGATAGGGATGGTGGATTAGAACAAGAGGATGTGGCTGGTGGACATAGTAAGGATAGTGGGGAGAAGGATTTGGTTGGGAAGATTGGGATGGTGGATTAGGATAGGAAGACATGGATGGTGGATTGGGACAAGAGGATGCAGGTGGTGGATTAGGATAATAAGATGCAGGTGGGGGATTGCAGCAAGAGGATATAGGTGGAAAATTAGGATAAGAGGATGCAGGTGGGGGATTGTAGCAAGAGGATATAGGTGGCGAATTAGGATAAGAGGATGCAGGTGGTGGATTATAGTAGAGGTATTGGGATAGTGGATTAGGATGGGAAGATTGAGATGGTGGACTGAGATAGGAGGACGTGGATGATGGATTAGGATAGGAAGATGTGGATGTTGGATTAAGATAAGTAAATTGGTATGGAGGATTAGGATAGGGGGCATATGTGGATGAAGGATTGAAATAGGAGGATTGGGATGGTAGATTAAGATGAGAAGATTGGGATGGTAGATTAGGATAGGCAGACGTGGATGTTGGATTAGGATAGGGATATTGGGACACTGGATTAGGATAAGAGGACATCAATGTTGGATAAGTGGAGGATGTAGAGGAAGGATATAATGGAGATGCAGGTGAGGAAGATAATGGATATCCCTTGTCAAAGGTCGCATAAGGAGAATTATTAGGTGTGGATGAAGATGTAATGGGATAGCTTGGAGGGGTGATTGGATTTTGGAAAGCGGTCAGGGAAAGCTTAATAGAAATGATAGCATTAAGGGGATCTATGTCGTATACTTCTTGATCAACAAGACTCTCATTATCGTCATCAACATGATTAGGGTTTCCCTTGACTACTATTATTGGTTGCATTGGTGAATGATAAGGATTCATGATGTTAGATGGGATGGATATGGATTGAAGTTATGAGAATGGATGATTAGAAGGAAAGAAAAGGTGATGAAAGGCTAAATAGGATGGATCAAACGATCTTGGGTGGAAATGGACTAAAGCTCAAGTCGGGATTTAGGTCGAGCTCAGATTGGAATTGGATTAAAGCTCAGATTAGGATTGGAGGATGTGATAATATTGAATCTAAACCAAGTTTCGAGGTTTGAACTAGATGATGTAAGGTGCTGACAATTAGATTTTTCCAGATTTGGCAGTTTTCAAAAATTGTCAAATTTTTCCATTTTAGGTAACTACACAGGCATATCTTTGAGAGTCCAATTTTTTCCCAAAAACTTCATAAAACTAAGGTAGGATGAATTTCCATCTAACATCCTAAATCTGATACATGCATTTTGAGTTATTAACGAAAATGATTTTTCAAAAACTGGAAAAAACACTAAATTACTATTTTAAGGGTCAAGATGAAAGTTTGAAGCCCTGAAAATGTGCCGAAATGGGGGCCAACCAATTGAGGGTTTGTTGGAAACCCACATGCCACCTCATAACACAACCACCCATAAAATTACAGCCCAAACAGACACCCAAGTGAAAAGTTATGGCCTCCGGAAGTTTCTGCATCAAAATGAAAACCCCTGAAACAAAGTCTAGTTGATTGGGATGGATGATTTGATGATGGATATGGACTCTAATGATGTTCTAAGATGCACCTATGTGATTTTTTCAATGAAATGATGAATTTTAGAAAGTGTTGATGAACGGGGACAACGATGACGGGAAGATAGATGAAGGTCCGTTATGGGGAAAATTTGCCTATTTGGGGGCAAGGTCACCCAACTTAGGGCAGGGTCGCCTATCTATGGGGCAAGGTCGCCCAAGTGAAGTTTAGGTTCACCAAAGTATAGGTCAGGTTCGCCCAAGTGAAGGTCAGGTTCACCCAAGTATAGGTCAGGTTCGCCCAAGTAAAGGTCAGGTTCGCCCAAGGATAGGTTAGGTTCACCCAAGTATAGGTCAAGTTCGCCAAAGTTAAGGTCACCCAAGTATAGGTCAAGTTCGCCCAACTTAACTTTCGGACTTGTCTAAATCAAAAAAGAGGTCAAACGGATGCTTGGAATGGGGAAATAGATGCTTGTAAAGGGAGATGGATGTTTGAAACGAGGAGACGAAAGCTCAAAATGGATGAATGAATGTTTGTAATGAGGAAACAAATTCTTAGAATGAGTAAACGATTGTTTAGAATGGATGAAATATTCTCAGAATGAGGAGATGGAGGCTTGGAATGGATGAACGGATGTGTGGAATGGATGAACGGATGCTCGAAATGAGTGAATGATTGCTCATAATGGATAAATGGGTGCTTGGAACAAGTGAATGGAGGGTGAAATTAGCTATTTGGGGGGTAGGTTCACCCAAGTTAGGGAAGGTTCACCCAAGTATAGGGAAGGTTCGCCCAACTTAAGGGAAGGTTCATCCAACTGCTGGTCAATGTCACCTTTTCAGTGAGAGATAGGTGGGAAACGGATGCTTAGATCAGGTAAATGAGTACTCAGAACAAGGAGATGAATGCTTAGATTGAGGAGAAAAATGCTTGGGACAGGGAATGGATGCTCAGAATGAGGAGATGGATGCTCGAAATGAGGAGATGGATGGTCAGAATGAGGAAACAGGTGTTTGAAACAGGAAATGAGTGCTCAGAATGACTAAACGGAAGGTGAAAATGGCTATTTGAGGGGCAGGTTCACCCAAGTTGGGGTGGGTTCGCCCAAGTTGGGGCAGGTTCGCTCAACTTAAGGGTAGGTTTTCTCAAGTTATGGTCGAGGTCGCCTATTGAGTGAAAAGATAGGTAATTTTAATAAAAACTGACTGGGAAATGACTGAGACATGGGGCAGGTTTGCCTCTGTCAGCTGGCTTGGACTTACTTTGGATGAATAAAACTATGGAAAAGGACCAAAAATGCAACAAAAAACAAGAAAATGACAAGGCTAACTTGACTAAATAGAAACACACTAGTTTTTCACAAAGAAGACAATACAAATAGCATAGTCCTATGATTAGTAAGAGGGTATGGCCAACACGGTCCTCTAACTAAGATGAACAAGGAAAATAGCAAGTCCTCAATATATGCTCAGTACGTGAGGCATAACTATGAACACCAGCCTGTCTACAAGCATGAGTCAGGAACCCCAACGAGATATTGAAGGCTCAAACCAATTCTTCACATCTATCTAGGTATCACCCTAGCTTTGATGCTCCGCCAGACACGACATGACTAGTTTGGGGTATAGCTTTGCCTCTCCCCCTTTGTACACCCTATCAGTATGCATGGTTGGGATCGTCCCTTGGGGTGATGAAATCCCCAAGCAGGTCCCGCTAGAAAGAGGACACTAAGTGTTTTTGGCTACTCCCCAGGCTCACATGAAGTGCAAGGGGAAAGCTTTAAACGATATAACGACCCTTGGGTGACACAAAAGACTTGCAAACATGACAAACAATAAGTTGGCTCCCCCCTAATTAGATCTATGTGGCTAGAATAATAAGGAAAAGCGATAAACGAACTAAACTAACAATGTTGAAACGATCGTTCTGCAAGAAAAGTGTTAGTAGTTTGATCTTCATTCTTCAACAATCATGAAATAACTACAAAAATGTTAGGAAAAAAGTGGACACACTCACCAAGAGACGATGTTAGGGGATTAGTGTCTCAAAATGACAAGAAACAAATGCTAAAAATGACATTTAGATCACTGTTTTACCTCATAGAAAGCTTTGTCTAGGCAGGTTCACCCTTGTTTGGGACAGGTTCACCCCTTTGTAGGGCAGATTCACCCCTTTGTAAGGAAAGTTTTCCCCTCTATGGGGCAGGTTCACCACTACCTAGGGCAGGTTCACCCAACTAGGAAACTGAAGTCAGAATGCTCTCTGGTGCTCAGATAGGCAACTTCGTTGGGTAGGGTCGCCCTTGTTGAGGGCAGGTTCACCCAAGTTGGGGTAGGTTCACCCCTCTATAGGTCAGGTTCACCCAACTATGGGAAAGGTCGCCTCTGTCTTGGGCGGAGTCGCCTCTCTGCAACTTGAACCTGCAAAACGTCAAACAACAACAAATGTGAAAGAAAGGGACCCATTTTTGGGTCCCACTAGGCATGTCAGAAATGTGATCAAGAGTTGTTATCCTATCTAAACGATGCAAAAAATAGTGCAAAAGACAACAAACCACACTCATTAGAGGAAATTTACATTAAAAATTGGCCTCCTAAGAAACTCTAAAAAGAAAAAATTATCTCAAATAATATAAATTATTTAAATATAAAAAATATAAATTACTTAACTACATGAGTTAAGTGGGGACACATGTTTCTATTATAATTCCTTAAAAAACTCAAGTCCATTATTTTTTTAAAAGTGGTAACATATATTTTTATTGAAAAACTCAAGTTCAATTTTTATTTTAGATTATTTCTTTTCTTGATTTTTTATTTTTTATTTAAAAAATCTTAAACTCAAGTTCATTTTTTTAAAAAAGTGGTAACATATATTTTTATTATGATTTATTAAAAAATTCAAGTTCACTTTCTTTTCTTGATTATTATTTTTTATTTAAAAAATAGTAAAGTAAAAGTAACTTTAGATATTTTATTTTATACTTAATATTATATTTTATATAAAATTTATATACTAGTATATTTATATTTAAAAATATATATCTAAAGTAGTTAAGGGATATCTTTTTTCCATAGTTTATTTGATTTTCTCACTTTTTTCTTTCTTCCATCATTTTTATTTTTTTATTTTTCCTTTTTTTTTTGGTTTGATATTTTTGGTGATTTTCTCTAACTTTTTCTCCTTCCAATTTTTCCAATTTCTTTTTTGGTTTTTATTTTTATTTTTGAAATGCTTTTTATATATTTTTTTGTTTTAAGAATGAAAATATTTTTTAAAAAACATAACAATTTCTATAATAGACCTTAAAAATATATATCTAAAAAACAAAAAGAATATTTTATATTTAGAAAGATGAATGAGATGGAATAAGATATGTGGAGTTAAATTAACCATCATGAGTTAATTCATAGGATTTTAGAAAGTTTTATTTTATAAAATAAATAATTTTATTTTTATTTTGGATGATATCACTATAACAGTTGATGTCATCTTTTAATTAATTTTTGATAACTCAAAAATCTGATGATGTCATCCTTAGGAGGTCCATTTTTTATGTAAATTTCCCCTAATGTAACACCTCAAGATAGGGCTACATTAACTCAAAACAAAATAAAGATAAAGAAAGCATATTTTTACCTTGTGTTGAGTTGATCTTTGGTTGGCCCTTGGATTGTTGATAATGTATGCTCCTTGATGGCAAGAGTGTTAAAAAGATATGAAAAACAATGTAGATTCAATGGGGATTCAAATGATGGATGTGGGTATTTAAGTAGATGAATGCAATGGATGTAAAGAGAGCTTGAAGGTTCAACAATGGAGGATGGGTGCAAGTGAGTGAAGTTGATTGAGAGATGAAGTTAGAGAACTTGAAAATGTGATTGTAAGTTTAATGCATAATGTGTGAATGAAAGAGAAATCCTCTATATTTAGGGAAGAATTCTCTAGAGAATTAAACGATTGAGATCTTGCCAACATGGGCAAGATGAAGGGTTGTGGTTAGTTGAGGACTCACAAGCCCTCACATCTTGCCATGTGGAGGATGAAGTGTCAAGAGGATAAATGATGTGGAAAATGACATATGATGTGGAGGTACTTGCAAGTACCCTGGGATGTAACTGATGTGACCTCTCAATGATCCACATGGGGAAGATGAGAGCCTTGGAGGAATAAAAGTGAATTTTAAATTTGTATGATTAGGGATATCTTAAGGATAAGACAAGGTTCCCAAAAAGGAAGCTGAGAAGTACCTTGGATAAGACAAGGTGCTTATAATAGAAGGTTCCTAACCCATGTGATTGATGTGACCTTTCAATGATCACATGGGGAAGACAAAAATGAATTAAAAATTCCTTGGGGGATGAGAGAGTTGACCAAGATGTTGATTGGACTAATTGATCAATGATTAAAAGATAGTTAGTGGCTAATGAAGATTAGGAGCCAACTTGCAAAATTTGGAGGATGTGACACATCCTAATAAAGGATTAGACATGTACACATCCCTAATGATGAGATTAGGAGGTGGATTAAGATTAAGAAATAGTGTAGGATGTGACATGTGAGGAATTAAATAAATGTATTATTTATTTAATTCTTTTGAGGAAAGGGGGAATAAACAGGAAGATATTCAATTATTAACTAAATTCCTTAAGGATTTAGAAGAATTTAAGGATATTAATTAGATAATAGGAATATTACCTAATTTACACAAATAAGAGGATGTTTAGATGAAAAGGGATAAATTTGGACAAATGTAAGTGTCCAAATTTAGGTGTCTACAACACCGAGCAGTTGCTTTGTTGTATTATCAAATCCTCGAATAGGTGTGGAATTAGGTATTATTTGTGACCTCTTAACAACTAATCAATCAAGGAGACTCACATTACACACATTAAGGGCACAACCATTATCTATGAGAGTGCATTTGATACCAAAGCGATTGAATTGAGTAATTATCATAAAAACATCATGTTGGTTATGCAACTCCAAGGGAGGGAGCTCATGTTGATGGAAGGTAATGTCAAGGTTCTTTTTGTGGATGAGAGCTGCCACATCATTCAGAGTGGAACTATGAGGAGCTTCAATTTGTTTTAAGGCTATTTGAAGAATGTTGTTGTAATTTGGTTAGTTTTGAAGTCAATCCCAAAGGGAAATCTTTGCAGGAGTATTCCTTAATTGTTCAACAAGATCATACTCCTTTGTGTTGGGGATGTAAAGAGGAGTGCTAGATAGATTGGGTAAAGGTAAGGAGGGTGGGATTGGTTGCAGTGGTTGTGGATTATTTCGAGTGTTATATGTATGAGAAACAATATCATTACTAGATTGTTGCGATACATTGGTTTGAGGTTGATTGGAAGGATGAAGCGGATGAGAAGGTGGGTAAAGAATGAGTTGAGGTTTATTTTGAGTGTGTTGTTTATGTGAAGGTGGGAAAAGTGTGTAGCGAGGTTTAGTGGAAGGATGAAGGTTATGCGAGGGTAGGTAAAGGGTGTAATGAGGTTGAATATTGTTAATATCCCATAACAAGTGAGAGTCTTCATTGTCTTTGAAGGGTATGTTATGATTTTCTTGTGTCATAATATCCTCCCTAGAAGGAGAGTTCTTAGGAGAACAAAAAACCACATGTTTGTGACAATTAAGGTTTGGTTCATCCAAAATAACTATCACAACCAAGGGGGTTATTAATGGTTGAATGTGTTTGATTAGGGGAAGACTATGCAATCATTCAGTGTTTGTAATGTCTCATTCTCTTGTTCCATATTATCTACCCTACTAAGAGAGCTTTTAATATGTTCATATAAAGTTGAAATGTGCAAAGTAGCTTCATTACAAGTGGGAGAGGCATCAAGAGAAGAAAAAGCATCATAGTCTTGTTTTTAAATGATTGGATCTACTTGATTAGGTATGTGTTCTTGGATGGGGGAAACATTAGGAAAGGAGCAAGGAGATTCTTATGATTATCTTTGATTGCCTCCCTTTTTCCAATGATGTCTTCCAAAATAGGTGAAGAGAAATAAAGAGGATTGTAATAGGTCTTAAATATTTGAGCATCTAATGTCAACATATCCTCCTCACAAATAAAGTGATTGCCATGATTACTCACAAAAACATTCTCACAAAGAGGGAAGGAGTTAGGAGATGAATCTATGGTCTTATCCTCGTGTTGTGTGATAGTCATGATTACTTAGTGTAATATCCTCTTCTATACTAATTTTTTATGTTTAATAGGAGAGGGAAGAGGAGAGAAACAACTCAGATTGTCACAACTCTCATCAATTTGTTCTTCTAACACTAAAATATCTACTTCACAAGAGAGAGATAATAGGAGAAGAAAAAATGTAAGTGTTATGATTATCCAAGGTTTCTTTCACTAAATGAACCTCATCCACAAGAGGGGAACTAGGAGAGGCATCTATGATGAACAAAAAGAAAGGGGAAAGGACCTCATATTCATATGCTTTTAACAAAAATTGCTTACAACATGCAATAATATCTACAAAGAGAACATGCAAGATGAGAACTATAGAGTTTTGTAATGAAAAAATGATGGAATGATTAATCTATAATTTTGAAAGGTAACAATGCTAAAGAAAAGATGCAAATGAAGAATAATTTTTCAGATTTCAAATATGACAATTGACTGATTATGAGATGTAACAAGATGAGAATGCAAAATTGAAAGTGAAACTGTGCATGAAATGAGCTAATTAAGGCTAGATTTTATGAAATGCATGCTACATAAATGCAACTGGTTGATATAGGTAGGTTAAGGAACCAAAAAAAATCTTAAAAATAGATTTATGAGTTCTAGACAATGTTGTTTCAGGGGTCAGAAGGGACTAATTCGCCCAAGGTGGCGAATGAGTCCTAGTCTGAACTTTTTTTAGATCTTTCAAATTGTTTTGAGTGATTTTGATGGTTTCTAAGTGCTATGATGCAGACCTAAGTGAAAAATGCAGAATTTTAGAAAATCTAAATGAATTTAGATGCAAAAAATGCAACCTAAATGCACTTTTCTATGAATGCAAAATTTGAAATCTATCATGCAAATGGATTCATGCAAGTCCTAATGCAAGATAAATGCGAGCTAGATGTATGAAAAAGGAATCCAAATCAGACAAGAAAGTATTCTAAAAAGAAGGTTCACCAAAGTGAACCATATATTTTTGGGTTAGGGATACTAGGTCTCTTTTACTCAATTAGGGTCTTTCACCTAATGGAAAGAGATAGATCCCACACTTAAAATCTAGGTGGTTCACTCACATAGAAGATTGTATGATGTTATATGAGATAAATGGAATGATATGAATGCAGGTAAGCAATGAAATTGATCAAAAATGAATGAAAAATCTAAGAATTATGACTTTTTTGAAAACACATTGTGTAATGCAAAATAACCTAAGTATGAATAGTAAACTGCAACAGAAATGATTCAGATTGAAAGTGTGCACCTGGAACTTTGATGAGGACTAGAAATGGATGTTTGAATGTTGTTGATTATGTTTTTCAAGATTGAAAGGACTCATTCACCATCTAGGGTGAATCACTCCCTATTTTGGTGAAAACTTCCAAAGACTAGTTTTTGACTATCAAGAGATGAAATCTGAGAAAAACTAGTTTTCAGGCCTACAGATGGGATTAATTAGACATGCTTGGTGAATCAGTTCTCCTACAAGAATCTTCAAAGTCAGGACTTGAATCTGTAGCTTTAGATCCGCCTTTCTGTCTTCTACAGGTGTCCGCTTCAGAAATTGTCAAAATCGGGTCTAAAAATGACTTTTCCTTGATATTTTGACTTGAATGATAAGGAGATCACTTGAATAACTTTGAAATTCAATCTTCAATAATTTCCAAGCTTACAAGAGACCTAAATTTGTAAAAAAACAAGACAAAAGAGAGATATGTTGAATGTTAGGGCATGGGGGTTTGCCTAAGTCAAACCCCGTTTAGGTAATTAAACCAAAATGATGAAATAATGAAATAAATAATGAAAAAATGGAGTATATTACCTTTCCATGATGATTTATCTTGAAATTCTACAGCAATACATGAAGATTCAACCCTTGAATGCTTTAGAAAGCTAACTTTGATGATTTCTAATGAAGAAACCCTAGCTTGCTTGACTTGGATGAGAAAATAGATGATGAATTAATGATAAGAGGTGTAAAAATGAGTTGTTGTTGTTAAAATGAGGATAAAATACTTATTTATAGACAAATGTGCCTTAGTACCTAATAATACCTCATCACAGCCCGACATGTAGTGAAAATAAACTTTAAATTTGACTTTTTCCTACTCAAAGGTCAAAATGGGGGCCATATAGGACTCATTCACCATACATGGTGAATGGGTCCCACCTGGAGGGGACTTATTTTCCATGCATGGAAAATGGGTCCCACAGGGGCCATTCCGACACCTAAGAAGCCAAGGAATTAGGAAATAAGGTCTAAAATGTCACTTTATCGGGTATTTGATCAATTAAAGCCTCAGGATGCACAATATGGATTAATATGGGACTATTAGTGATGATGTGAATCTCAAATAGGGCTTGGGACACATAAATCAATGTGAAAGTGTCATTAAATACACTTTTCAACACTAAAATGGGGTCTACATAGCCTAGGAAGGCACAAGAACCAATGTGAATGTACAAGACACATTACAACACTAGTTTATCATTAAATTTAAGTTATAAACCTTCTAGATTGCTGTGATGATGTATTTAAATACATTTTATAATGTTGAATTAGGGAGAAATAGGTTAATTAAGTCTAGAAAAGCGTGAAAGCATCTTACAACACTTTACAACACCTTTACAAGATATCATTAAATGCATGTTATTCAATTTTCCAGGGTCCAAGACCTAGTATGGACACATAAAATGTCTCACAACACTAGATTAAGACCTCATTAAGTCCATTTATCATGAATTAATCCCATGTCAAGCAAAGGGTCCTTTTTTCCACGACACAATATCTGATGAAAAAAATGCCATCATAAATGTACATAATGAGAGGAGTCTATAGAGTGGCAAGAAAGGCATCATATAGAAAGGAAATATGAGGTTAATTGAATTTTTCTAAGTTATTGAAACACTATTTGACATGATGCCTCAACAAGGAATGAGATTGTATGACATGACACCTCAACAATATGTGTGGTGGGTAATTGAAGGCTAGTGCAGAAAAGAGTTCAAGCGGTGAATAAATCAATGCATGGATCAAATTTAAATCTCAATCGATATCAATGGACATATTACATTAAACAAAAAATATCCTCGATGATCTCTTCCAATTTTAATTTGAGAATTTTTTTAGAAAAAGGTAGAAGAATATACGAACAAATATCTATCACTAACCCAGTCTATACAAAGTTGATATTGATTTTCAAAATTAAATGTAGAGAAAATTAAATGCAGAGCCTTTTGTAGTAATTGGTTCTCAAGAAAGATTGTGCACCAACTAAAGATCTGCATGGTAGGGCAATGGCTTCACCAAAAGTCAAATTTTAACCACCTACGCGATCCTTTTAATCCCTCTCCATTCTAGCCTTAAAAGATCTCATGAAAATGTCGTTACTAGGAAGGATGCTTGTCCCATTGGCTATGGTGGCATAAAAAAAAATTGTTTGGTCCCGCTTTGTGAGAATTGTAGTGAAATAAAGGAGGATTCCCTAGTGCCACAGGAAACTTACTTTTTTGATTCAATGCAATTCTCCCTTTTTCTAATTCTTTTAATTTGTGATGCTAATCTTAAAAATTAAGTCGCTCCTGTGTTGAAGTAATGATAGCTGGGAAATTTAATTTCCTCTATAGACATTGATTTCCATTGCCGAACTTCACTCAGCGGTCAATCACACTCAATAGATTCAATAGACATTGATAGATTAAAAAGTAGACCAAAACAATAATCATGACCAATAGAAATCAATGATCATAGCCTTTAAAACTTGTACGTATTTTTTCTATTTCAGTCTCTAATAATTAAACCAAAATACGTCTAATACTCTAAGATTCCAATTTCAAAAAAGATGGCAAGATCCTAGAAATGTCAAGTCTTAATTGGTAATTCTGTAGATTTTTTTGATTTTTACGCTTCCACAAATTGAAAGTATCTTTTGATTTAAACACAAAAATCAGAAAAATTTCCTAAATCTTTGCCAAATTAATATATCACCAATAGTATAGAATTAAATGTGAGCGTTAAACAATATAGAACTGTATGTTATACCAGGATTTAGTGTAGAACTGTATATTATGCCAAAATGGGAGTGCTTAAACAATAAAGTCCTCAAAGCATAAACAAACTCGTTTTTATCACATGCAGATTTAGATGAAAGTGAATTCAATAAATGAATGCAAAGGAATACTGCCCCAAAACTACAAGATTAAAGACAAGCCTGCAAATGATATAAATATCAACAACTGGTTAGTAGTTGAGCCTAGTTAGTCAAATATTAATGCAAAAAGGAATAACAGTGGGCACCAAAGCTTGAAGTCACATGGACATGCACAAATATTTTATGCTACTAACAAATATTTGATATTCCGATTTCAAATGAAATCAAATGTGATGCCTCAACAAGAATAAAAAATAGAGACACTTCGATGGGTTGCTTCTCAAATTTTTGATTAAGAGAAGACCACAAAACTCAATCATGCATTAAATGGAATTTGAAGCTTCAACAAAAACAAAGAGTCTACAGTCCTATCTCATGTGATAGAAAACAAATTGAAGTCAACAAATGTCAGCATAATTTACTCCTCTTCCACCTTAGAAATTAGAGTAAGAATAATAAGATGAAATGAATGCAAATGGAGGCTACTGAGAAGCCCCACGGTGAGCATCAAAATGTGAAGACTAAAATCTACATTGATCAAGGATTGACAAAAATGAGTTAGATTAGTCAATATTGAAGAAATGAGATAAAAGCCTTCCCCATGAAATTGTTGAGCAATGTAAAGGAAATGACAACATTATCAAACTAACATGAAACTACAAGCAAGATGAAGATGAAATCTATTCCTAAACTATTCAAACCATCATCCCATAGGGGGATTGGTGCTACTTTGATGTGGAAAGTAGCCCTTTCCCAATTGCTTATGATAAGCTCTTGATCTTGATAAGGAGATGCAAAGATGATTTTGATGCAAAATGATAATAACAAGGTAAGTTGGGAAATGCAAGTGATCCTATAGTGAAAATGCATAATATTGTAGATGGATTGTGGAGTAGAAGTGCCTTGCATAATTTATAGGTTGAAGGGTTGAAGAATGGAGAGATGGGAGGAATGTGGGACTAAAGAAGAGCCAATGATATTGTGACACTTGTCACATGGCTAGCGGAGGAAAGTGTAGCACATTTTTGAGAATGTGCATGGTTAATGCATGTGGTTGAGGATTTGAGAGGTGTCAGAGAGATTAATGCATGTGTAAGAGGCATTAAATGCATATGGTTGAGATGTTTTGCAGGGAATGGTTTGGGCAAGAAAGTCAAATAAATGGAGTAAATGAAGGAATATTCTCAAATAATATACCTTGGTGAGGGAAAATAAGGTAATTAGATAATTAAAGAAATTGATTTTCATGTGAAACTAGGGTAGTTGACCATGGGTTTGCTTTGACCAAGGTTGAGTCAAAAGCTAGAGAAATGAAGGATTAGTATTAGGAGTTAATTAATTTAGGATTAATTAACTTGGATGAAATTAACTGATTTATGACATTTAATTTAAATGTTTGGGTTTATTTAAATCAAATGAGAGGATGTTAGAACATTAGGATTTTAATTAAATATATTGATTTATTTGATTAAAAGAGATGAAATTAGTTAGCAGAAAGTGAATTAATCAAATAAACTTAGTTAATTAATAGCAAAAGTAATGTTAATTTGAGCATCTATAGTTACAACATTGGGATTCTCTAAGGCTTGTATAGACACATCTAAGAGAATTATCATAAGGGGTTATGATGATGCAGAGTGTTCTTCGAAAGGCATAATTACACTTCCTATAAGGGTTAGACCAGCTATTCAAGATATAATATTTCAAGTCCTAGATTTGTACCTACCATATAACCTTCTCCTTGACCACCTATAGATTCATGTCATGAAGGCCATACCTTCCACCTATCATCAATGCCTTAAATTCCCTTATAATGGAACCAAAATCACAATAGAAGGTGATCTCGATCCCTTCCAATAATATAGTAATCTAAAAGGAACACACGAGCATCAAGTGCCCATCAATTAAGAAGCATCACTTTCCACCTCATCTCATTACATTGATCCTTCCACTTTATCCATATCTTCCACTCCATCCATTTCCTCTAAAACTAAGGTCTAGATCCATGACATAGTATGTGGAGAGTATAACATTGAGATTTCCTATTGCACTGACAAGTTACCTGCATCATCAAAGTCCTATGGAAAATTGTGTCCTATCCAAAAGGACACTAAAGTCATTATCCATCAACCTCCCACTACCTTCACTAAGTGGGGTGAGTTAAGCAAAGAAACCATAGGCGAGGACATTTCTACATTGATTTTTAAGGATGAAGAAGATACCAAGCTTGTACAGTTTCCAGTTGAGCAATATGGAAAAGGCTTTGAGATCAAGAAATAAAAAGGTTATGATGGGCATAATGGACTTGGACCACACAAGAGAGGAATGAAAAAAACCCTAATACCTAACAAGTTACCAAAGAACAAAGGGTTAGGGTATACACCATTAAAAGTGAGTTCTCCTCGTACTAAGTTACTTTTGAGTAAAGATGCTAACATTTCTAATTACATCAAGACATCTAGGGAAAATATCGAGATTGACTCCCCAAAACCAAAACATATTGATGGCCGAGCTTGGATTGATACCTTTTGGGACCTTGATGATACCTCAGTATTTACCCTATCTACCCTATCCTTGAGGTATATCAATATCATTGATGATTTACCCTTCTAAAGTCTACCCACAATTGATAGATTGGGACCAACAAGGACCTTCAAGCTTAGACATATTCAAAAACAATGAAGCAATAGCCGAGTTTATGGGACTTCGAGAAGGAATATGTAGTGGGGATCACAAGGTTGGATTCATCTTAGAACTTGATACCACATCTTACTTAGGGGAGTCTGCTCCACCCTCTAGTTGCAAAAGTGAAAAATAAAAAAAGAATAGGTCTTTAGGTGAAAATTGAAAGGAACCTTTAGACCATGAAAAAGTAAAAAGAAAGGACATATTCAAGGGTGAAAACCTCTTTGAGGTGCCCAAGGATGGAGGGTTGGATGTACTACCTACAAGTCAATAGAGATCACCATTGATTGTAAATAAGTTAGAGGAAGTAAATATTGGTACTGATGATAGTCCTAAAATCATTCTCTTCACATCATCTTTGACAATCATTGAAAAACCAGAGTTCATCAACTTTGGAAAATCAATTTCGGTTCGTCATATGTTGATATGATTGGGTTGGATCCTAAGTTTGTTTTGCATAATTTTCCATTATTCCCAAACATGAAACCAATCAAACAAAAGTTGAGAAAAATGCATCCCCAGATCACACTCTTAGTAAAGGCCGAGTTGAAAAAGTTACTTGATGTTGTTTTCATTCGACCTATAGACTATGCAGAGTAGATTTCAATTCTTGTACCTATAACAAAACCAACTAGACGGGTCATAATTTGCATAGAATTCAAAGATTTAAATAAAACTTATCTCGAAGATGATTTCCTATTATCAAATATTGACACCATAGTAGACCTAACAATGGGATCTATGAAATGCTATCACTTATGGATGGATTTTTAGGCTATAATCAAATAAAAATTACCCCTAAAGATCAACATAAGAAAACCTTCTTGTCCTTGGGGTAATTACTGTAGGAATGTCATGTCCTTCGACCTTAAAAATGTTGGAGCAACATATCAAAGGGCCATGACTACGATATTTCACAATTATATGCATACACTCATGGAAGACTTTGTTGATTTTTTGGAAAATTCCATATCAAGAGATAGTCATTTAGATGTGTTAGATAGGATTTTCAAAGATTTGAAGATTACAAGGTCAGACTAAATTCAAAAAAGTGTGTCTTTGGGGTAACCTCTGGAAAACTACTAGGGTACATTGTGTCTCATAGAGGTATTGAGGTCAATCTAGCAAAGGTAAAAGATATCATGGATATGCCTCCACTAGCAACTTTGTCTCAGCTACAGAGTCTCCAAGGAAAGCTATAATCAGGGTATGTGTCAGATCATGATGGGCCAAAAAGTGGCAATATGTAAGTGATATGATGGCCCATGTGGCTGACGACTTTTTTTTTACCCAAAATTGATGAAATGAAAAGGGTTTTTAAAGGAGATTTCTCAGCTTTCCACCAATATAAATTATGCTTTACTTTGAATTTAATAAATAATTATTATTCATTTTCTATTTGAATTACGACTAAAGTCCTGATTGATAGGTTGATTGAAAAACATCTATAGCTTTCAAAAAATATCACATTTTTTGAATTAGAAACATGTGTCACATTCTATGATTCACATACTATAGGATTAAAAAAATAAAAAATTAATTTCATGAAGTTTTGACCAAGTTAAGGTGGTCAGACATACGAGTTTTTTATATTTTTGAAAAGTTGTATTAAAAAATTCATAGTTAATTATTTACATGTAAAAAAATTACAAAAAAATATGCATCACATTGGTACATAAGTCCTCTACTTATATCTAAAATCTTATAAGAAAATATTATCATTTTATTGTGGTTAGGGTGGTTAGACAGACACCTACTTCTTATTTTTTCACTGAAATTTAAGTACTAATGCATTGACATTTCAAAATTTCACCAAATATATTTTTTATTTTTTAAAATATACCTAGTAGTTTAGAAACTACATTCAATTTTCTACAGATTCTATTCTTGCATATTTTTGAAATAATATAGATAAATTATTCAAATTTTTACGTCAAGTTGCCTAACCCTGATTTTTCTGAATTTTTTGCCACTTAAGGGCCTAATTTTTCCATGATGATCCTGCACATACCCATCAATATGAATATTCATGCTCAATTGGCCAATAAATGTCATCGACTTAAGCACTTGCTTCGTAAAGGAGTCCCATTCCTATGGACCGATCATTGTCAAGAGGTGTTTCAAAAAATCAAAGATTATCTATTATCCCCTCCAGTCCTCATGACACTTATTGATGGTAAACCTATAATACTATATATATAAACATCATCAGTATTGGGATCCTTGTTGGCACAAAATAATGAAGAAGGAAAGGAAAGAGCCATATACTATATATATTAACCACACACTTGTGGGGTCTGAGATTAACTACAACACTATTGAATGAGCATGCCTTGTAGTTGTCTTTGCTACCTAAAAGCTTTAAAATTATATGCTAAATCATCAGACAAAATTAGAGGCAAAGATATACCCATTGAAATATCTACTCAACAAAGCAACTGTAACTGGTCGACTAGCAAAGTGGGTAATGATCTTGAGCAAGTTTGATATCGAATATGTTGATCAAAAGGAAATAAAAAGAAAAGTGATAGATGATCAACTTGCAGATGCCCTAATGACAACAAATCATCTATTGGTGTTTTATTTTCTCGAGCGATGAGTCAATTTTCACAGTAGAGACTTCCACCATGTATGGAAACTATACTTTGATGAATCTTTCACAAATCATGGTTTTGGAGCTGGAATTCTCTTCGTTACACCGCAAGAAGACACAATACCTAAGTTATAGAGGATACATTTTGCTTGTACCAATAACATAGCTAAATATGAAGCATTTCTCACAAGACTCCAAACGCCTATTAAATGGAAAATGAAGAACCTTCATGTCTATGGTGATTCACAATTGGTTATCTAATAGGTCAATGATGATTTTGACACAGAGGATGAAAAGATTATTCCTTACAAGAGAATGGTCAAAAGTTTCAATCAATATTTTCATGTTATTGTCTTCAATTAGATTCCAAGAATTTAGAATAAAACAACCAATGCAATGGCAACCTTAGGATCTCTCTTGGATATACCTAACAATTTGACATCTCAATATTATTTCTTGGTGAAACAAATTTTGATCCCTATGTTAGATATCCCCGAATATGAGCTAATATGCAAAAAATTTGGTCCTGATTCCCCACTGTATAAAGACCTTTATAACTACTTACATGACCAAATTATTCCCCTAACTTTTCTTCCAACCAATGTAAAAAATTTATCCAACAAGCCTCTAGATATGTCATCATCAGTGATACCCTTTACTATCATAACTTAGACAACACCCTCCTTAGATGTCTTGATTTAGATGAAGCAAAAATGGCTTTACATAAGGTACACAATGGTATATGTGGAGCTCATTCTAGTGGTCCTACCTTGGCTAAGAATCTCATGCAAACTAGATATTATTGGCCTAATATGGAATGTGATACATATCACTTTGTTAGGAAATACTGACAATGCCAAATATAGAGATATTATGCATGCACCTACCTAGGAAATTCATCCAATTACATCACTGTGGTTGTTCTCTCTATGGGGACTCAATCTAGTGGGAAAGATTCACCCTACATCTTCCAATGGCCATAAATTCGTCCTCGCAGTGACTAAATACTTTACAAAATTAATTGAATCCATCTAAATGACTTATATTACCAATAAGAAAATAGACAAGTTCATCCTTAACTACATCATATGCCGGTATGGTGTGCCCCAATCTATCATTACAAATAATGGTCACCCCTTCAAAAATTAGGATGTCTGTGAACTATGTGAGAAATTCCATATCCACCACCATTTTGCTACTCCATATTACCCCCAAGGTAACAATAAAGTTGAGGCATCTAACAAAACCATTATTAAAATACTAAAGAAAACCATCAATGATGCTAGTTGTGACTGGCATATCCAACTTAATCCATCCTTATGGGCCTATCAAACCAACATCCACACTCCCATTGAAGCCACTCTGTATTCCCTCATCTTTAGGTTTGAATCCATTCTTCCCATTGATGTTGAGTTACCATTACCAAGAGTATCTATGTAGAAGTTCATCAATGACAAAGATTACTGAGTATCATGGTTGCATGAGCTAGAGCTACTAGATGAGAGATGACAAGCTACATTAGTCCATCTACAAGTGTATCAGAATCGTCTCCATCGTAGTTACAACAAGAATTTATGAGTTAGAAATTTTCACATTGGTGACTTCATCTTAAAGTAAAATCCAAAGAATCAAATGAATCAAGAGAAGCTTGAAAAACTTGAGCCTAACTAGTTGGGTCCTTATATCATAATCACAACATATAGATCCATTGCTTATCAAATTGCTACTCCTGAATGTGAACCACTATCAGAACCTATCAATAGCATGCGACTTCGCAAGTACTATACCCAATCTTTAGAGAATCCTAAACAAAATAAAAAAATCCAAAAAGAAAAGAAAATCACCACCTCGATGAAAACTTGGAAAATAGACATCTTGCGTGAAATCAAAAAAATAGGAAAATAAAAAATAGTAAAGAGAAATAATCTATCCAATAGTGAAAACCACTTTGGTGGTGCTTTAGATAAGTACCATGGTAAAAACCTGGCAAATAGGCACCATGTGTATTCAGTCTTTGCTTCATCATCTACCATCATTCTATTTGATTTTTCACTCCACCCATAATAACTTGAACATATACTTTTTCATAATAAAACTCCACTTTCTCCATTAATCCATAATAAAGCTTAGTCACCCTTCGCATTGCCTGAGAATAGTTGACATTTAGTGTCCATCACTTTCCATATCTATCCATAATAAAATTCACCCATCCAATTTCATTCATAATAATTGGTCCCATACCTAACTTGGGGCAATTTCTTAACTTAGATTTTCAAATGGGATCTTGGAAATGGTATCACAGGGCATCATTCAAAACATTTCAAAAATTCAAAAATTCAAAAATCTAAAAAAAATCCATATAACCCTTGGAAAATCCAAAAACATCCAAATATTCCTTGAAAATCTAAAAAAAATCATTTTTTTAAAATTCCAAAAACATTCAATAATATAAAAAAATTCAAAAAATAATATGTGTCAGTCCAACCGATCGAACTACATTTCCTTTGCAACTTGACATAGGCAAGGCCATTATTGATGAGTCCCTGAGGCCTAGGTCTATCCCTTAGGTTCTATCATAATAAACTTTTCATCAATCACAATCCACATTCCATAATAAACTATCCATTGTCAAGGTCGATTGAACTACATTGCCTTTGTGAATCTACGTCGGCAAGGCCATCATCAATGAGCCCTCGAGGCCTAGATCTGTCCCTTAGGTTTCATCTATCATTATCCACATTCCATAATAAATTTTCCCTTGCTAAGGTTGACACTTTGATCAAACAAAAAAGGTTATCCTATAGAGAACTGAGCTTAACAAATCATGAAATAACAAAACAACTATCAAACTAGTCTCCAATCCTCACCGATCAATTGCGTAATCATAGTTAGTTATCCTTATCAACTATCATTTTGTCTTATAAAGGTCGTTGCAGCCTCAAAACCAGACTCAATGCCTAATATGAGGTATATCATTCTTGAAACTAGACACAATCCTATCAATTGTCTTATATAGGATGTTGCATCATTGAAACCAGACTTGATGTCCTATACAACATGCTTCATTTCTTGAAACCAGACACTATCCTTACAATCCTATCATGCAAACACTCATTAATTGGTAATAATATCTAAAATGGATGTTGAATCGATTGGTCTAGTTTGTCTAAGTATCTTTTTTATTTTATTTATCTTTGGTCATTTTACTATGCGCCTCGAGAAAGTCCACAAGTGATGTGAGGAGCGATGATGGATCATTACCTTTTTCTCTTTGATTTTTGTTTACAGTTTGTCTTAGCAATATAATTAGGGAAACTAAATTCATTGTGTGTGATTGGGATTCCATTTCACATAATCAAATTATCCTATACAAGTTAAAGGTAACACTTTCTTGCATCAGGACTAACATGATTTGTGGTTACTTCCTTACATATTCCAACAAGGCTCTATTGTCACTAGTACGCTTCATGGCACTCCTTGTCTACAATGTGTCTGTTTATGCAAGGGGATAATATTTTGCACCTTGGTCTATGTCATACCTTCATGTTCTTTATTAATTTCTAAAATAAAATTCTCTATGATGATAATCATGCACTAAAATTAAAGCTCAAAATCTATTAGTAAAATCTAGTATCAATCTCAATTCATTTCATCTAATCCTATTTCACCTCATCTAACTATTCTTCACTTCTTACTAACATTTTTTCCGTCAGTCCTTGCACCTAAATGCATCAAACCGTCTTGTCGATAAATTTGGCTCATTATCTAAAATCTTCACCAAATTTACCGAGGGGGCACCACACTATCCCACCTTAACCAAGGCATGTCGGGGTATACTAGGGCAGGTCTTGAGCTGAATTTTCTTGATTATTCTTTGACACAATGCTCAAAATTGCATTGTATCAAAGAGAGGCAAAATGTAGACATTGAAAAAGTGTCCTAAGCTTGCAAACAACATTTTTGTACTAATTTGCATCTTTGCTACATAATTAAATAATTTATAATTATTTAATTATTCCTTAGTACCACTTTCTTCTATTAATTAAATAATTTTATGTTATTTAATTAATTCACTTTATCTTTATTCTTCTCAAATTAATTACATCACTAATTACCTTCTTTTCACCTATAATTAAATAAATTATTATTTATTTATTATTCACTATCATTTTCTTCTCTAGTTTTTTTTTTTAAGACTACATGAATCGGTTGGTTATCCGCCCCTCTATAAACTGTAGTGCACCTGGTAAAAAAATTTCACGTGGTCGGTGGCACTGGCATGACACACCCTCCAATACCACAAGGACGGTGGGGAGACTAGACCTTGTGACCTCTTTCCTACAACAGGACGCTTTAGCCAATCGAGCTAGGCCCATTGCCCCCATTTTCTTCTATAGTTAAATAAATTATTATTTATTTAATTATTTATCATCCTTTTTCATCCATCATAATTAAATAATTATTTCTAATATATTAATTATTCATCATCTCTTTTCTTCTATAATTAAATAGTTGTTTCCAATTATCTAATTATTTATCACCTCTTCTCATCCATTATTAAATAATTGTTAAGTATTTACCTCCATATTTTTTTCCAATTAAATAATTTTAATTATTTAATTATTCATCCACTATCCCCTAAATTAAATAATTGTTATAATTATTTAATTCATCTATCCCTATCCACCATTTAATTCATTTTCCCATACCACCATAATTAATTGTTGCAATTAATTAGCTTTCTTCTCAATCAATCTCCACCATTGATCATATTTCATCACCTCTTAATCCTCACCATCCATCTAATTTGGATTTCTATAAAATCAAGCTATCAACCTCATTCCAATTTTAACCACATTCTTCAAGATTTTTCTATCACTATCATTCATTCATCATTGAGGAACCACATTCTTTGAGATTTTTCTTGCTATTGTTCATCTTGAGGAACCACAATCTTCAATATTTTGCTATCACTAATATCATTCATCTTGAGATCTTGCTATCATACTATAAGGAAAGCTAAGGTGCGGAAACAACTCTCCTAATGTCAAAAACTCAGGGAAGAATGCAGAGATACTTTTAAATTTTCAATTACAGTCCAATTAAGATACACTTGAAAGCAATAATAGAAACAGAGAAATAATCATACACAGATGAACACCGGATTTACGTGGGAAAACCCTTACGGGAGAAAAAATCACCACACCAAAAAAAACCCCTTTGTATTACAGTAAAGAAATTATATACATAGTACAGGCTTCACTCTCTCTAATGTCAGTTTACAACAACATTCACAATGATCAACCTTGCTACAGAACATTCAAATTACAATACTCTCAGAATTACATTCACTGATCACTCATCGAGCTGAACATCTAACTGTTCATACAACCATTCAACCGATCACAATCTTTAATCTCTGAGTATATGCATGACGCCCCTGCTCTGTCGGTCTTCCTCTTAGTAACGGCCGCAACAGTCCAACTGCTAGTGGTTCCCATTCTACTCTCTGATTGGTCAAGGAAAAACCACGTAAGATAGTCATCACTCGATCAAAGGCATTCAAAATGTATTCGCATGTCGGTGAGACACTAACCATGTCTCCCCGATGCCACAAAGCTAGATCATCATTATCGCCAAGAGTCTTCACTATCGGCAAGACGTTATACCAAGTTCATAAGCTGCATTGACCTCAGCATTCTCATCAGCGAGACAATCGCCATTCGATGAGACATCGCACCGAAGTTCCAAAGTCACATAGACAAGAGTATTCCCATCGGCAAGACTATCGTCCTTCACCAGGAGATCATACCAAACCTTCATGTTATTCTGAAATGTCCAACAGTCGACAAGACTTACTGTTATTGCTAGGAGATTACACTGATGTTCATACCTATTGGCAAGAGAACCAACCGTCTACAAGACTTCTCACCGAGGCTTCCATGTTACCCCGATGAGCATTGGTGAGACAAACATATGTCGCCAAGAGTTCATAGCGAAGCCTCTGTGTTACCCTGAAGACTCCAAGAGTAAAGCAGTCGGCGAGACTTCGTTTGTCGCTAAGACTTCATACCAGAGCCTCCATGTTATCCTTTAGACCACATCGCCATGAGTCTCTCCGACATCCGCTAGACACCAACCTATCAGCTAGAGATCTCCACTCGGTAGAAGGTTACAACGAATGCCACAAGTCACAACGACAACACCAGTCAGCAAGACAACAGTAATTTCTCGGTGACATGAAGAATCCACAAGGTTACTAAACTGCCAGTTGACCAGACAGAATGAAAGTCACACCAAATTTTCCCTTTCAGAGGTTTCAGCCTGTGGGATTGAGGCACATTATTCCAACAATCTCCCACTTGACAAAGATCACATAGGCACCTCCAGAGCACAACAAAACTACTAAAAATCATGGGCACTAAGGCCCATCGAACTGGCACACCACCTGAACTTGTCTGTGCTCACTGGTTTCATCAATGCATCTGCAACATTCTCCAGAGTATCCACTTTTTCTAATGAAACCTTTCCACCCTCCACCATATCTCGTACAAAGTGATACTGTACATCTATATGTTTCATCCTGGCATGGAAAGTAGGATTCTTTTCCAAACATATAGCACTCTGACTGTCACAATAAATTGTTATTTTCCCTGCATCAAAACCAATGTTAGAACATAAATATTTTAACCAGATTTCTTCTTTACAAGCATGTGTAGCTACCATGTATTCTTCCTCTATTGTGGACAAAGCGACTACAGCCTACTACTTACTCATCCAACTCACTGCACCACCATTCATCATTAAAATATTTCCACCGGTGGATCTTCTGCTGTCAATGTCCCCTTCCCAATCAAAATCCACATAGCCTCGAATACTGAGAGTCCTCTGTGATTCAACCAAGTTCCCATGGTAACACAAAGCATATTATGAAGTACCCTTCCAATATCTAAATACTCTTTTCACAACATCCCAATGTGTCATTCCAGGATTATCCATAAACCGACTAAGTACTCCCACTGCTTGGGCAATGTCTGGCCTTGTATAGACCATAGCATGCATAAGACTGCCAACCACACTAGCTTAAGGTACACTAGTCATGTCATCCATCTCAGTAGGAGATTTTGGACAGTCTTCAATAGATAGCTTTGTTCCCTGCAAAACTAGAACAACTAGCTGCTTGCAATCATTCATACAGAATCTCTCTAGAACAGTCTTGACATACTTACTCTGACTGAGCCAAAGTTTTCTATTCTTCCTATCCCTGGTTATTTCCATTCCCAGAATATACCTTGCTGCACCAAGATCTTTCATTTCAAACTTTCCAGACAACTGAGACTTAAGATCAGAAATTATTAACTTACTATTGCCTATGAACAACATATCATCAACATAGAGAGCAATAATAAGGACTTGATCACTTTCAGCTTTGTAATATACACAATGATCAGATTTTGATCTTACAAATCCCAATGAAAAACAAAAGTGTCAAAATTTTGGTACCACATTCTAGGAGACTGCTTTAAACCATACAGATATTTTTTCAACTTGCAAACTAGTTTCTCTTTACCTTTTTCCACAAAGTGCTCAGGTTGGGACATATAAATCTCTTCTTCAAGATCACCATGAAGAAATGCTATCTTCACATCCATCTGTTCAACCTCTACGTCATACACTGCTGCAAGTGACAAAAGAAATTTGATAGATGTCAGCTTAGCTACAGGAGAAAAAATTTCCCCATAATCAATTCCCTCTACCTGGGAATAACCCTTCGCAACCAACCTCACCTTGTATTTTTCCACACTGCCATCCAGACCTATTTTCTTTTTAAATACTCATTTGCATCTAACAACTTTTCTGCCTTCAGGCAAGGGCACCAAACTCCAAGTATCATTCTTTTCTAATGCTGCCATTTCCTCATTCATGGCTTCCAACCAAGAGTTTGAATCAAACATTCTAAATGCCTTTTTTATAGTCCTAGGCTCACTAGTGCTAGAAATTAAAGCATAGGCACAAGTAGAATCTATCAAAGAAAACCCATACCTATCAGGTTGCTTTCTCTCACAAATTGACCTCCTAACTTGTTGAGGTTGAGGCTGAGGTTGTTCTTCTTCATCAGAACTCTCAGAACTACTTGAGCTCTCCTCAGTTTCAGGTACATTTTAAATTTTCAATTCCTCTTTATCTAGTGTTGGAAGAATTTCAACTACATCCTTTTTGTTTTCTGATTTTGTTTCTGACTGCAGATCCAAGGTAGAAGGCTTTAGCTCATGAAAGATTACACTTTTGCAGTATAGAACCTTCTTCGTATCAGGATTCCAAAACTAGTATCCTTTTATGCTAGCACTATAGCCAATAAAAATACATTTGACAGCCTTTTTCTCCAATTTAGATCTTTTCTCATATGAAACATGTGCATATGCCTCACAACCAAAGACACGAATATGTCTCAGAGAGGGCTTCTTACCTGACCATGCTTCCAAGGGTGTTTTCTCAAAAAGAGAGGAATTCAGAGAACGGTTTATCAAGTAACATGTTGTAGCAACTGCCTCAGCCCAAAACTTCTCCTCCAAGCCAACACTACTCAGCATACTTTGTGCTCTCTCCATCACTGTCCTATTGAACCTTTTTGTAACTCCATTTTGCTGTGGAGTATAAGGTGTAGTCTTATGTCTTTTAATCCCATGGTCTTTACAGTACCTCTCAAAATGATCAAAACAAAATTCACTGCCATTATCCGTCCTTAAACATTTTATTTTTCTTCTAGTCTGATTTTCTACAAGGTTCTTAAATTCCTTAAACCGACTGAACACTTCTGATTTATTTTTCAAAAAATAAACAAATGTTCTTCTCGAATAATTAGCAATGAACGATACATAGTACCTTGACTTAGACAAAGAAGGAACATTCACTGGACCAAAAACATCAGAATGTATATAATCAAGCAAACTAGAAGATTTGTGAGGACTGGAATAAAATGAAACACGGTGTTGTTTACCATATATACAATGTTCATAGAATTCAAATTCGAGGTTACAATCTTCAAGCCCCTCAACTAGGTTTTTATTCAAGGTTTTTAAACCTTTCTCACCAATGTGGCCAAGCCTATGATGCCAGAGCATAGTCTTTTCTACTGGAAGTTTAACTTCCATAGAGTTTATATAATCAGGAATGTTTCACTCCTTTCCTCCATGAGTAGCCTTTTGTGACTTTATAGAGACACTATTACATTGAACAACATGTGCATCCAGCTTATACAAGGTACCAATCCAAGCACCCCTTGCTAGCACCATTGAGCCTCTAGTCATCTTGCAGCCATTTCTAGAGAACATGACTTGCACTCCAATATCATTCAACTTACTAACAGAAAGTAGATTTCGAGCCAGACCTGGTATATACATTACATCATTGATTCCCTTCACTCTTCCATCAGGGAATTGAATTCTGACTCTCCCACGGCCAACTATCTCCAAAGATGAATCACTTGCCAAGTACACCTTTCCACCATCGTATTCTTCATACTTCATGAACCAGTCTCTATGAGATGTCATGTGGAAAGATGCTCCAGAATCAATCAGCCAGACATCATCTGATGCTTACGTAGCCAAGGCTGCAATGAAGGTGTCTGCATCACTCTGAGAAGAATCATTGTCGAAAGAATTCTTCTTCTTCTTCTTCTTTTTCTCCTCTTTACAATCCTTTTGGACATGACCAGGTTGCCCACAATTCCAGCACTTCACCTTGGACTTCTTGGCAAGAGACTTTGATCTCCCTTCTAACTTGGATTTAGACTTCTTGTCCTTCTTTTTGCCTTTCTCTTTTGACCTTCCTCTAACAGCAAGGGCCTCCTTTGCCATCTCAAAAGATTTCCTTCTCATCTCTTTTGATAACAAAGAAGCAACAACATCTTCCATCTTGAAACTGGATTTTTTACTCCCATTAGCCATCATTAGGTGATCCCAAGAATTTTGCAAAGAACACAATAACAACATACAACGATCCTCTTCATCAATCTTCACACCAACAGATGTTAACTGTGCAATCAACATGTTGAAAGTGTTCAAATGATCAGCAACAGATCCTCCCTTCTGCACTTGCAAAGCATATAGCTTCTTCCTCAAGAACGATTTATTCACCAAGGACTTCCCCTAATAAATAGATGTCAGTCTCTTCCACAAGGAAGATGCAGTCTTCTCTTCATGAACATTCAGAAGAACAGAGTCTGCTAAACAGAGCCTTATTAGCCCCTTAGATTTTCTATCTGCAAGGTCCCAATCTTCTTGCTTCATGCCTGTAGGCTTCATTCCAGACACAACAATCCAAATATCATGATCAACCAATAGATCTTCCATTTTAAGTTTCCACAACTCAAAATTGTTGCCATTGAATTTCTCAATTTCAATCTTTCCTGACGTGCTTGCCATCTTAATCTGTAACTCGAATTACCAAACTTCTACAAGACTCCCACTGAACAAAATTGACTCAAAAAACCCAACGTACCCATAAGGATAACACAACTGGATAGGCTCTGATACCACTTGTAAGGAAAGCTAAGGTACGGAAGAAACTCTCCTAACGTCAAAAACTCAGGGAAGAATGCAGAGATACTTTTAAATTTTCAATTACAATCCAATTAAGTTACACTTGAAAGCAATAATAGAAATAGAGAAATAATCATACACAAATGAACACCAGATTTATGTGGGAAAACCCTTACGGGAGAAAAACCCACCACTCTAAGAAAACCCCTTTGTATTACAATAAAGAAATTATATACAGAGTACGGGCTTCACTCTCTCTAATGTCAATTTACAACAGCATTCACAATGATCAACCTTGCTACAGAACATTCAAATTACAATACTCTCAAAATTACATTCACTGATCACTCATCGAACTGAACATCCAACTGTTCATACAACCATTCAACTGATCACAATCTTTAATCTCTGAGTATATCCATGACGCCCTTGGTCTGTCGATCTTCCTCTCAGTAATGACCTCAACAGTCCAACTGCTAGCGGTTCCCATTTTGCTCTCTGATTGGTCGAGGACAAACAATGTAAGATAGTCATCACTCGGTCAAAGGCGTTCAAAATGTATTCGCATGTTGGTGAGACACTAACCGTGTCTCCCCGATGCCACAAAGCTAGATCGTCATTATCACCAAGAGTCTTCACTATCGGCAAGACGTTATACCGATTTCACAAGCTGCATCGACCTCAGCATTCTCATCGGTGAGACAATCGCCATTCGATGAGACATCACACCGAAGTTCCAAAGTCACATAGACAAGAGTATTCCCATCGGCAAGACTATCGTCCTTCGCCAAGAGATCATACCGAGCCTTCATGTTATTCTGAAATGTCCAACAGTCGGCAAGACTTACCGCTATCGCCAGGAGATTACACCGATGTTCATACCTATCAGCGAGAGAACCAGCCGTCAGCAAGACTTCTTACCAAGGCTTCCATGTTACCCCAATGAGCATCAGTGAGACAAACATATGTCACCAAGAGTTCATAGCGAAGCCTCCGTGTTACCTCGAAGACTCCAAGAGTAAAGCAGTCGGTGAGACTTCGTTCGTCGCTAAGACTTCATACTAAAGCCTCCATGTTATCCCCAAGACCATGTCGCCATGAGTCTCTCTGACATCCGCTAGACACCAACCCGTCTGCTAGAGATCTCCACTCGGAAGAAGGTTACAGTGAACGCCACAAATCACAGCGACAACACCAGTCGGCAAGACAACAGCAATGTCTCGGCGACATGAGCAATCCACAAGGTTACTAAACTGCCAGTCGGCTAGACAGAATGAAAGTCACACCGACTTTTCCCTTTCAAAGGTTTCAGCCTGTGGGATTGAGGCACATTATTCCAACACATACATCTACATTGAGCTTATTGTGAATTATGCACACTACATATCTGAGAGAAAACAAGCAAAATTGAGAAGACAAATGGAGGAGAATCAACTTTGGCATAAGAATTGAGGTATCATTGGTTCAGTATTTGATTTATATTGTCATCTTGTGCTTCATTATTAGATTAGGATCTCTATGGCTTGAATCTAGGTAGTTTTGTGGTTTCTATTGATGATTCATGCTTTTCCCCCAATTTTCTTAGTCAATACATCCCACATAATTTTATGTTAGAGGACCATGTCATGTTTGTGGAGGTGAAGGACACTTAGGTTCAAACTATTTATAAGCTTTAGCCTCAACATGAGGGTAGTATGATGTTTTCTCAAAGTTGACAATTAGATATGTAGGAAAATATTATAAGGTCCTTATAATGGTTAGTAATTTCCTAGAAAAAAATAATCGTTACTAAGAACCCAAGTATTATTAATGAAATTATATTTACTATTTTAATTTACTTTTAGGCATTTTTGTTCTCTTATTACTTCATATTTAATTAATTTTATAGGTTGATGGTTTAACTAGTTAAGACAATGGGTGGGCTCATGGAGTTAGATGTCGGGGTTAAGATGGTAATAGTTTTAGTTGTTAGGAATTGTGAGTTGGTAGTTGGATATTTTACCACATTTGATGATTTTTGAGTTACACCTTTGTGATCATATGGAGTTGTGATAGGTATGGATTGGATTAATGCTCACTAAAAAAAGACTATCACAAAAATTTATGGAGTATTTATATGATTAGGATATTAATGCCTCACCAAATATCCATAGGACATTAGCTTGATAAAACACACAATTTTTAAAAAATCCACTAACATGACACTATGACACAATGGTATCAAAGTTCACAAGGACACACTAAACAAGACATCATTATTATGTAACCAATGTGGTACAAGTAGAAGACTTAAAAACAAAAAAACCAAAAAACTAATTCCCTAAGAGGAATATATACCAAGCTCCCCCTAAAACATGGGTTTGACCCCTATAAGACTTGGAAACCCTAGGAGAAACAAGCTCTCTAACACAAAAGGCCACAATGGGTCAATTTCATGGGAAGAAAAATTTACCAATGTAAATTTTTGCATAACCTACCAAAAATAACAAGTATGAAAGAGATAGAAAATTTAGGATAATCACAAGACCATGGAGAACAACTTTCATTCACAATATTTTCCCCAAAAAGGTTTGTAAGTACTTATTGTTTGATGAATATAGGAATGATAGTGTGATAAAGAACTATAGCATGGAGGATACTAGCATCTAGGTGTGACACTAGCATGCGAGAGGGACACCAGTACAAGTACTCAAGCATCCCACATCTACTCAAGTGTCCAAAAATTATAATACTATCCTATTTTGGCACTAAAGTCCCTTAGATATGTTGTAGTCCTTTCCCTATGTTATAGTCCTAATTCTTACATTGGTGTCTAAACAATAATGAGAAAACCAAAGCCCAATAATCAAGGACCACAAGGAAAGAAAAATAACACATCATGTGAAGTAAAATAAAAAATGATAAAATGGTCAAGAGACCAAAGTGGTCCTAGACACTTGATCTCACACTACAGTAACCCATGAGGGAGATCACTCCCAAGGGTTGGGGATCACCTAAGAGGATCCAACATAGATGATGTAGACCAGATAGGTCTTCAACCTACAATAACAATTTGAAACCTTTTTAACCAACTTTGCAACTCTCAAGAACCTATTGCACTGGAACCCTTTACAACTTCGCCTAGTTTCTCTTATAGGTGTGTAGACCTGGTTATTTGCACTTAACTTTCAATTACCTCTTCAATCCCACAAACCATCCACCTTTTTAGACACCCTTTATCCTCATTCAAAACATATCACAAAAGAAACCTAGGTCACCTTGGACCAACACTCACAATTTAATGTTGGTATGTTGCCCAACTAGGCCAATTAAACAAAGCAACACCCCATCAAACATCCTACCAACCCTAGATACCAATGGAGAGTCATTCATCAGGCCATAAAATATCCAATTCAACAATTTTTTTCCAGATCAAAGCCCTCTAAGTTAGCAAATTATGAAACCCTTACTTTAAGCCTATTTGGAAGAGGGTTTATTGAAAATAGCAATTCCCCATTTCCCCAGACTTTATCAATGCATCAAACACTCTTCAACAGGTCTGTACATGCTAAAAAAACCTTTAGAAATTTCTTCCCCCAAGGTTTTCTTCAAATACCTACTCATAACCACCACTTTTCACTCAAAATGCACCATTTTGACATCTAGGGCATCAAGCCCAAACCCTCAAATGATCTCCCATGCTATCCCAACCATGCACACACCTAAACCTACTATATTGGAACCATTCCACCAAGCCACAGAAAATACAGTTGGTGGAATGGTCCTTTAGTACATTTTGTAGACCCTCAAATCCTTAAACAGGGTATTACAGGCGGTCACATAAAATGGAGTGTAAAATTCTTCAAACTCAGTGTGAAAGGCTCAAACCAAATGAAATTTGAAGTTAAATCATGCATTTAACAGATTCATAAAGTTTTGGAACAATATAATTTTGCATGGGACCATACAAAGTCTATAAACAACAAAAATGCATTGAATTTTTAAAAAATAGGGATTATTTATTGATCTTTTTCTTCGAAATCCACCACCAGAGCTTTACATCGAGTTTTCCCACCTATTTATGCTTTTTCCCACCTAGAACAAACTAACTAACTGCCTTTTTGAGTCATCTGACCATTGGCTTTCCAAATTTGCACATTTTCCCCTTTTACAACTTTTGACAATTTTGCAATTTTGCATAAAATGACAACTTTTTGACAAAATGTGTAAAAGTTGACACTTTAAAACAAAATGACTCACTAAACCTCAAATTACACTAGAAATGGTCTATAATGACCTTATTTGCAAAAGAAAACTCAAACGCCCTAATGCCTACTTATCAATGACCTTGTTTGACCACCCTTGAAGCACGAGCTTGGTGCCCTTGCACCAATAGAACAAAAGACACAAGGGATGAATGGGAAATTTTTTGCTCACCTCCCATCCACACCAAGACTGCACAAAGGACCTTAAACAACTTCAAAATGAGACAAAACCAAATGACCTAACACATTAAGAAACTAGAGAAGAACCTAGTGTTTTAATGTTTAATTGCATATTGTCTAAACTTGAATTCATTTTAAAACCCAAAAGAAAGATTATCTAAGTTCATTTTATCTAACATTATAATAAATTTAAAGAGCCTACAAGATAGCATGCTTTCTTAACTCCAACATTGAAACATGTAAAAGAAAATATGGTACCATCAATACTTGTATGGTTGATTTACAATCCATCCACTAAGGAGACTCAATAATTTAATTTCTATTTGATACGAGGATTCACATTTCCTTCAAATATATTTTACAATAATATATGCAACAATGAGATAATGGTTTGTGAGGAATTTTATTTCCCACTAGCTGACAATCCAAAGTTATTTCCAAGATCTTCGAGTCCCCAATAGTGATTCCACACCACCCAACCATATGATACCCTTAGGTATATCACACTGTGTTAGGAGATAGTCACATTGGCCACAAGCACACTCACATCAAACACATGTGAGTAGAATTACTCACACCAAACACAGAGTATTCACACAACATATACGACATGCAATAGTCACTAAACATCAATGCATAAAGGATAAGGGTAAACTAACAATGGAAGGGCCTAGTGTGACATCTTCAAAATAACCACTATTAAGGATAACTTGGACATTCATATTCAGGTGGAGAAATACCATGTACTTGCATACTCAACACACACATGTAAGTGTAACTATAATGTATAAATAATACCTGAAGAATAGTATAATCATCCAACAGGGTACAACATCATGTATGTGTAAATCAATGCATCCTAAATGTCATACTGCCATGAAAATGTCTAAACACAACATGAACAACATTAGACACATACATACATACATACATACATAATACATACATACATACATACTACATACATACATATAAACAAATGGAAATGAGTAAGGATTTTATCAAAGAATAAACCTAATGATAACATAAGTATCTTGAAATATTCACCACGATCTTGGTGCCAATGCAAAATAAGATGTCGAGAACACTTTGACTCAAAATAATCAAGTACCGATGAACAAGTATGAGTCCTAAACAAGACTATCAGAATGCAAATGAGAGTCATTACAAAAGTATAGTAGTTAGGATTACATAATTATAAAAATTTATATCTATTTCTATGATATTTTCTATACAACCTAATAGATGCTTACATAAAAAAATATCAATTATTTACTATTTCTATTAATAAAATTACTCAAAAATATATATTTAACATATCAAAATTAAGTAGATTATATATCCAATACCTCATTGAAAACCTTCCCTAACAACAACAAACAAGTGGAAAAGAGCTGCTTATATGCAAATGATTAATACCAAAATAATGTTAAACATATGAGTTTTATTGAAGGTGTTAATTAGAACTGTTCCACCAAAATGACAATAAACTATATGCAAAGGATTAATACTAACATATGCAGTAACCCTTTTATTAAAAAATAATTATATTATCATGTGACACTAAACAGATTATAGAGAAATTATGATATTATTATCAGGATTCAATTGTATTGTTTTACGAGTCAAACTCATTGGCCCACGTTTTATGAGTAGGGTTCACAAGAACCCATCTCTCATGATAATAAATGGTTCTTGTGAACCCTATTCATGAAACATGGATCAATGAATTTAACTCAGTAAAACTACACAGTTGAATCCCGATTGCAATATCATACCTCCTACTTATCAGATATAGACATAGACATGCAAAACCCAGAGCCAAAATTCCAATGAAACTGATCATATTAAAAAAGAAGTGAATCGGTCAAACGTCTAACCGTGTCGTCAAAAATTAGGTTTACACATTTTATCCCACATGGTGTTCAGTTGTCAACGCCATGTTTGACCACAGGATTAGACGTTTCTTCTTATTCCTTCTATCATTCCAACGGCAGCCATATTTTATCCTAGTAATCGTTTTGGTCTAACTCCACAATGCTTTTTAAATTGGATTAAAACGAATAAGATTTAATACACACGGACAGTCATAGACGTGCATGCAAAGTAAAACTTCAGTATACAATTGATCAACTACCCTGCTATAATTTATTGTCTTCCAGAAGTTTGACTGAAACACAAAATACTGTGTAAGGAATAATCTTCCTTGGGTATGAATAAAATAATACAGAAGACGTCTTTCCTCGTTTTATGTATTCTGGTTTTTGCTGAAGGCAATCACTGACCATAAAACTGACATTCAAGTAAAATAGATTATTGCGATAACCTAATCTTTTTAATATATGGGATTGTGATTTGAGTAATTGTGTTTTGGCTCGGCCACATTGAATGAATTTTGGAAGTCTATTTCTGTCAAAGTAATAATGTTTATAATGCACTTGCAGTTGTTCAGAATCCATTCTTCATCATAAAGCTACTCACTTGGCCTTCTCCAGTGTTATGGCCACTGCCATTTCAAATCATGTTTCTAAGTATTTTAGTTTACTTTTTCAGTTGTTAGGTTCAAGCGAGTTTTTTAAAAGTGTAATAAATATATATCTATAAAGTAGACTATAATTGAGAGAATTATTACCCTTCAACAAATCATGTTCACAAAAAATACAATAGATGGGTTGTTTACAGAAAATATATTGTAAAACTGTGTGGATTAGTTTCTAAAAGATTAATGAAACAAGAGGAAATATTATGACATAAGCTTACTGCAAGGAGTTTGATTATTGTCAAAATTAATTGTTGTCATTTTATTAATAGAGCATAGGAAATGAGACACGCCATCTAGTCCTAGAAAAACTACCATCCTAGCACAACTCTTTCCCAAGTTGGGTACTAGTAAGCAAGGGTCAAAATTCTTCAAAATAAATTGTTGTGTCACCCCACTTCCTTCTTAAACTTGGGCTCCTGTATCCATTCTCTCCTCCCAGTCATAGAGCTTAACACCTATCTCCAAGTATAGGAGTTGCCTAAAGCAAGTTAAGCCATCCTTAAGACATAGATGAAAGGGTGAAGAGACCAACAACTCCCACAATGCTAATTTCTTTATAAATCACCCTAAGGCTACATTCACATAATGCCTATTCTTTACAAAAGGCCTCTAATTCTCCCTTCTTAGATTTCATTCCCTATACCTTGCTCTTGATGGCTTCTAATTCCATAATGTACATATAGTTGACCTAGCCTTTGTCATGACGAGGATGATTCTTATCGTCTACCAATCCTTCTTGTGTAAAAATAACTGAGGCAGGATATGAAATCTAACAAGATCTACCCCAAAAATTCCTCATCCACAACCCATGCTTGAACTTATCTTTGAAATTCTTCTAAAAATGATACTTGAGTCCTAGAAGTTCTTGTAACTAACAAAGTTTTGAGGCCCTAATAAGAATTTTATTTTAAAAAATTAACATGTGAGGTTTGGGATATAGATTGTATTTTTCAACCTTTTGTTTGAGGCTTCACTTCGTCACAATATAGAGAATATATCACATCTTATTTCTAAATGAGGTAATTTTTATCTTCTTCATATAGCTAAGATTTTAGTACCTACAAATAACCAAAATAAAAGATTAAATGCGTAACAAAATAAAGAGGTGATGCACTCTCATTAAATACCTTGTATGATTTCCCTTGTGTGTATTGTATGAGGAAGAAAATAGCTTCTACTACCCTATAATGACACAATCTAGCTTAGGGAGTATAATAAAATATGGTGTAATTTATTAGCTCATCATACCCATCCACAAGTACAATGTTCAAGAAAAAATAAATATCATAGTAAAATTTATTGGTTGCATGTAGTAATAGTATAAATTTCCTACAAACTTACACAAAGCTATATGAACCTATAGTAATTGCCTATAACTAGGTTACCCTATATTTTATGAGGCTTCTTGCTACAGGAACATCCAGTGGTGCAGGATGATCTTGCATCACCCAAAAAAAATGTTTCCTTTATTTTATTTAGTTGTTTTGAGTCCCATGATGGCACTTAAGGGGTATAAGATTGTCAGGCATCAAAAATAGCGAAAAACAAGCACTTACTATTTTTAGTAAGTTAGCTAAAACAGGCTTGTATGGACATGAAAATTTACCCCAAGGAGTAGAGTTGAAAAAAATTTCCGGTCGAGAAAGAATCACCTCAATACCCTACACGGTTTGAGAGAAATTAAAGTTTTTGTCCCAAAAAATTTCTCCAATGCGACTTCAAATTCAAATATAAAATTTGAGAGGTCCTGAAATAGCTCAAAAATGGCCAAACCAACCTACAATCAATTAGTGCATTGTAGAGCTTGTTGAGAGCTTTCCGATGATATGCAATAATAACAAATTGGACACCTGGATCAAAATTTATGGCCCCGCGAAGTTGGTCCTCAAAAAAGTGAATTTCATAAAAAAATTCTTCCTAGGCCAGAAATCAAATGGTGAGACATTTGGTGCCAGAACAAAAAGGGGAAATTTGAACTTTCTAGAACTTTCTAGGGCGGTTATTGTGGAAAATAAAAAGGCTTAAGTGGGGATTGTAGAAGGTGGCCCTGATAGTGCAGATTGTGGCTCTGAATTGTAGATTTTCTTTTCAGAGTTGATTTTGTTGTAATGAATCAAGCCCATGAGGCTGTAACATGTAAGCTTTGAATCTGTAATTTCATTTTCTAAAAATAATTGAAAGTGAGTCATTTTTCTATCTAACATCTTCTATGTTGGTATCTATTGTTGTGATTTCTATGGGTTTTGGGCGGTGTGGCCCTCATCAAGTGGCATCAAAGCAGGAGTTCTTGAGCCTGCAATAGAGCGTCGAATATGAGGCAGTTGCAATAGAACCTGTGAGTGTGGGTTGAGTTCAAGATGATTCCAAGACTTGCTTAGTATGGCAAAGGCAGAGGTCGAGGTCATGGAGGAAGAGATCCACCTAGAGATGAAATCAGAGCCCTTAGAAGGAAATTAGAAACCTTGCAACAAGAGGTTCGAAGAAGAGATGTGCAACGAGATAGAGATGAAAATGAAGATGAAACAAAAGAGAAAATGGAAGAGGAAGAACAGGATCCAATGGATCCTAGAGAAACAAGATTGCTACAAGTGATCTCAAGCATTGGGAAGAGACATAAAATGGAGGTTTCAACTTTTAGTGGAAATCTGAATCCTGAAGAATTGATTGATTAGATTAATGACATATAGAAATTTTTTGAGTTTGAGGAGATTGAAGATTCCCACAGAGTGAGGTTTGCAAAGACAATTAAAAAGGTCACGCCAGTATATGGTGGAAAGAGGTCCAATTAGAAAGAGGGAGACAAGGGAAAGATAAAATTTCTAGATGGAACAAAATGGTGTCAAAATTGAAGAAAAAAATTATTCCAATTGATTACAAATTGGAGCTTCTCAAGAAGATGCAAAGCTTGAGGCAAGGGACAAGGATGGTGAAAGAATACACAGAGGAATTTCACAAGGTCCTGATTCAGATAGGACATTCTGAGGTGAATTAAGAGAAAGTTTCTCGTTATATTAATGGGTTGAAGCTAAGCATATATGAAGAATTGGCATTGGTAAGAATGACCACCATTGAGGATGCTTATCCCTTTTCTCTAAAGGTTGAAGAATGACTGAACAAGAGGTTTGAGAACAAACAACGAGGTGGAGCCCATGGAGGAAAGACCAGTGGATGGTCATATGGAGATCAAAATGAAAATCGAAAGAAGGGTGAAGGTGCCAGTAGTAGCCAGAACAAGAAAGGAGATAACACCTACCATCCTTGTGATTAGAACAATGGAGACCAAAGAGGAAGAGGAAGATCTAGATGAGGAGCAGGAAGAGGAGGCTTTCGTGGAACCTATTTTCAATGTGGAGAAGGACATAGAACCTATGAGTGTCCTCAACATCAAGGAAAGACAAATAGAAGACCTAAGGGTAATGCACGAGTTACACATGTTGATGAAGATGTTGAGTCTTCACATTATGAGGATGCAGAAAGAGGAGAGGTTCTTGTTACTAGAAGAGCCTTGCTAAATGAGGAGAATGAGCCAACTCAAAGGAATAATTTGTTTCACACTAGATGTAAGTGTGAAGGTAAAGTTTTCAATGTTATTATTGATGGAGGTAGTATTGATAACCTTGTTTAAGAAGAAATGGTTAGTAAGTTGTGGTTGGAGAGAAGAAGGCATATGAACCCATATTGGATTGCTTGGTTGCAGAAGGACCATAAAGCCTTGGTTAATGAACAATGTCTGGTAAAGTTCAGGATTGGAAATTATGATGATGAGGTATTGTGTGATATTATTCCTATGGATGTTTGTCATTCAAATGTTGTTAGGCAGATCATGGTAGTTTGATTGACGAGCAATACATGATGGACATGACAACACCTATTCTTTGACAAAGGATGGGGTTCATCATAAGTTGAAGCCCTTGAAAGAGGCAGAGGAAAAGGTATGCAATAATGCAAGAATTTTCTTGGTTGATGGAAGAAAGTTCCTAGACAGTATGAAGCATGAGCATATGTGTTTTGCATTGATCCCTAGAGTTGATAAAGAAGATACTACTGAGGTACATATAGAGGTTTCAAATTTGTTGAATGAGTTTCAAGCTATTATTTTTGATAATGTACCTGAAGGTTTTCCTCCCGTAAGAAAGATTAGTCATTAGATGGACCTAATTCCTAGAGCCATTTTGTTGAATAAGGCGGCTCATCATATGACTCCAGTAGAGAGAAAAGAGTTGAACAAACAAGTGCAAGAGTTGTTGTAGAAAGGATTGATTTGAGAGAGTTTTAGTCCATGTGTAGTACTGTAGTACTAGCACCAAAGAAGGATGGGGAATGGTAGATGTGTACAGATTCTAGAGCCATCAACAAGATCACCATCAAGTATAGATTTCTCTTGCCAATAATGGATGACAGTATTGATTGTTTGAGTGGAGCTGAGTACTTCACGAAAATAGATATGAAGAGTGGATATCACCAAATCCGAATTAGAGAAGGAAATGAATGGAAGACAACCTTTAAAACAAAGGAGGGCTTGTACAAGTGGTTAGTCATGCCTTTTGGGCTAACTAATGCACCAAATGTTCACATTTATGTGACTTATGATCAAGGTATTGAAAGAGTTTTTAGGAAAATTTGTTATTGTTTATTTGAAGGATATTGTGGTTTTTAGTAAGAGATTGGAGGAGCACTTGATGCATATTCAAAAAGTTTTTGATAAACTAAGGGTGGAGAAGTTGTTGATTAATTTGAAGAAATGTAGTTTTGTGAAGAGAGAGTTAGTGTATTTGGGATTTGTTGTCTTAGTAGAGGGTCTTAAAATGGATCTAAAGAAGGTGAAAGCTATCATTGAATGGCCTACCCTGAGGAATGTTACAAAGGTAAGATCATTTCATGGTCTAGCAAGTTTTTACATAAATTTTATTAAGAATTTCAGTAGTATTTGTGCACCTCTAACTGAAGTGATGAGAGGGGATAGAAAAGAGTTTAAGTGGACTACAAGAGCAACTAAAAGTTTTGATATGTTGAAGAAGAAAGTTACAGAGCAACATGTTTTGGAACTTCTACATTTCAATAAGGTATTTTAGGTAGATTGTGATGCTAGTGACACTACCATAGGAGCTATTTTGAGTCAAGAAGGTAAGCATGTTGCCTATTTTAGTGAGAAGTTAAATGATGCTAAGAAGAAATATTTTGTCTGTGATCAAGAGTTTTATGCTATAGTTTAGGCTTTGAAGAAATGGAGACACTATTTGTTTCCAAAAGATTATTTTTATATACTGCTCACCAAGCTTTGTAGTATCTCAATAGTCAAGGAAAGTTGAATCAAAGGCACTTAAAATGGTTTGAGTTTTTGCAGAGTTATACCTTTTTTTTGAAGCACAGGAGTGGGAGGTCAAATAGAGTTGCAGATGCCTTAAGTAGAAGGAAAAAATTGTTGATAGGAATGAATATAGAGGTTGTTGGGTTCAATGAAGTCAAGATTTTGTATCTAGAAGATCTATACTTTGTAGAAGCTTGGAAGACTTGTTTGTAACTTGTTACATTGGATATGACAAGATGGTTGGATTTCTTAATCCAAGATGGGATGTTGTTTAGAGGAAGCCAATTATGCATTCCAAGTAGTTATATGAGAGAGAATATAATCAAGGAGAAGTATAGTGGAGGATTGGTTGGACATTTTAGTCAAGATAAGACCATTGCTCTTGTGAGTGAGAATTATTATTGGCCACAATGACAACAAGATGTGAAGAAGTTTGTACAAAGTTGTAGAGTATGTTAGATGGTGAAAGGAACAAGTCAGAATACTGGATTGTATTAGCCATTACCTATACCTGAGAGGCCATGGGAGGATATTAGCATGGATTTTGTTCATTGGCTTGCCAAGGACCCAGAGGGGGCATGATTCCATATTTGTGGTGGTGGATAGATTTTCAAAGATGGCACATTTCATTCCGTGTCATAAGACCAGTGATGTTGTTCATGTTATAGAGTTGTTTTTCAGAGAGGTGGTGAGACTACATGGTCTACCAAAGAGTATAGTTTCAGACAAAGATACCAAATTTATTGGTTATTTCTAGAGGACATTATGGTAGAAGTTGAAGACAAATTTGAAGTTCAGTTCTGCATACCATCAACAAACTGATGGACAAACAAAGGTGGTGAATAGGAGTTTGGGAAACCTGCTAAGATGCTTAGTTGGAGATAAGCCCAAGGGATGGGATTTGATTATACCACAAGAAAAAAATTCTTAGAAAAATTCCGTCAATAGGAGCACTGGTAAATCACCATTCCAAATTGTATATGAGAGTAGTCCAAGAACAGCTTCTGAATTGAGAAACATGGATGAGGGGGAAAAGAGTAGTGTTGAGGCTGAATATTTTGCTGAGCACCTAAAGAATTTGCACGAAGAGGTGAAGAAACATATCAATAAGATGAGCTCACAATATAAGGCTTAGGAAGATCAAAAAAAGAGGTATAAGGAGTTCTAGGTAGGAGATGAATTCATAGTTCATTTGCAAGAGGAAAGGTTTCCAATTCATACATACAAGTTAAAGATGAAGAAGTTTGGACCATGCAAGATCTTGAAGAAGCATGATTTAGGAAATGCTTATGAGGTAGAGCTACCTAATGGAATAAAAATTTCTCATGTGTTTAACATTGCTGATTTGACAGAGTATCATGAAGGTGATATAGAGGAGGGGCTGATAAATGAATAGTTGAAAATTTCAGCACCTACTTTAGAGAAGGAAGAGATAGAAGAAATCATGGATAGTCGTGTGGGTAGAAGCACAAGAAACAAGCAATATTCAAAGTACTTGGTGAAATGGAGAGGAAGGCCTATTGAAGATTCATCATGGTTGTCTGAGGCTAAGGTTAACTGTCTTGGTTTCCCTCTGACTCCTGAGAAGTGACAGGGTCACTTTTCAAATTACCCTGGGTGTCTAATGTAGTAGTGGTGCAGGGCAATCTTGTATCACCCAAATAAATGTTTTCTTTATTTTCTTTATTTTTTTTGAGTCCCATGATGGAAATTAAGGGGTATAAGACTGCTAGACATCAAAACTAGTGAAAAATGAGCACATACTATTTTTAGTAAGTCAACCAAAATGGGCTTGTATGGACATGAAAATTTACCCCAAGGAGCAGAGCTGAAAAACATTTCCAGTCACAAAAGAATCACCTCAATACCTTGCATGGTTTGGGAGAAATTAAAGTTTTTGTCCCAGGAAATTTCTCCAATGTGGCTTTAAATTCAGATATAAAACTTGAGAGGCCTCAAAATAGCTCAAAAAGGGGTTGAACCGACCTACAATTGATATATGTGTTGTAGAGCTCATCGAGAGCTTTCCGACGATATACAATAATAGCAAATCAGACACCCAGATCAAAAGTTATGTCCCCGTGAAGTTGGTCCTTGAAAAAATGAATTTCATAATAAAATCTTCCTAGGCCAGAAATCAAATGGTGGGACATTTGAACTTTTTATAACATTCTAGGGTTGTTATTGTGGAAAATAAAAAGGGTTAAGTGGGGGTTGTAGAAGGTGGTCCTGATAGTGCAAATTGTGGCTCCGAATAGTAGATTTTCTTTTTAGAGTTGATTTTGTTGTAATGAATCAAGCCCATGAGGTTGTAGCATGTAAGCTTTGAATCTGTAATTTCATTTTCTGAAAATAATTGAAAGTGAGTCATTTTTATGTCTAACATCTTTTGTGTTGGTATCTATTATTGTGATTTATGTGGGTTTTGGGCAGTGTGGCCCTCATCGCTTCTCACAACCTTCCTCTAACTACAGTCCCCTACTTAAGCCCAAGTGTCTTTATATTATTTTTAACTCTCCTAATTTTTTTTTCATTTCCTTCTTCCTAAAATAAAGGTTCCCTCACTCACATTGATTCTTTTTTACTATCTCCTTCTACTATACCTTCACAAACCCTAGTTGATTAAAGGTTCTTAATTTCCTCCACTTATTCCCTTGTGATCCATTTTTTCTATAAGGGAATGAATAATATAAATGGTTGCTAACTCAACCAATAAGCTATTGTAGGTTTTATTACTTGTTAGCAAAAAAATACAATGGCAACCATGGCGATAAACACAACTTCCCAAGAATGAAAATATGGCTAATATTATTACCACACTATCAAAAGGATAACCAAATAACTTTCACAATTGTTAAAAATTCCAATGGCCATGGTAAAGAACATGTTGTCAAGGAATAAACCATGAATTTTATGTTTCAAAGAAAATACAAATACCCAATGAAACAAGAAAATCTTGTAGCATCATATATAAATATTCTCACACTTAGCATCCCATTACACATGATAATTAACATATAGAGACTTGAATTAGTTTTCTAACTAGTATTCTACAAGTCTAAAATCCATGAAGTAACCTTGTTTATCACTCTATAAGAAAAAGTTTTGATAAAATCCACCAAGTGACAAATACACTAGAATTCATGAGAACATAGCCTATTATTATATTATGTGGTATAGGATTTATGATGGACATAGATTCTCCTACATCAAATATTCCATGTTATAAAAGTTGTGGGTATGGACACATAAAATGGAGTTGAGTTTTAGAATCATCCTTTCAAAAAAATACAATGTGCACCATACTCAATCATTCTAATAAGTACATCAAAATACATTTCTTTCTTCACCTCTTTCAACATCTAGCTAGAAAAATTACCATCCTCCTCTACTATATTTGGCCATCAATATTCAAATTTCTTATAGACCTCTATCCTTCATAACCTAACCTCCTCCTCCAACTAATCCATCATTATCCATCCACCTCTACTTAATACATCTCCACTCAACTTCTTTTATGAGATTTACCCCACCACTATCTATCCTCCACAAAAATCGTTTTCTTCATTCTTCACTCATCAAAACTCCACCTAGATAGAAATAATCACATTATTTATATTATAAACAAGGAAATCATTAACAAAGCCCCTCATCTTCAATCACTTCCTAATCAAAAAATCCTCATGCATAATTGCTATAACTTCTACTTCTACACCTTGAACCTTCTTATCCTCTTCTTGTGTGTTTATTTACATCTCCATGTTTTCTTCCTCTACACCTTGTTGTTCCTCATCACAACTCACTACCATATTATGGATTTTAAGTATAATCCACTCTTTACCTTCTCTTCTTCAATAAGCTCAATCATAACACTTATATATTATATTTTAACTTCATTCTCCAACACATCCATGCCTTGAAAAAGACATACTTTTGTTATAGTCTTGTTCTTCTCTTCTATATCACCTATTGAATTTTAGTTACATTATGAGTTTTTGGAAAGTATGATAGCTATATCTATATTTGAAATGATGATCATGTTTTGATATAATATAAAGTCCACTCCATCATACTAGTTTCCAACTGAAACATTTTAGTTAGATGACAAGTATACACAATCTTCACATATTCTTCTAATTCTCTTACTTGACTTGTGCTTCACCCTTAAAGTGTCAACCTGCTAAGAAGTTCTTGGAAATATGTTTCTATAAATGTATCTAGGTCATTGAATAAATTTGGATGAATCATAGAATACATCAAGAATCCATTTCCCATGAAGATAAGGAGACTCCTTCCAACTTATGATGACAAGTCAAAATTTAAGCAAAGTCAAAGCCAACTCATCATTTTCCTTCTATGCATTTTTTGAGTTGGTTTTTAGTTTGAATGAGGGGACTGAGTTATTTATGAGATATAAATACCTTGAACAATATTTTTCCTTCTAAAAATACAATATTCCTTCTTTTCTCATCAAGTTTCCAAAGGATTTTTATTATATACTATTATAAAATATATATTTTACTCCATTTTTAACTTCATATTTTAAAAAAATGATCTTTTCTTGCTCATTATAAAGTTACAATTTCTTTCTTAAGCCTTCCATTCAATAAAATTACTAGTAGTTTTCTTCCTTTTGTGACTATTATACTATGTATTTTCTAACTTTGAGTTGTATTATGTGGTTTTTAGTCTCTTTTGGTCTATTTCATGTTGATTGTAGACATCTTACCCCTCTTACAAATGTATTCTATTCATATTTTACCTCTTAATGGTGATCTAATGGAGGTTATGTGATCTTTTATTATCTGAGTTGACTATTGTCTTGTGATTTTAAGAAAAGTTGAAGGGTATTATATGTATTGGTGCATCACCATCACTTAATTTTTAAAAATTGATTTTCCTCTTTTCATCTTAATCAACAAATTATCATTAGGATTAGGTCCTTGAGAGTGAATCAAGGCTATTTTGAAGGGGAACCATCCATCTATAGATAGTTATCTCTATCTTGTAGGTCCCACACTAAATGATAACTCAATGTTGTAGTTGCGACTATGATAAATAACCTTCTAGGGCACATTTTTAGCTATTATTCAACTTCTAGAATGCATAATGGGATTGTGTTTATGAGCCTTACATAATTCATCTAATAAGATTGGTGTTATTCACAACTAATATTAGTTATTGAACATATTTTACAACCATACGTTGACTCCAATGTTTCTTGGTTTCAAGATAGTGTGGATTATTCATACAAAAGGTGCAAACAAGATCATCTTAGAAATATTTGTAAGAGTTTTGATTTGTTAGAATTGTTAAGTTATCTTCATCAAAAGGGAAAAACATGCAAGGCAATCACCATCATATTTGAGAGTCTATCAAAGAGTATAACTTATACATACTTCTAGTAGCTTCTCCCAACCAAGTACAAGACTATTCTATATCCATTATATGGTTTTCCATTTAGGAATCAAATATTTGTCACTTTTTATTAAGGAGGTCCTCAAGTATGCTTTCTAACTATAATGAAATTATAGTATTACACTTGAAAATTATACCTTATTTTATTGGTGAGAATGTAACTACTCCCATTAAACACATCCAAGATATTTCCAATCTATGCCTAGTCAATAATATTATATAAGGAAATGTGGCTATTAGACTCCTTGCCACTTCCCTCAAAGGTAAAACATTACAACATTTGGTATAGGGGTTTTTTCCTAAATCAATACATAACTAGGTTGTGATGGGTCAAAATATTTATAAATAATTTGAAGACAAGAGTGACCATCTATCCCAAGTAAAATAAATAACTACTATTAATAGATACCCTCATAAATTCATTGGATATTTTAACTTTAGGTTCCAAGAAACATGGAATAGAATTTCATCCTCGATCAAGCCTTGTCCAAAAAATTCATTCTTGTACTACTTGAGGTCCTTAAGTAGTAATGTGGCTATCATGATACAATCAATGAGAGGAATATATTTTCGTGATGTTTATGATCTAGCCATAAGAGATTAAAATACCTGTAACACCAAATAAAAGCTTTGCACAATAGACAACAAAGAAGATCATTAGAAGCACACAATGCAATGCAATACTAAAATCTAAAATGCAAATTCATTCATTAAGCAACAGAGAACATGGGAAAGTAAAAACGTAATTAAAACTAGAACAATCTCACCAATTTTCAAACGTATTTCCATGATTCATCTCGATTGCCCTTCTCCATTTTGCTTGTTTAGTATAATTGCCCTCAGATTTTCAAGTTCGTGCAAGTATAGCCTAAGATAGTGATTAGCAAAATATCAAAGATTCAAGACAAAGTGCTCTCCAAAGTTATAAAATTTGCGAGAGAGATTGGAATGAAGAATGACAAATCAATTTATAGAAAATTGATTATTCGAACGATAGGCCAAGATCGAAAGATCAACAGATGGTCGAGATTGACTGATTAGACATGCATTCTGATAACTGACAGTGATGACATGAGTGATTCAAATTAGAAATAGAATTAAAGATTAAATAAATGATTTAATCTTCAGTTCGGCATTCGAAAACATAAGAAATATCTTTGTATGACAAAGATAAAAATTGATTATAATGACTCTCTGTTCAAATGCACGCACAACACTTAATTAATTAAATAATAATATTTAATTAATCTGTATGTACACGCAATTGAGTTAGAACTGGACGATTTACTGACTTGACAACGAGATTACTCGAGACAGCCACTCAGACATTAAATCAAAGATTAACTGAACGATTAAAATAGATGTCGAGTCGAGTAAAAGTGAATACTTAGATAATTGACATAATTATCTAAAATATAGAGGAATGCGTTAAAATAGAATTAATGAATTAAATAATTCATTTAATTCAAGACTCGATATTCGAAGAATAATTAAATAAATAAAATGATGAAGGGATTTAAATGAATAATTAAATAAATAAAGAATTTATTTAATTATAGTTGAAGTATGATAAAGAGTAAAATAAATAAGAATTTATTTAATTTGACAAGAAGAATAAGGTTAATTAGTAACATAATTAAATAAAAAGTGTTTATTTAATTAATCAGATAGAATAAAGAAAAGTGTGAATTAATTAAATAATTAATATTATTTAATTAATAGAAGAAATAAAAGAAGATGAATTAATTAAATAATTAAGAATATTTAATCAATAGAAGAAATGAAGACCATAGAGAATAATTAAATAATTGACATTATTTAATCATGACCATGAAAAATATGAATTATGAAGAATTAAAGTCGCAGGCCTAGACCAAATTTCGGTGTCTACAATACCTGTATAAGATAGGAAGATAGCTCCAAGACATCCAATAGATATATTTCTTAACATTCCACCTACTCAACCAAGCTTGACACGTCTCCCTAGAGTAACCAACCAACCAATTCCTATTACTCCTTCCAATGATTTGTATAAAGTCAAAACGTTGGGACTGAATTAGTGGCTTTGAAAACGTAACAAGAATATCATAATGAATTTCCAAAATTTTAATCAAGTATATCATTTGAATAGGTAGCCTTATCACGGGAATGTTAAAGGACATGGTCAATTAAGCTATGTTGAGTCTTTTAGTACCTTAAACCTAGTTGTTGCAAGCTCTACCAAAGCCATTATTCTAGTGAAAAATAACTTAGTTTAGGACCATGAATGGTGTTACCAATGTAATCATCCCAATAAACAAAATTTATACCCAAATAGAGTTCCTAGTCAAGCTCTAACGAACCAATGTACATAACTTATAGGAAAAAAATTCTAATTAGATTAAAAAGGAAAAAAAATGAAATAATAGGTGACAAGTGAGTTAACTTTATTGAACTAACAAGAGATTAACTTTTGTGGTGTAAATTAAAATGAATTACCAACTAAATGGGGAAATTCTATCCACTGTCCAAAAAAGATTAATGGAGGATGAATCACCTTATATGGTTGGTCAAGTATCCACTTTTCAATCACTCCAAGGGGTTGCAAAGGATGGTAAAATTGTCAAAACTTATAAACTACAAGAAAATAAACCTATTATTAAAGAGCATCAACCCCAAAATCACTCTCAAATTAGTCAACAAACAAAATGAGGAAGTTTGTTTACAAAATATCCTTCAATGGTTGGTCATATTTCATTTAACATTATTGATAAAATAAAGAATACTAACCTTAATGTCACTATGTGGATTCATTTATTCCAGCTCAAAGGGATTTTCTTCAAGAGAAATTGAGGAGTTTCAATTAGTCAAGTAATTCTTTAGCAAAAGGTATAGCAACCCTAATTATTTTATGTTATCTAAAAGAGGAATACATTATAAGAAAAAATAGTAAGCCATCTCCTTTTTAATTATATTTAACCATCAATAATCAACTTGTTCATAATTGTATGATTCATTCTATGGCTAGTAGTTTTTCCATGCCAAAGAAAATAATTTATTTTCTTAGTATAAGGTTTGATCTAGTGTGTGAATTAGTTTTACAATTGGATGGTACTAATATTAAGATAGTAGGAGTCATCAAATATCCTAAACTTTCCTTGCATGCCTAATTTTATTTGTTTTGTAAGCTATTTTGAGTTAAATACCTTCCTTTGTACTTTTGTATATGCTTGTCCAAACGACTTACATTAAAGATGGGAAGATATTTATTTGCAAATTGATCTCATATAATATCTAGGACCATATATGGAACAAGAGTGACTATAAAGATTGATCTAATTACAAAAAACCATATTGAGCCTTATTCACCTAGTCCAACCCTAACCAATCAAAATTTCACTATGAAATGTGATCTAGAATCTAAACTATTGGTAGTCCTAATCATAATACACTTTAAAAAGTGATTCTAGATATTGTTCTTGATGAGTAAGGTAATATTTTTTTGTTTGAACTTGATGACCTTATGGAAATAGGATTGGGCACATATTGCATTCCTAAAAATAATTCATTCATTCCTAATCTTATAAAACCTAAAGAAAATGTTGAATGTATGTGGTAAATGTACTTTGATGGCTCAAGTAGTAAGAATGGTATTGGTGGGGGTATAATTTTGTTTTCTCCCAATAATGAAAAAAATCATTTCATATTTAGTTATGTTTTACTTGTTGGAGCAACCAATATTTTCTTGTGAACTCAAAACAATCCACAAATGAGAATATACAAAATAAAAAAATTTCATAAGCATGTGATGTGATGTAAAATGTACTAATGACCCTTGCTTATAAAGGAAAGGATGAAGAGGTGAGAATGTAGTCCAGTCAAAATTTGACTATGCCTCTGATTATGAAATAAATGTATGACTCTATGGACAAGTGTTGAGACACTTGGTGTGTCTATATGAGGTGATACAAAATTCTAGATAATCTCTAAGTGAGCTTAAATGTAGTTTGAATAAGACTACTAAGTCGGCTGAAATCTAACTAGTTTGATAATACCTCTTTTCATACTGATACCCCACCTTAAGTGATACATAGGGAGTAAGCTAAAAACTGAAAAAGATAAGTCCTAACAACAATGCTTAATAAGATGCTCATGTACAATAATGATCTCTCACAAAAAGAGAAAGAGGAGAAAACCTAATGGGAAAAAAAAATCTCCAAAAGAGAGAAAGAGAAGGATAAGACCTCATGAAAATATGTCCCATGAACACAGGAAGATGATGATGAAGAGATCCTAAAGAATTTTGGAGTTGTAAAATTTTTTGAAGATGAAATAATGTTTGCTAGAATCAAGAGACCTCCAAAACTATATATCAAGATAAGAGATACAAAACATTGCATGAGTGAACATATAGAACACTACTCAATCATGAATACACAAATCTCATAAATTCAATGAAAATTTATGAATTTGAAGATGCAACTAATATTACAATTCTAGTGTATGATCAAAAAATTCACAAGTGACTTGTACACTCTTAAAATGTATATCACGGTGCTCCACATAAGTACTAGAATCTCACAAAATATGACCCACTATAATAATCCCCCCATAGGAGAGACAAATATAGGTGGTCTATGAGACCCCCTCAAAAATAGAAGGTTCCACCACTAATCCATTGAAACAAAGGAAGAATTAGCATAACATTGTGATAATTCCCCCTTAATGCTAATGAGGAAGAGGTATAGGAAAACCAACTGAAATTAGGCACAAAAAGTGTGAACAAGAATATAGACCCAACATCAAGTCCAAAAGGATGTATAAGAAACTGAAAAATGGGTGTGCATTAAGGCACAAATGCATGAGGTGATAATCATGAGGATCCATTGTTGTGATGGAAAATCAAGACACTACACAACCCCACATTACACTTTATAATTAATTGTATGTATGAAATGCCCTCCATAAGGAACACACATTCAATTGTTGTGGTACTTTATATGATTGAATTTATAGACTTATTTTCTATTTTGAGTTATTTACAAGTTTATGTCATGAGGTGGACAATAAAAACTTATATCAAGTATGTATTTTACACCTCAAGAAAATAATACAAAAATAAATTAATTTAACCCTCATTATTCAAATAATGACACAATGATATGGCACTTTATATTAGTTCATTATAGATTGGACCACAAAGTAAATTTGATGTATAAAACCTCAAAAGACACATATTCAAAATTTTAAATTATAGAATACAGTCATGAAAAATTAACACCACCATTACATGGAGCTCAAAAAATTATGTAGGTAAAAATATGGGACCTAAAAAGGAGTTTGTATGAGCCCAAACGAGCAATTTGAAGTTCCAAAAAATGGGAATTATGAAGGGTGTCCTCTGAGAATTTGATTTAAAAAAAAAAAATCATACATCATATTGAAGAAACAATCATAACACAAGATAGAGGATGAAGACATACACAGAATTAAAAATTCACCTAAAAAGACATCATATGCTTGAGAACAAGGCTCTTGAAATTGGGCCAAAAATCAAAACAAGCCAATAGTGAAGGGGTAAACTTGGGGATGAAAAATTATGATGTCATGATGACATTAGCTAATGAAATGTTCTTAAAGCTAACATAATATTCTTCAACATCTGTAGCTATACCAACAATCAAAAGGTGTAGTTTTTTAATGATTAAAAAATTACTAAAAACAAAAAATACTAAAAATATTATTATACAAAGGTTGAAACAAGATGCAGATCAAGAGACTAATGCAGACTAGTACATTGATGCAAGTTGATGCACTAGATAGTATGGTTGTATAGATTGTACAATTTTTTATATGGCCCTTCATGGATAGGCCCCAAAAAACTTAGAAAAAATTCATTAAAGGTCCAAGTGTTATATATCAAAATTTGTCTCTTAGCCCTTTGGAGTGCAACTATGATATCAATTTTATTCTAGAACACATTGTTTGAAACTTGATTCTTGTAAACCTCACAAATTCAATAGATAAATGGATTGGATTTGTAACCTTTCTCTCATACCATGTTGGAGTAGCCAAGATCTTCTTACAAACTCAAAACAATTTGCATAAATGAGGATATATGAAAAATGGGAATATTTCATAAGTATGTGATGTGATGTAAAATGTACAAGTGACCCTTGCTTATAAAGGAAAGGATAAAGAGGCAAGAAGGTAGAAGTCAAACTCTAACTACCCCTCCACATATGAAACAAGTGTATGACTGTATAGACAAGTGTTGGGACACTTGGTGAGTCTACATGAGGTGAGACAAAAGTATAGATAACCTCTAAGTGAACTTAAGTGTAGTGCGAATAGCACCCTATGATGAGAGCCATTTATGTCCCATTTTATGGCATATTTTATCCTATTTTCATAAGCCTTCATACCCATTCCCACATTCCATTTTCGTTCCATATCATACCATTTTACCATTTTATGTTGCATATGCTTTAATATATATAAGTAATATTTAATTTAGTTTTTAGATGAAATATATGAATAATGAATATCAGATTGTATTTACTAATGTTTCTTCCATTATTCTAAGAAAATATATTTTGCAAATCTTCCTATTAGCTTCTGTGTAGGAATCATCCTATCACTCAACTCTCTCTTCCATTATTGCCACATGGACTCTTACCACATTAACTCAGTGCATTATTTCTTCCATGCGACCACATCTACCAAGATAGATCTATTGGAGGCATCAAACCTATCTCACATGGCCACACACATCAACATATTAAATGTTTTAATGTTGACCTTCACATCAATATTTGGCATTATTAGAAGATGTCTCTCCTAGTTGTTTATGTGACTTCAACACATGGTCACGTCTACTAAATCATTACTACCATGTTAGTTGAGGTTTTTCGGATTTAATTGAGGAAAAGAACCCATAATTCACTAGCTAGTTGTTGAGGAGAACTTGTAATAAATACATGCTTATTATTAGAGAAAATCAAAATCTATCATTTCCTATTTTCTAGCTATTATTCAACAATACCATTTTATTGTGTGGACAACAAACAAGGTTTTACATGAACCAATAATCTCCAGTTTGTTGGCTATGGGCCAAAACAAATTGTTCCATTTTAAACTCTTAGATATCAGTTGTTAGAAATTTGACCTCTATATATATGTTCTATAATATTAGCTCAAGAGAGCAGATTTTGATATGTAGACTTTGTATTAATCATTTTGATAAATAAAATCACACTTATCATATGATCAACCTAGTGTAGGAAAATTCTATTGTGTCTTATCACTTGGTAGATTGGGGAGGCAGGGCCCACTACTTAGAATGAACTAGTGATTTGTATAGTTTTTATTTCTTTTTTATTTTACTAACGTGTGTTCCTATAATTTTTGTTTTGTTATTTTTGCATTAATCGTGAGAATAGTTTGATGCTTATTGCTTGTAATTCGATCATAAATTATGGTATTGTTTGATAAACAAATTATCAATACTATGATTATTGGGGTTATGAGTTTTCTTTCTGAATTATTACTCGTTGTTACTGTCACAAATTGATATTGCTTCTATAATGGATCCTATTGCTATTGCAACTGTTTCAATCATAGAAATAGAATAGTAGAATTAAATTAGAATTTCCTTAATGCAATTTTTGTGTGTTCTAGTTGCATTTCATTCCCACTCAACTTGCTACCTACAACCCTTGTGCAGATCGCCACGACACCTTTCACAAGCTTGCAATCCCCAGATTGACAGTTAGACCAAGCTGAAATCTTTCTTATTCTTTACCCCAGTTTTGGCCGATCACCCTACTAAGTACAATAAATGATAACTAGTTTTATAATGCCTCTTTTCACACTAACAATACTAAAAATGTAGCTGAGTATGAGGCCTTGATTTAGGGATTGCTACTAGCACATAAGAAAGGATTCATTACTATAGGTATTTGGAGATAGTGAGTTGACTTTAAATCAAATTAGAGCTCAAAGTACAACAAAAAAAATATTCTTCATTTATATATAACATAGTGTATGGGACTTGATTGAAGACTTTGATGCATTTATCATCAAAGCTATTCATACAGAGAAAAATAAACTTCCAACAATTAGAGTGCAATCTGACATACTCATAGACATCATGTAAGCCCAAGAACAACATGTGAAGCTTGTGGTAAGGATTCTTATCCTAGATAATTAGTTAAGTTGGAAATTATTTGATAGTGATAAACACATAATCTATTTTTTTCAAGAAGAGGTAGAATTATCTTGTAAAAAATAGTCTAGATTGCAAGAAACAAACATTTATTAGATCCAAAAGCTAAGTATTGAAATTTTTCCAAAATCTATAATCATGCTGGAAAGAATTTATAATTCAAGTGATTAGTTGAAAGAAAAAATATGAACTTGGTTGTTAGATTATAAACAAGTGGCTATAGTGAAAGATATATGTTTTCAAAACTTGGAAAGGTATGCTACAAATCTAAACATAAATCTTTCATTAAGCTTTGTTAATCTTATAATGATATGTTTGTATGCAATTATGAGGATCTCAAAGGTTTTTACCCTAATCTTTCCTAACACACCGTTAAGTTAGATCTTGATTCCAAGCCAATTAGGCAAAAATAGAGCCCCATTAACCCCAAGATTGAGCCATTGATGAGGAAAGAATTGAATAAACTCATAGAATCCAATATGATCTTTCCTATCAAACATTCAAATCTATTTGGTGGTAAACCTCATTCCAATAAGAAATAATGGGGAGATTAGATTATGCATGGAATTTAGGAACCTCAAAAGATAGTCCCTTAAGGACCATTATCCTCTACCCTCCATGGAATAATTTATTCAAATGATAGGTGGTTTAGAAAGGTTTTCATTCTTGGATGGTTATTTAGGTTATAATCATATTTAATTCCAATAACTAGAACAATAAAAGACAAAATTTACCACCAAATGGAGTAACATTTCATAAAGGAAGATACCTTTTAGAATTAATAATATTGATGCAAATTTTTATAGAGCAATAAACATGGCTTTTAAGGGTCTTATAATTGCTATAGTGTTGGTTTATCTTGATGATATCACTATTTTTTACAAGCATGCAATTGATCATTTGAATCATCTCAATCAAGTATTCCCAAGATGTAGAGAGTATGATATGCCCCTAAATCCAAAAAAGTTTGTATTTTCTAAAAAAATGGTAAAATCTTGGGTCATGCACAGTCTCAAAAGAAGGTATTTCCATTGATTCAATAAGAGCCAATGTCATCTTGTCTCCTCCTCTTCCAGTCATAAGAATGGCTTACAAATTTTCTTGGGAATAATTAATTTTTTGAGGAGCTTCATTAGTCAAACCAATCACTTCTATGTTAAATCAAAATTTTGTTTCTTGCTAGAAAAAGAAAGGGAAATAAATTTTTGAAGCTATCAAACAAGAAATTTATCAATCTCCAACACTTACCAATAAAAACAATTACAATGAATTCATACTTTACATATTTGGAGGAGATTCAAGCACATAATATATATTTATATAGTTTAATAGTAGAAAATTGGAATAGCTAATATATTTTTCCAATGAAGGGCTTAAAGACTATGAATTGAGGAATGGTTATGTAGAGAAACAAGTATTTATTGTTGTTAGAGAACTAAATAAATTTATACCTATACTCTCTATTAATCAGATTAAACTTATGGTACCCCATGCAAGTGTCAAAGAGTTCCTCTTAAGCAAGGAAATTAGTGAAAAGAGGGCTAGTTGGATCACTAAGGTCATGGAATATGAATTTCATATCAAAATTAATAAGTTAGTGAGAGTTAAGGGGATGTGTGAATAACTTAAAAAAGAAGAAGAAGCTAATAAGAGTGTTTTTTTGTGTGACAAGAAGACCAACTAGCGGTGTTACATGCTCCCAATAGTTGGACACAAAACATGGAAGCCTTCAAACTGGTGAGTATCTAAGAAGTTTTGAAAAGACCAAATGGATTTATTTATGGTTGTAATCATTTTCTAGAAAATACTTGAATGGATTCCTCTTAATATGTATTTAACAATGTAAAATTAACAAAGTGCTTGAAGAGTTTCATGGTAGTCCTTTAGGCGGAAAATTTCCACCAATAACTATAATAACAAAGATCATGAGGGATACTATTGGTGTCTGTATACACTTGAAAACAATCATCATATTCAATTAATTAAATACAACCTATTTGATTAATGCTTCAACTACATATAAATAAGGTCTTACTTTATTTATATTGTTCACTTTCCTTTTAATTCTTCTAATTCAAATTCTTCTAAATAATTAAATAAACAAAATGCCCTAAACATGTTTATTTAATTAACCTTCCTTAATCTTGATTAAGAATTAGAGCACATTTCTACAACTTTTGTGTGCCACCTCATAAAAGTCACATGAAAATAAATAATCCTAATTATTAATTAGAATTATCCTCACAAACTTCCACCAATAAGAAAAAGCACATGGCTTTTTCCCCCACACTTCCAACAAATTTGGAGCATATGGGTATTTGTTTCACACACTTGGGAATCCCATACATTTGGAATGCTTCCAATTGGTCAAAGGGTTCTCTCCACACACATGGTATGTTGTGCATTTGTAGGTTTTTCCAGATTTGTTGTCAAAGACTCAAAACATAAACTACTAACATATTGCAGGGGCTGGACGTTATTTACTTGTTTCCTTTAGTTAAAATAGGAATGTAGCTTAAGTAAAGGGATAATGAACATCATTTTTCCTTTTGGTTAAGTTAGGAACATAACTTAATTAATGGCTTAATGAACACCATGTCTTTTGTATGTGATGAATGGTAGGAATATGCTCTCCCCTTAACTGGGTGATCCAAAAAGCTAGACCCGTTCTTGTTTATGTGTGAGTGTAAGTGGAGTATATGGCATGATTTATCTCTTTATTCATGTGAAATAAAGATCAATCGAACTATGGGTATACTTGCTTGCTTTTGTTTATCCTAGAGGGCCTGCCTTGTGGGAAATCACCCAAGGGAATGACCCAACTAGTAACATGCTAAAGCCAAGCGACTTCCAACTGGGATATAAATGTGGATACTTGAGGAAAGTTCAAGTATCATGAGGATAATTCCAATGAGATGGATTGAAAGGGACTCTTGTGGTATGGATTATCCCCCATGAATGGAATGCATGCATTAAAACCCTTGTTGTATATTTTCCAAAATCCTTTATCTATTCTTTAGTGCAACAACAATCGTTTCCAAGGCATCCACATTCTCGCAATTTTTAGTAGAGGTGATCAGTTCGCCATGGGAGTTTCATGGGGACTGGAAGCTTGGTTGGCCTAAGAAGAGAGTGCACTGTAAGGGGGAGCCCGTGCAGCCAAGCTTCTGAATTCACCCACTAAAGATAGTGCGGTTGGGGTAAAACCCACATGGAATCTAAAAGAATACAGTCTTACATAGCCTTAGGAGTGTATATTCTACTTGATGTGTCTTCAAAATGAAACTCAAACAAAACACCATAAAAATGTTACATTTTGAAAGTGAAAACCTTGATTCAGAACTACATTCATTGAGGTAGACAAGTCAGTAACTTAGGTCCATCCATCTTCAGAAAATCAATCCTTCCAGCAGTGTTCTACCTTTCCTTAGGCAAAACAAAGTCATAATATGTGGTTTACATGATGATTTCATGAAAGTTCAAGATTAGAAAACCAAAGATCAAATCTCTTAGTCCAAAACAACATCAAAGATGTTTATCTATGTTTTACGACTTTAGAGAAAGGTTAACCTTCAATTTTTACAAGAGAGCTTGCAAAAACAATCTAGAGTTATACATGATGTACTATTGTCAAAATCTAAGACTTTTCCAATGTTTTGAGTACCTTAATTATGTCTCTTGAGTCAAAACTTCGAGTCCAAGATCGTTCCTTAGATATCTTAGAAGTCTCAACATTATCGAAACGGACCTATACAAGTGGAACTTTCCAAACTAAACCTAGATCTAAACATTTCAAGGTGCCTAAATCATTAATATCCATCACATCTTTGCTTGTACGACCTAGTTTCATCTTTGGGATTTGTCATCCTTTAATCATGAAACTATGCCATGCAATCAAATCAAAGTTAGTCTAATCTATAGAATTTTTCATTCTATTTGACTTAGTTGTAATCCTCAAGGCAGTATTTCAAACTTAGATCAAATCTTAGCCTAAATCATAACACTTGTATGCCCGTCCAAACAAGATCACAAAAGAGGAGACTCAAGGACAAGGAACTTGGAACACCCAACTTTGAAATGGAAAACATAGGAAGTGCAAGTAGTGAAGATTTCGATATTGAAACTCCCAACATTGAACCTCAAAATAATGAGATCCCTAGCAACATGGCTGACACAGAAGAAATCCCTATTCCTGGACTCAACAACACTCAAGGGGAATAAATAAACGATGAGGATATCTGACAAGCAGAACAAGACCTCAAATTCCATAAGTTTTTGGAAAATATTTTTGAAAGAGATGGGGAAAAATACCTATTAATGTTAGCCAATCAAGGATTCAAAATTCCCCTTGATTTTGACATCAACATCTTAAAAGCACCTCTCCAAAATCTTGAAAAGGAGACAAAACAAATGGTTACTTTAACTCACCAAATGAAGAACCTTCAACAACAAGTTCTAGATATGCAAAGGGGAACTTCAAAATGATACTTGATCAAGGAAATTTTTCCTTATCCCTTTAATCCATCCATCAACATGATTCCTTTCCCTAAATGTAATGAATTTCCAAAGTATGATAAATACAATGGTACAACTGATCCATTAGATCATGTAAGGGAATTTTGAAATATGAGTCTAGAATTTGTGCATGAGGAAACTTATTTTATGATACTATTTCCATGAATTCTAGGAGGGACATTCCTTGAATGGTTTTCAAAGATTACACCCCCCATAAACACATTTGAAGAGTTGGTCAATAGATTTCTCACTCAATACTCTTACAATATCCAACACGATATCATCATGAAAGACCTTTGCAACTTGAAATAGAAAAAGGGTGAGTCCTTCCTCATTTTCTTGCAAAAATGGAAGATATTGTTTGCAAGGTATTCTCGTTCCATGCTCGAAAAGGAAAAGATAGAGATTTTCATTGATAACCTAAACGATGAGATGATTTATAGGTTGGAATTACAATGTCCCCCTACCTTCGAAAAATTGATTGAAAACAAAATTAAAATTGAGGAATCCTTATTCAAAAGAGGGGTCATTAAAATATACAATGAAAACAACTCATCCACTTCCTCTAACAACTACAACGGTGGGGACAAACCTAAATTTTGGTAACAAAACAAGAACATGGGTAACAATGAGGTCATTGCTAAAAATCAAAATACCAAACCCGCATTCAACCTAACAACAACTGCCACCAAGACTAATTAGACCAACAATCCTCCCAATACTCCAAATGTTAGCCAAAACAACAATCAGACTAATCCGGGGACTAAAGCAACACTGTTTCCAAAACCTTCCAATCGACGAAAATTTACACCATTGGGACAATCCTTAGATTCCACCTTAAAGGAACTTACTAAGGCTAAGCTTATCACAGTGCTAGAAGCACGAAACTGGGATCCACATGTCAAGCCCTTTTGGTGGAACGATGCCCATTACTGTGATTATCATCAAAACAAGGGTCATATGATGAAAGATTGTTGGCAATTAAAACATGCAATCCAAGATCTCATTGATAACAAAAAGGTACACATTGAAGGACCTCAAACAAATAGTGATCAAGGAGTGTTCAAGAACCCTTTACCCAATTATGAAAAGGGAGAGTCCTCTACATCGAATACCAAAGGCAAGAACATAAACTATGTTTATGATTCTACCATTCATTGTATTGAGACGGTTGAGAATTCCATCCAAGAGAGTGAAATTGGAAGCCAAGGGAAGGATGCCACTACTGAAACCCAACATAATGATGACACCATCTCACATCAAATCAATGACGTTGAACCTAGAAATCTAAGCACTAACATGGACATGAATGACAATCAAATTAACGCCATCAAAATCACAAATGATCAAGACAATACACCTATCAATGCAATTACAAGAGGACAAGCCAAGGTAACATTGAAAGGAGCTACCCCTTCCATGTCCAAAATGAATGTTTTTCCTGTAACTCAATAAAACATCGTCAATAAGTTACAAAAGATACCTGCTCAAATATCCATATTGGAACTTCTCAAGATTTTATCAGCTCACAAAGAAATCCTAGAACAAGCTTTAGTTGCCACCATAGTACCAAACAATTTGGAAGTATGTACATTTCAAGATATGGTGGGACATTTGACTACACCTCATTGCTTATCATTCTCTAAACATGAAGATGCATCCACCACCCATCTGCATAACGTTGCTCTCCACATCAAAGTCCTAATCCATAAACATCATGTCAAACGTGTCCTTATAGATGGAGGAGCAGGCCTAAATATCTACACTCTCAAGCTTGTTCATGCATTAGGATATTCTGAAAATTCTATTGATCCTAGAAGGAAAATCACCATAAAAGCATATGATGATGAAGAAAGATCCTCCCAAGGATTTATCATCTTACCCATTCAAGTGGGACCAATCATCAAAGACATAGTGTGTCAGGTTTTAGACAAGGAATTGACATATAACATACTCTTGGGATGACCATGGACTCATGAAATGCAAGCGGTACCATCAACTTATCATCAGTGCTTGAAGTTTCCTTTCAATGGACAGGAGGTCACCATTGTTTCCGATTCTAACAATCTCCAATATTGCAATGCACTTAGAACAAGTCAAGATAACTTTGTACCACATAATAGAGAAGTCATCAACTCTAATCCATCAAACAAAGAAAGTCCAGTGGGTTCTTCATCAAGATAGTTTGAGGAAAGGGCTCAATCAAAAGGCAAAGGGGTCGTTGACTCTATTTCATGCAACAATGGAAGTCAATTTGATGCCTTATCAAAACAGTTGGAAAAGATCCAAATAAAAGACAAGGGCATGGGGGAATACTCATTTGAGCAATCTTCATACTTATCACAACTTTCATCTTCTCCTAAGTCACATGGATAAACATCCACCTCAAAACAACAATATTTACAACCCATCACACTCTTTGATGGGAAGTTTATAAAAGCAAGCACTCAAGTGGAGGAATTAGAAGACAGGGATGTCCTAAACTGGTTATACAAAGATGAAGGACCTTCACAGGTATTAGTGTCCAATATCTGCACAAATAAGTATGGAAAAGGTTGGACAATCCTGACAAAGATGGGATATGAAGGAAATGGTCCTTTGGGTAAAAGAAAAGAAGGCATTAGTGAACCAATACAACTCATCACAATGAATCCCAAAGACAAAACAAGACTGGGCTACAGGGAAGACTTAAAAGAGGAAGCTACTCAAAGAGTTGTCGAAAGAATCTTACAGCTATAGGCTAGTGAGGATCATGAAACAGATTCCAATGAATATGAATGGGACTCCCTCTCTAAAGAATATTTCCATGACAAGGAGATCGACACATTCCAAAAGTATACACCAATATGTATGAAAGGAAAAAGTTCTAGTTCTAGACCACTTGAATATGGATCACAATATGTCATTGACTCAAGTGAAGACAATCATTCTTTGAGAAAGATAGACATGTCGGAGGAGAGTAACATCTTAGACCTCATTGGATAATTTGACAACATGGCTATCCTGATGCTTACACCTTATGACCTTGACCAATCTAATGATTCCTTGTCCTTAATGCATCCTGAACTAATTGATTGGGATCAAAATGAGTCGCTTGACATACCCACCTTTTGAAATGATGATGCCCTCATGAAATTCCTATGTTCTGATAACCCTAACACATGTTCTACCATTGAATCTCATAATGAAGCTCCTGACGAAGGGAGTGTTAAACCTTTCAACTGCAAAATGAAAAATATAGGAAATAGGTCTAATAGTGAAAACCATCTGATGGCACTATTAAATCAAGAAAAAGTAAAAACAAAGAGCGTATCTCAAGGTGAAAACCTCTCTAAGGCACCAAGAGATGGAAGGTTTGACACTCTTATAGAACACTATCAAGAGAGATCTTCAGTACTAATAGAACCTACACAATCCATCAATGTTGGTACAACCGAAATAGTGAAGACCCTGTGTTTAGCAGAATCCATGACATAAGAGGAGAAACCTTGTTTCATCAAATTCTTTGAAGAGAGGAAAATCAACTTTGCTTGGTCATAAGCTGACATGTCAGGCATAGATCCAGAACTCATTATGCATCATTTATCATTACCACCTGGCACAAAACTAGTAAAGAAAAAACTGAGAAAGATAAATCCCCATATCGCCCTTCTGGTAAAAGCTGAGTTGAAAAAGCTATTAGATGCAGGATTTATAAGATCTTTTGACTATGCCGAGTGGATATCAAACATTATTCTGGTATCCAAACCAAATAAGAGCATCATGATATGCACGAACTTCAAAGATCTTAACAAAGCCTATCCAAAAGATGATTTTCCTCTACCAAACATTGATCTGATTGTAGCCTTGACTGTTGGGCACGAAATGTTATCACTTATGGATGGCTTTTCAGGATACAACCAAATAAAGATAGCACCTAAAGATCAAGATAAAAAGGCCTTCACATGTCCTTGGGGCACTTTTTCTGGAATGTGATACCTTTTGGGTTGAAAAATGCTAGAGCTACATATCAGAGAGCTATGACTACCATCTTCCTTGACATGATGCATACTTTTATGGAAGACTATGTAGATGATCTGTTGGAAAAATACTACACTAGAGAACACTTAGAGATTCTAGAGAAAATCTTCACAAGATTGGAGAAATTCAAGGTGAGGTTAAATCCCAAGAAATGTGTGTTTGGTGTAACATCAGCTAAACTTTTAGGATACATTATCTCAGCTAAAGGAATTGAGGTGGATCCTGCAAAGGTCAAAGCCATCATGGAAATGCCTCCTCCTAAAAGCATTAGCCAACTCAGATCATTACAAGGAAGGTTCCAGTCCATCAGGAGATTTATTGCACAACTAGCTGATAAAAATCATCCTTTCAACCACTTATTAGACAAGAATGTCTATTTGAAGTGGGATGAAAAATGGGAAGCTTCCTTCAGTCAACTAAAACAATACCTAATGACACCACCTGTGCTAATACCGCCAGTCAAGGGAAAACCATTATTACTATACATTGCAACAATAGAGATATCTTTGGGAGCCTTATTAGCACAAGAAGATTCTACAGGAAAAGAAAGAGCCATATATTATATCAGTAGGACCTTAAATGGTTATGAGATCAATTACACCTTTATTGAGAAAGCCTGCTTAGCGGTTGTATTTGCTACACAAAAATTAAGGCACTACATGCTGACTCACACCATCAAACTCATTGCCAAAATTGACCCATTAAAGTACTTACTCAGCAAAGCTGCTTTAACAAGGAGGTTAGCCAAGTGGGTCATGATATTGAGTGAGTTCAACATCCAATATGTGGACAGGAAAGCAATTAAAGGTCAAGCCATAGTAGATCAACTAGCTAAAGCACCACTGTTAGATAACAATCCAATGAACATTGAATTCCCAGATAATGATGTCCTAACCATATCTATACAATAGTGGCTGCTATACTTTGATGGATCTTATACACAACATGGATCAGGCACATAAATATTGTTTGTTTCACCACAAGGATACACCATTCCAAAATCCTACAGATTAATGTTCCCCTGCACCAACAACATAACTGAATATGAAGCATTGATCATTGGAATCAAGATAGTTGTTGAATGGAAAATCACATAATTTGTAGTCTATGGTGACTCACAACTGGTCATTGACCAAGTCAACAATGATTATCAAACAAAGGATGACAAGTTGCTGCCCTACAAGAGGATGGTGAATGATTTCAAAAACTACTTTGTTGAGATCAATTTTGCACAAGTTCCCAAAATAGAAAACAAAGCTACAGATGCAATGGCCACCATTGCTTCTCTCTTGCAGATACCTGAACAATGAAGACATTATGAATTCATGGTAGAAAAAGTGTCCAACCCAGCCTATGAAGATCTAGAATCCCAAGTGATGCCTTATTGTCAACCCTAAAATTACCCTCTATGGAGAGATCCATACCTACTTACAAGACAATACCCTTCCAATTAACTTATCTCGAAACCAAAAATGAAACTCCATTTGAAAAGTGGCTTGCCACACCCTAATAGCTAATGTACTTTATAGATGAGGTTTGGATGGTACTCTTCTTTGGTGTCTAGAACGTAACAAACCTGAAACTGCTTTACAAGAGGTTCATGAAGGTATTTATGGCACACATTCAAGTGGCCTAACCTTAGCTAAGAAATTATTATGGTTGGGGTATTACTAGCCGAACATGGAGAAAGAGTCATTTCAATATGTCAAAAGGTGTTCCAAATGTCAAATTCACAGAAAATTGATACATGCACCTGCACAAGAGTTGCATCCATTCACAACTACATGGCCTTTTTGTCAGTGGGGATTGGACCTTGTAGGTAAGATTCACCCCTCTTCCTCCAATGGAAATAAGTTTATAATCACAGCCACAAAATACTTCACCAAGTGGATTGAAGTTGTTCCTCTAATCACCATTACCAAGAAACAAATCTCATCATTCATCCTGAATTATCTCATATGTCAGTATGGTGTTCCTCAATCTATCATTGTGGACAATGGACGACCTTTTAAGAATCAAGATGTTCAAGAGCTTTGTGAAAGATTCCATATCCAACATTGGTTTTCTACACCTTACTATCCCCAAGGGAATAACCAAGCAAAGGCCTCAAACATGACTATCCTAAATATTTTGAAGAAAACTATCAATGAAGTTGGACGTGATTGGCATGTTAAACTAAACCTGGCATTGTGGGCTTATAGAACCAGTATCCGTACCCTGACAGGAGCAACACCCTATTCTCTTGTCTATGGGTCAGAAGCTATTCTACCTATTGAGGTTGAGATACCATCCTTGTGTGTGTCACTTAAAGGGATGATTTCAGATGAGGATTACAGAGTATCTATGCTATAAGAATTAGAACTATTGGATGAATGTCGACAACATGCAGTTGATCACCTAAAAGCTTATCAACAAAGGATATCTAGGAGCTAAAATCACAAAGTAATACCTAGAGAATTTCAGATGGGAAACTTAGTCTTAAAATAAAATCCCCATAATCAACAAGATCGAGATAAGAAGGGGAAATTTGAAACTAACTGGTTGGGTCTATTTGTTATAGTATCAATCTTTGGATCAGGAGCATATCAGTTATCCACACTAGAAGGGGATCTATTTGATGAACCCCTCAGCAAATTTCATCTCAAAAGGTTTTACACCTAGCTCATCCAATGCATTGGTAAAGGTCCTGGAAAAATACCAAAAAAATCAAAAAATGCAAAAATCCAAAAAAAATAGAAAAAGGATTGAAAAACAGTAAAGAAAAAAAAAAAGATCGTCCTCTAGTGAAAACCACTTCGGTGGTCCTTTGGAAAAGTACCTTGGTGAAAACCTGGAAAATAGGCACCTTACGTAAAATAAGCACTCTCCATCTATCTTGGGCTATGTGACTTGCTCTATAGCGTTCATCCATCTTGCTTTCATCTCTGCATTTGTCACACTTCCATGTTTGCATCATAGCTTGATCCAGTGTTTGTATTATGGTATCCCCTAGCATTACTCGACCCATTCTAAAAATTAGTTTTTCTTATCATATCACACTGGGGGCATGTCCTACATTGGATTGGATTCTTGTACATTCTTAAGGCTAGAAAATCAAAAATCCAAAAACATTCAAAACATATCAAAAATCCAAAAAACATTCAAAACATATTGAAAATCCCAAAAACATTCAAAACAAATTGAAAATCCAAAAACATTGAAATCATATCAAAAATTTGAAAACATTCAAAAAATATCGAAAATTCCAAAAATGTTCAAAACATATTGAAAATCCAAAAAAAATCAAAACATATTGAAAATCCCAAAAGCATTCAAAAAAATAAAAAATCCAAAAACATTCAAAACATATTGAAAATCCAAAAACATTCAAAACATTTTAAAATCCAAAAACAGGTCAAAAAGTCAAAAACTTGGTCTTCATTCAAACTATGTCATCTCTGAGCTTTGAACGTAGGTAAGGGTGATCTTTGATTATCCCCCGAGACATTTGGTTCAATCTTTTGGGTGTTCGCTATGTTCATATTTTTGTCTTGTAAATCTTGGGTTGTGTCGTTAGTCGAACTACGTGGTCTCTACGTGTATAATGTAGGCAAGGCTAATCTGTTGATCAGCCCCCAAGGCCCCTAGGATAGGTCTTAAGGTTAGGTCTTGGTCGTTGTTGTCATGTCTCACCCTAGACTGGGGGGAAAATCTTGCACTCACTAGATGCAAATAAACTTTGAGCTTGAACCAACAGGCAAACAGTCGTCGGACCAAAGTTACAAACACAAACTTCAAATGAATGATGATCTTTATGAATCAAGGGTTTATCACGTTAAACATGAAAGTTCAAATTGTTCTACTTTAATTTTTGATATCATATCTCTCAAGTCCTCAATGATGTATCGAACTAGAGGAGCAAGGAAGGAGTATGATTTTTCTTTGTTTGTTGTCTGTGAGTTTATCATTATTACTATGCAAGTTTTCATGAGACATGCACTACAAAGTATCACTGATGACATTCTGAATTTGCATAGGAAAAAGATTAACTCTTGTCTGTTTACACAAGCGATGCTCAGGTCATCTCGGTTTAATTATACTTTATGCTTGTGTTAACTTTCAATTTTAAAACATCATGGAAGTAGTACTTAGGTCATCTTGGTCTACAACATGCCATCAATGCTTTTACTCACTTTCAACATTTTAAAGGCCCAATGATGATAAAAAGCATGAAAAATTGGTTAATATAAATGACAACTTTTGAAAAAGAGATTTGCATAGTTAAGTTAGGTTGCATTCATGTTAGTATTGCATGTGTATTTATGGGGTTTTTCAATGCTAAAACAATTTCACAATTGTGTCATCTCTATTATTAATGGATTGAGTACACTGGACATTAACCAAAAAAAAACATCATTCTCATTTAGTTGCACATCAGTTGCATCATCATTTGCATATCTTAGAAAAAATTCTCACCTCATTTACATTCATACATTCCATCATAATATTTGCATCAAAAATTACAAAAGAAAATAAAAAAGGACATACATTGCATATCATTTTCAACATCAAAATCATGTGATCCAGTATGCTTAAATAAGTGAGTCTCTTTAGATTTCCAAGAAAGTTGGGAAATATGTCAGAGTTATGAAGCTTAAAAGATCAATCTACTGTACTCTTCCCACAAATTTTGGAAGTTGGACAAACTCACTTATTCAAGCTTAAGGCCTTGAACATTTGAAGTCATGCACATTCAATCATTTGAATTACACATTATAATCATCACATCAAATTACATATCATAATCATCACATCACATTACACATCATAATCATCACATTGAATTACACATCATAATCATCACATTACATTGCATAATCATAATCATCACATCACATTGCATAATCATAAATCACATCATTAGCATTACACATCATAAATCACATCACATTGCATAATCGTAATCATCACATCACATTGCATAATCATAAATCACATCACATTTCTTAATCATAATCATCACATCACATTGCATAATCATAAATCACATCATTAGCATTACACATCATAAACCACATCACATTGCATAATCATGCTCACAAATACATTCATCACATTGCCTAATCATTATCATCACATAGAAATTAAATAAAGTCACAATGTTGCATATCATAATAGGGAAATAAAATGCATCATAATCACTGTTGCATATCCTATATCATCAAAAATGTCATAATGTCCACATGTACAAGGATACCCAAAAAGTAGGATAAGATACATCAAAAATACAAAAGAGCACTATATCATGGGAACCACATCCTCAATCTCACAAAAGGTGTATACACAATGTCCAAGGAACATCACAAAATGCTATGTCGAGCTCCCACCAAATTTTGCTACTCTCATAGAACTAGTACCTCCTCTACCTGAAAAACCTGCACCTGGATCTCTCTGATCTCCAGGAAATAGCTGCGTGACACCCATGCTCACAGTCTGAGAATGAGATCTACCAGAATGAGATTGTACGAAACTCTCTTGTCGCTTAGGAGGAACCAACTCATGATATTTACCCCTATAAAATTGCAACTCCTGAGAAATGTGTTGGATCTCTCTAAAGAAATCCGTTGTACCTACAAATGGTGTTGTCTACTGTATCTTCTTGGCAATGGCCTTAGCTTGCTCTGTCCTTGTCTAAAGGAATCCCTCTATGAAGTATGTATGATCATATGTGCCTGCAACTATTGTATATGCTACCTATCTATCCCTCTATCAGTCCTTGAAATATCAATTTGTGCCCAACACTTCCCTAACTCATCCTGAAGGGACACAATTTGTGCTCGAGCCTGTGTTATCTCGCTCTAAAACGACTGAACCTCTTCCTACAAAGCTGCTATCTGTGCTGACTATTGATGTTAGGGTATCCCAATCTGAGTCCTAGGAAGCACTACCTGAACTACAGTGATGCTCCTCCTATGCCTCAGAACTGCAAAATCCAATGGATGACTATCATTTCCACCACCATTACTCTCCCCACCACCCATTGCACCAACATCACTCTCCCCACCAGCCACTGTACCACCATCACTCTCCCCACCATCACCTCTGCATCCACCCTCTACACCACCATCATCACCTCTATAAGCCCCCTCCCCACCATTATCACCACCCTCATCATCTCCTCTCTTTCCATCAACTGATGGTACTGGCTCCTCTAGATGAGTAACTCTAGGAAATGGATGTGTGTGGAAGAACTTTGAATAATCCTCAGTCATCTCGGTGTCTGTAATATACAGAACATAATCCCAAAAACCAGTGGTCAAGGTATAATACTCTATACAAGCTGCCTCATATGATACACATGGTCCCCACTCTAAAACATCTTGTCGTCACCATGCATAATGGGCAACTCCTAGGGGCATCCCCTGAACCCATCCAAACTGTCAACATACTCGTAGCTACAAGTAGCTCTCAAGCACATCATGTGTTCGCCTAATTAGATAGTGGGATAATAACATAAAGGGCATCTCCAGCTAATCCTCTGTCCATTGCTCACAATCCAAGTACGGCCACCATGTGATAGTCTCCAAATCATCTAGCACATGCCTCCAATAGGCAACCTTGCCTAGCTTATCTTGGACATGTGTGTAAGGAAAATTAGATGCGGAAAAAAATTCTCCTAATGTCAATAACTCAGGAAAGAAATGAAGATACACTTTCAAATTTACAATTATAGTCCAATTAAGATGCACTATGAAATAGACAACAGAAATAGAGTAATTGACAATCACACATGAACACCAGATATACATGGGAAAACCCTTACGAGAGAAAAACCCACCACACCAAGAGAAATCACTTTGTATTACAGTAATGAAATTACATACAAATTCTAGACTTATCTTTCTGGTGTCATTATACAGTAGCATTCACCATTAACATTCTTGTATAGGAATCTTCACATTACAGTCCATAGAATTCATCCACTGATACAATCACTCAACAACCTATCGACTCAACCAATCGATTACAAACTATAATCACAAAGTATATCCATGTCAAACTCTGTCTGTAGAACTTCCTCACAGAACCGTCACAACTGACTGTCTTCCAACTGTTCCCATTCGGCTCCTCCTATTCGTCCACGAGATGCCACATAAGATAGTCTTACTCGATCAACAAAATTTGCAATATACTGGCATCTCGGTGAGACACTAACAGTGTCTCGCCGATGCCACATAGACTTCATATCAATGTTGCCAAGAGGTTCTGTTATCGCTAAGACATTCTATCAAGCTCCATGAGTTACATCGAGTCACCAAGCAGTCGCCTAGACCTATTGCATTCGCCAGGAGATCATAGCAAGTCACCAAAGGTATACCGAAGACACAAGTCATATTGAGCTCCAAAAGATAGTCAGCAAGACATACCGATATTGCCAAGAGGTTTCTCTGAGACATAAAGGTTACCTCGAAGTATTCACCTGTCACCAAGGCATTGCCCTTCGCTGAGAGAACATACCGATCTCCATATGTTACCCTAAAGACTCCAACATAAAAACAATGTCGGCGAGACATGTAGCTCTCGCTAAGACTTCTCACGGAGCTCTATGACTTACCCCAAAAGCTTCACTTGTCGCCAAGAGTTATACTGAAGATCCCACAAGATTTTCCTATCGATAAGACCTTCAACATTTGCTAAAGAGTCTTCCCGGGACCAAGAGTTACCTCGATAGCCATCGGCTATCGGCAAGACATTCACCATCGCTAAGAGGTTTCTCTGATCACTTTGAGCTACACCGAAGAACATTTAGATGTGTCCCCATCAGCGTGACTTTCTCCATTCGCTAGGACTTCTTAGCGAGAACCCTTAGCTATCCCAAAGCCCATGGTCACCAAGAGTCTCCCCGAAATATAATTGAATGGCCTGTTGGCCAAAGGTCTCCCAAGCGCTATGAGGTCATAATGAATACACTATGTCACAATGATAGACTCCACAATGCAACCTTTTGGCAAGACATTTGGAAGGTCACATCGATCTATTCAAAACAGAATGAATCAAGCTGCTAGTTGGCCAGACAATTAAGATGTCACACCGACTTAGCTCTAATGGAGATTTCAGCCTATATAGTTTGAGGCACATATTTCCAACAATCTCCCACTTGAAGAAGATCATTCAAGCACCTCCAGAGCACATCATAACTTACTGAAAAATCATGGGCACTAAGGCCCATTGAACTGGCACACCACATGAACTTGTCTATGCTCACTGGCTTCGTTAATGAATCTGCAACATTCTCCAAAGTATCAACCTTTTCCAAACTCACCTTTCCATCCTCAACCATATCTCGTACAAAGTGGTACTATACATCAATATGTTTCATCCTAGCATGGAAAGTAGGGTTATTTGCCAGACAAATTGTACTCTGACTGTCACAGAAAATAGTTATTTCGCCTGCATCAAAACCAATGTTAGAACACAAACATTTCAACCATACAGCTTCTTTACAAGCATGAGTAGCTACCATGTATTCAACCTCCATAGTGGACAAAGCGACTACAACCTATCGCTTGCTCATCCAACTCACTGCACCATAATTTAACATGAAGATGTATCCACTGGTGGATCTCTTACTGTCAATGTCCCCTACCCAATCAGAATCTACATAACCACAAATGCTAAGAGTCCTCTGTGATTCAACCAAATTCCCATGGTAACACAAAGTGAAATCTGAAGTACCCTTCAAATATCTAACCACTCTCTTCATAGTATCCCAATGCGTTCTTCCTGGATTAGCCATAAATCAACTAAGTACTCCCACTGCTTGGGAAATGTCTAGCCTTGTACAGACCATTGCATACATAAGACTGCCTACTGCACTAGCATAAGGTACACTGATCATGTCCTCCATCTCAGTAGGAGATTTTGGACAGTCCTCAACAGATAGCTTTGTTCCATGCATGACTAGAACCACTAGCTGTTTGTAATCATTCATACAAAATCTCTCAAGAACAGTTCTGATATAATTACTCTGACTAAGCCATAGTTTTCTATTCTTCTTGTCCTTGGTTATCTCCATCCCCAGAATATACCTTGCTGCACCAAGATCCTTCATTTCAAACTTAGCAAACAACTGAGACTTAAGATTAGAAATCATTAGCTTTCTATTTCCTATGAACAACATATCATCAACATAAAGAGAAATAACAAGTACTTGATCAATTTCAACTTTATAATATACACAGTGATCAGATTTTGATCTCACAAATCCCAAAGATAATACAAATGTATAAAATTTTTGGTACCACATTCTAGGTGACTGCTTTAACCCATAGAGAGACTTCTTTAATTTGCATACCAGTTTTTATTTACCTTTCTCAACAAAGTGCTCAGGCTGGGACATATAGATTTCTTCTTCAAGATCACCATGAAGAAATGTTGTCTTCACATCCATCTGTTCAACCTCTAAGTCATATGTTGTTGCAAGTGACAAAAGAAATCTAATGGACGTCAGCTTTGCTACAGGAGAAAATATTTCCCCATAATTGATTCCCTCTACCTGGGAATAACCCTTTGCAACCAGTCTTGCCTTGTACTTTTCTACATTGCCATCCAGACCAATCTTTTTCTTAAATACCCATTTGCAGCCAACAGCCTTTCTGCCTTTAGGAAAGGGCACCAGACTCCAGGTTTCATTCTTATCTAAAGATACCATCTCTTCTTCCATGGCTTCCAACCAAGAATCTGAATAAGACATTTTAAATGCCTCTTTCACAGTCCTAGGCTCATCAGTACTAGAAATCAAAGCATAGGCACAAGTAGAATCAATCAATGAGAACCCATACCTATCTAGTTGTTTTCTTTCTCAGGTTGACCTCCTCACTTGATGAGACTGAGGTTCTTCTTCTTCAGAACTTTCATAGCTACCCGAGCTCTTATCAGTTTCAGGTACATTTTGAATTTCCAATTCCTCTTTCTCAGGTGGAGGAGGAATTATTACTACATCCTTATTGTTATCTAACTTTGTCTCTAACTGTAGATCCAAAGTGGAAGGTTTCAGCTCACGAAAGATTACACTTCTGCTGCATACAACCTTCTCTGTATCATGATTCCAAAGCTTGTATCCTTTTATAACAGCGCTATAGCCAATGAAAATACATTTGACAACCTTGTTCTCCAATTTAGATATTTTCATATATGATACATGAGCATATGCCTCACAACCAAAAACATGAACATATCTAAGTGAGGGCTTCTTACCAGACCATGCTTACAAAGGTTTTTTCTCAACAAGAGTAGAATTTGGAGACCGATTAATTAAATAACATGTAGTAGATACAGCCTTAGCCCAGAATTTCTCCTCCAAGCCAGCACTACTGAGCATACTTCGTTCTCTCTCCATCAATGTCCTATTGAACCTTTCAGCAACTCCATTCTGCTGTGGAGTATAAGGTGTAGTCTTATGTCGTTTGATTCCATGGTCTTTACAGTATCTTCCAAATTCATCAGAACAGAATTCACCGCCATTATCAGTTCTTAAGCATTTTATTTTTCTACCAATCTGATTTTCAACAAGGTTCTTAAATTCCTTAAATTGATTGAACACTTCTGATTTACTTTTCAAAAAATAAACAAATGCTCTTCTTGAATAATCATCAATGAACGACACGTAGTATCTTGATTTAGACAAAGAAGGAACATCTACTGAACCAAACACATCCGAATGAATATAGTCTAAAAAACCAGAAGATTTATGAGGACTGGAATAAAATGAAACATGGTGCTGCTTTCCATATATACAGTGTTCACAGAATTCAAATTCAAGATTACAATCTTCAAGCCCCTCAACCAGGTTTTTATTATTCAAGGTTTTTCCTTTTTCTCCATGGCCTAACCAGCCAAAGAATTTTTACTTCCATAGAGTTTACAAAATTAGGGATATTTCCCTCTTTACCTCCATGAACAACTTTCAGTGACTTTCTAGAGACACTATTACATTGAACAGCCTATGCATCCAGCTTGTACAGGGTACCAATTCGAGCACCTCTAGCAAGCACCATTGAACCTCTAGTCATCTTGCAGCCATTTCCAGAGAACATAACTTGTACACCAATATCATTTAGCATACTTATAGACAATAGATTTTGAGCCAGACCTGGTATGTGCATAACATTATTTATTCCCTTTACTTTTCCATCAGGGAATTGTATCTTGACTCTTCCACAGCCAACAATCTCCAAATTTGAATCACTTGCTAGGTACACTTTTCCGCCATCGTATTCTTCATACTTTGTGAACCATTCTCTGTGAGATGTCATGTGGAATGATGCTCCAGAATCAATCAGCCAGACATCATCTAATGCCTATGTAGCCAAGGCTGCAATGAAGGTGTCACCATCACTATGAGAAGAACCATTATTGGAAGAACCCTTCTTCTTCTTTTTCTCCTCTTTACAATCCTTTCGGACATGACCAGCTTGCCCATAGTTCCAACACTTCACCTTGCAATTCTTGCCAGGAGACTTTGATCTCCCCTCTAATTTTGATTTTGATTTCTTTTCCTTCTTCTTGCCCTTCTCTTTCGGTCTTCCTCTGACAGCAAGAGCTTCCTTCGCCATCTCAGAAGATTTCCTTCTCATCTCTTCTGATAGCAAAGATGCAACAACATCTTCCATCTTGAAACTGGATGTTGTACTCCCAATCGCCATCACCAAATGATCCCATGAGTCTGAACACAATAGAAGCATACAATGATCCTCTTCTTCAGTCTTCACACCAACAGATGTCAATTGAGAAAGTAGCATATTAAATGCATTCAAATGATCAGCTACAGACCCTCCCTCCTGCATTCTCAAAGAGTATAGTTTCTTCCTCAAGAATAGTTTATTAACCAAGGACTTCCCCTGATAAATAGATTCCAATCTCTTCCACAAGGAAGATGTAGTCTTCTCCTCATGCACATTCAGAAGCACTGAGTCTACCAAACAGAGCCTTATTAGCCCCTTATACTTCCTATCTGCAAGGTCCCAATCTTCTTGCTTCATGCCTATAGGTTTCACTCCAGCCACAGCAATCGAAAGATCACGATCAACAAGAAGATCCTCCATCTTGAGTTTCCACAACTCAAAGTTACTGCCATTGAATTTTTCTATTTCAAACTTTCCAGATGTACTAACCATCTTAATCTATAATTAGAAATTGACAAACTCTACAAGACTCCCACTGAATAGAATTGACACAAAAAACCCAACGTACCCACAAGGATAACACAACTAGCCAGGCTCTGGTACCACTTGTAAGGAAAATCAAATGCGGAAAACAATTCTCCTAATGTCAATATCTCAGGAAAGAAATGAAAATACACTTTAAAATTTATAATTATAGTCCAATTAAGATGCACTATGAAACAGACAACAGAAACAGAGTATTTGACAATCACACATGAACACTAGATATATGTGGGAAAACCCTTACGGGAGAAAAACCCACCACACCAAGAGAAATCACTTTGTATTATAGTAATGAAATTACATACAAATTCTAGACTTATCTTTTTGGTGTCATTATATAGTAGAATTCACCATTAACATTCTTGTACAAGAATTTTCACGTTATAGTCCACATAATTCATCCACTGATACAATCACTCAACAACCTGTCGACTCAACCAACAGATTATAAACTGTAATCACAGAGTATATCCATGTTGAACTCTATTTGTAGAACTTCCTCATAAAACCATCGCAACTGACTATTTTCCAACTGTTCCCATTCGGCTCCTCCTATTCATCCATGAGATGCCACATAAGATAGTCTTACTCGGTCAACAGAATTCACAATATACTGGCATCTTGGTGAGACAGTGTCTCGTTGATGTCACATAGACTTCATATCAATGTCGCCAAGAGGTTCTGTTATTGCTAAGATGTTCTATCGAGCTCCATGAGTTATATCGAGTCACCAATCAGTTGCCCAGACCTATCGCATTCACTAGGAGATCATAGTGAGTCACCAAAGGTATATCGAAGACACAAGTCATATCGAGCTCCAAAAGATAGTCGGCAAGACATATCGATATTGCCAATAGGTTTCTCTGAGACATAAAGGTTACCCTGAAGTATTCACCCATCGCCAAGACATTTCCCTTCGCTGAGAGAATATACCAATCTCCATATGTTACCCCGAAGACTCCAACATAAAATAATGTCAGCAAGACATGTAGCTCTCACTAAGACTTCTCATGGAGCTCTATGACTTACCCCGAAAGCTTCACCTGTCACCAAGAGTTATACCGAAGATCCCACAAGATGTTCTTGTCGGTAAGACCTTCAACATTCACTAAAGAGTCTTCCCGGGACCAAGAGTTACCCCGATAGCCATCAGCTATTGGCAAGACATTCACCATCACTAAGAGGTTTCACCGATCATTTTGAGTTACACCGAAGAATGTTTGGATGTGTCCCCGTCGGCATGACTTTCTCTGTTTGCTGGGACTTCTTAGTGAGAACCCTTAGCTATCCCGAAGCCCATGGTTGCCAAGAGTCTCCCTGAAATATGATTGAATGGACTATTGGCCAAAGGTCTCACGAGTGCTATGAGGTCATAACGAATACACTATGTCACAGCGATAGACTCCACAATGCAACCTTTTGGCAAGACATTTGCAAGGTCACAACAACCTGTTCAAAACATAATGAATCAAACTGCTAGTCAACCAGACAATGAAGATGTCACACCGACTTAGCTCTAATAGAGGTTTCAGCCTGTATAGTTTGAGGCACATATTTCCAACAATGTGGACCACTATAACTGAAAACATAGGGTCTCCCTAGTGGTCGATGTCTCTCTCCCATGGGCTGAGTGACGGCTATATGCTCCCATGCCTAGGTCTATAGTAATGTGACACCACATGACAGGCTCGTCGTCCCATAATAGAAAACCTCATGAAAATCTTGATATAAGTGGGCTAACATACAAGAGCCCCACACATACCTCGTACAATCAAGTGTCATTCATGATAGCACATAACCCCAACCTACTGAAAATCCCTTTGACCTATGATTAGGACAAAGGAATACACCAATGAATCTGGAAAGCACACACAACAAGGGAGCATATTTGCTAATCATCTATGTCTAAGGGATCCATCACCTCGTAACATGATCATCTCGACATAATCTCTACAATGCAACTATCCCACCTTGCTCTATCTTATTGTACACTACTATCTCTCCCATCACTAAGATCCATAGAATACAATAGACATACTTGGGAGTCACGGTCATCTCTCCAGTTAGTAAATGAAATGTGTTATGATCACTATGCCATCTCTCTGCCAATGTTGTCAATAAACCTCTGTTGATTCTATATTGTGGAATATCTAAAAGGGAATTCAACTGAAAATGGGAGATAATCTCTAAGTCAACTGAGGACAACTAGCAAATGATGTTCTAGGTCTTCAGGAATCACTCTCGAGACTAGAGTACATCTCCATCTCCCTAATCATGAACACAAATCAATCGATCAATGTCATGTTCAATCAAGATTATCAGTCAATTAATGTCATGTTCAATCAAGAATATCAATTATTCAAGGTAATGTGGAGTCATTCAAATCAAATCAATCAAAACAACCATCTTAATCAATCAACCCATCATTCCTCTCCTCTCATGAGGGTGATTTGTTATCAATCAACCCATCATTCCTCACCTATCATGAGGATGATCTGCTATCGATCAACCCATCATTCCTCACCTATCATGAGGATGATCTGCTATCAATCAACCATTCATTTCTCACCTATCATGAGGATGATCTGCTATCAACTACCCTATCATTCCTTGCCTATCATGAGGATGATATGATATTACTCCTACCATCATTCCTTGCCTATCATGAGGATAATCTGCTATCAATCAAACCATCGTTCCTTGCCTATCATGAGGATGATTTGCTATCAATCCTACCATCATTCCTCGCCTATCATGAGGATGATATTTTATCAATCTTATTATCGTTCCTTTCCTATCATGAGGATGATACAACACTGGTTCTATCATTTGATTCTCATCTATCATGAGATGAAATCATCATGAAAAACATCAATCAAACATTGCACATACCACAATCTGACTCAAATCAATTCAAAACATGACAAACTGACAACTCCCAGGCTTCAAGGACATCTTGCAAACATCACCCTAAGGACTTTATGCATTCACACCCCGCAAACTAGGTCAAACGACAAGCTAAGCCACCTCAAATCAACAAAGATGAAAAATTTCCAAGCCAACAAGAGGTGCCATTTGGGACCCCAAAGGTGCCAAAACAGATTTTGCATCTCAAAAACATGTTTTTCAGGCTTGCAAGAGGTGCCACTTGGAACACCAAAGGTGCCAAAATAGTGTTGGAGGCCAAAAACTTGAATTCCAATCTTGCAAGAGGTGCCACTTGGGACCCCAAAGGCACCAAAACTCTAAAACCACTCAAAAACATCAATTTGAACCTTGCAAGAGCTACCATTTGGGACCCCAAAGGCGCCAAAACTCTCAAAAGACTCAAAAACATCAATTTCAACCTTGCAAAAGGTGCCATTTGGGACCCAAAAGGTGCCAAAACTCTTAAAACACATGAAAAATTGAATTGCAAGCTTACAAGTGGTGCCATTTGGGACCCCAAAGGCGCCAAAACTCTTAAACATGCTCAAAAACACTCAAAAACAACAAAAAACATCACCCAAAATAAATAGCATCCCATAAGATACAACATCTATCTATGACATTCACAATGCTTCTAAAAGGCAAGAAAATGACTAAAAAAGAGGTTTCTCATAAAGTGTACTGTAGGTCCAGAGGCAGCAAGTTGATCAGGTTGGTGAAGATGCTTGAAACATTGCTTGTGGTATGGGATCGCCATCTTCCTCTAAGCTCTCCAATCTTCAACTTCTCTAAACTCAAAATGTAAAAATGAATCCCATTTTACCATTTTCACCTTTTAGGGGTAAAATGGAGGGAATTATGGTGGGATTTATTTCCCATTTTTACCAAAAAGGAGAGGTAATTAATCAACACTATTCAAAGAAAGAGCTTACAACTCAATTTCGAGAGATAAATCATCTCTGACATAACCCCTTCACTAAATCAACATTGAATCATCATCGCATTATCACAACACTTATCATATCATTCACCACTTCATTTTCACATCCTTATATTCACTGATTTATCTCTCGAGGGGGCATAATATCCATCAATACCTAAAATTCAAAGCCTGGGGCATCAAAATCTTGCATCGTCTGGGGCATTGAAATCTTGCATCATCTGAGCATTGACATCAAAATCTTCTTTGAAGTAACGTGTAAACACATCACTTCAAAGAGGGGAAAAATGTATACACCCGAAAACAGTCATCATATTCAATTAATTAAATACAACCTATTTGATTAATGCTTCAACTACATATAAATAAGGTCTTACTTTATTTATATTGTTCACTTTCCTTTTAATTCTTCTAATTCACATTCTTCTAAATTAATAAATAAACAAAATACCCTAAACGTGTTTATTTAATTAACCTTCCTTAGTCCTGATTAAGAATTATTGCACATTTCTATAACTTTTGTGTGCCACCTCATAAAGGTCACATGAAAATAAATAAGCCTAATTATTAATTAGAATTATCCTCACACACTTCCACCAATAAGAAAAAGCACATGGCTTTATTCCCCCACACTTCCAACAAATTTGGAGCACATGGGTCTTTGTTTCACACACTTGGGAATCCCATACATTTGGCATGCTTCCAATTGGTCAAAGGATTCTCTCCACACACATGGCATGTTGTCCTTGGTCAAGGGGACAACATCCTAATTCCTTTCATCTCCACTGTCTATCATTTCTCCTTCAAATCTAGACTGTTGATAGGTGCCACCTCACAAAATGCTTTAGAAACCCTATAAATATATCATCTTTCCTTAGCATTTATCATCCACCTTTTGGGTAATGTTATAATGCTATTTTTAAATACAAATTGGAATAGTGTTATAATGCCATTTTTTATCCACACTATGAGTATTGTTACCATGCAGGTTTTTCGTAGGAGCTTGGAGCTTTCATGGAGTCTTATACTTAGTTTTCATATCATGTGTTACTTTTCATTCTCATCTTAGATTAATTAATTGCTTCATAGTTACATTTTATCATCCTCATTGCATCATAGTTACATTTTAGGTTAGTTTGTTTTATGTTTGCATTTGAGCATATGCATAATCGTTGATAGTTCACTATAGTTTCATATCATCTCACTCATCTCCACTTGTTCATCTATCATCAATATCATCCTTCATTTATCGTTGCATCCATTATCCTTTCCATCATTTTATTTCATTTAGAAGCATACCACTAATCATTCCAGCACACATTTGCACATAGAAATCATCTTAGCTTGCATATTAAGCATCAAATCTCATTTTCTATGTAGTCATTTTAACAACCTTTGTGCCCATAGAAATTTGAGGGCCAAACGGTTTAATAAATCCCTAGAAATAGAGAACAATGATACATATTTGAAAGATTTGATTGTATTACGAATAGAGTAGTTTTACTTGCTTCAAACTTTGAATGTAAACCGTCTCATTAAGATTTGTGTTGACATTAGAATCCTCTCCACATTCGACACACACACAGTGTCAGTTGTTCAATTATGCTCATAGGTGGGTAAGGGGTTATAAATAGTATGTTTACTTTATAAGAAAGAAAAAATTAGCTACCCTTCATTCAAAATTATTAATCCTTTGTCCAATAGGGTTTAAAATTTATTTGCATGATTAATCAACATATAATTTTGGACACAAATAGTTTTTTATAGCTATATATTACTTCATGAGATGGAAAAAAATATTTTCACTCAAGGATGCTACTAAGCCTTCAATCTTGGACTTGCTAAGAGGAAATGTGTAAAAAGTTTGGTGTTCCTTCTACTATTATTTTAGATAATGCAAATTATTTTGTTGGTATTAAAATTAGTTCATGGGATATAAATTATGGCATGTGTATTTGAATACTTGATAAAACTTTACCCTTATGTTCACTGCTTGGATAAGTAAAAGAACAAGAATATTATTAGAATATTGAAGAGGATAATGGAGGAAATTCATATGTCTTGACACATAAAGTTTCAAAGATAGTCCTTTGGGCTAATAGGATTACACCAAAGATATCCACTATCAACTCTCCTTTGATTATTGTCTATGGGAGAGAATAAATAATTCATCTATCATTAGATTTACCTTATTTAGAGATTACAAAAAAATAAATAAAATGATGAAATTTTATGCAATTAAAATTAGGTTGGTTGAACTAATGGAGTTAGAGGAGATAATGAAGTAAACATAAACACCCTTGAAGCTCATAAAACACAAGTCAAGAGAAATTTTGATAAAAAATAAGTTGATAAGACCTTTAAGGAAGGATATTTGGTCTTAAAGTGGGATGAAGAGAGGGAAAATGATAGAAAATATATAAAATTTTATTCTATTTGGAGTGGCCCATATGTTGTAACTAGCTATAAGAAAGCTAATTATTTCCAACTCTCAAGGTTGAACAAAGTATATATACATATCCCAGTTAATGGGATACACCTCAAATATTAATTTTGAGATCATTTTAGTATTTTATATAGTATTCTTGTGCTTTCAATAAGATTATGTAGCCATAGTTGTGTATAGAGTTGGAATATTGTACTTTTTTTAATGTGCCTTTGCACATGTTTCTTGTGTAGACACCTAAAATATTTTTCCTAGTATACCTAGTCCTAATCAATCAAACTCATCCCCTTCACCTAATGTCCTTCACTTATTTAAATAATCTTAATATTTAATTAACCCCCTTTTCTATCTCACCTAACAATAAATAAATAAATAATTACCATTCATACATATTTTCTATCTCACACATAGGTAAAATAAGTAATTAATATTATTATTTACTTATTCCTATATTCCCTCAACCTATTCCAAGAATAAATGACACCTAATAATATGAATCCTTAAGGTTCGAATATCCTCTCCATCAAACCCAAGAATATAGGGCTCCTAGATCCACATGAATTCCCCTTATATCCCTCATGGTTATAACCACTTGTCGAATTTAGTAAGTGTATCTTATCCCTTCACATTCCAACAACCTCAATCTCAATCCTCCATTTTGTCCTTTATCCTAGGTAAATACTCTAAATCATCCTCCATTGTTGATCTCACTATAAAATATTAACCATCCATTGCCTATCCCAAAATTCTATAAATGGTGGCACTTTATCATCCTTTTCATATCCATCAACTTTGAGCTAAATATATGTTGTCAAATTTAGTAACTTCAAATGAAGGAGCATCTACATATTGACAATAAATTGGAGCAAATCATTCAATAATGGAGTTTTTGGAAATATTTGATTTGGATTTTTATTCTATTGTATTGTTTTGAACTCTCTTGTTGAGCTCTTCCTAGAGGTTTTATCTTGGTTTGAATAAGAAACTTGCTTACTTGTTTGTTTCTATTTACACTTAAAATTATTTGCATTACACCATGATCTTGTCTAGGTTCTTAGTTGTTATAGTTGTTTAAAACAAGAGAGAAAATCATCTATTTAGTAGTATTTATGGTCAATCTATTCTTAATGGACTCAAATAAGGCTACTAGTTCCTTAGAAAGAAAGGATCCCAGGGAGGTCACTAAATGTTGAATTTTAGTTGCATCATGAGGTTTGGGTGTGATGAAGGGTACTCCCCTTACAATCTAAAACTCACAACAACAGATAATTTCACAAACAATATGAAAGAAGGAAGCAAATATTTTCCATTATCACCAAGATGAAAATGAACTTACAATATTACAATTGTCATCACATGGGTGTTCTGATTACATAAATTTACAAATCTGAAAATCAAAGCCACAATCAATCCACTCTGCTCTACCCCCCTCTATAAACCCCATTCACAACCTTTATTTGGAAGGTGTAACCACCCTAGAATCTTTTGGAAAGTGTAACTTCCTCAAGAAGATATTTTGAAATTTTATTAATTTTGGAAGTACAACTTTGTTGGGTCATATATTTTGATTCGATCATTGGATTTTCTATTATAATACCTTTTCAAAAAGCTCTCAAGAGATGTTTGGCCAGAAATTAGGGCCTAAAGGTTGACTACTTTTGTTTTCCACCAATTTTAAGGTCCACATGGAGCCTCTAAGTACCTCAAAATTGAATTGAAAGATTTGAATAGGATTTTCAAAAATTGAAATTTTAATATCTCTGAAATGACAAATGATATTGAAGTGATTTCTTCACCATTGGCTTCAATTTACCATTCTGGAGGTTTGTGTAAGATTTCATGCCCAATGTGCATAAATGAAAACTTACTAAAAATAGTAACCCAGCCAAACTTAGCCCAGGTTATTGATAAGAAACAACATTTTTTTTTGGGTGATGCAAGATTGGTCTTATACCTTGGATGCTCCTGCATCAGGGTGAGTATGACATGTAGAGCTATATCTAAAATAAAGATAATATATCTAGAGACAACATAAATATCACTCCATGGAGCTCATTCCCAATCAGAATATTTCATTCAAATGAAAAGTATACACAACCTTCACAAATTTTACTATTGGACATATTTTTCTATTTATTAACTAATTTTTAAAACAAAGGTACTAAAAAAATTGAAATAAAATATATTACTATTTTTTAATTACTTTTAATTTTAAAATTATTATAAGAAAAATATGTTTGAACAATCTAGACATCACTCTCTAAATGATGAAAATAATTCATGTTCTAATTATTTTAGCTCAAACTATGTTAAGCATATATGAGAGGTATTAAAAAACACAAATTAAGACTACTAAAAAGAAATTATTTATTATTATTATTTTTTAAAATATTCTAACCAAACTTCACCATCATATAAATATTTCCACAAAATGATTATAAAAATGATTTTGTTTAGATCAAATTATGCTAGCCATAGAGATGCATGGTTTGGCCCAAAACATACAATTTAAAAAAATCAATTTGTATTAAATATTTAAAGTGGGATTGCATATGGAAAAAATATTTAATGTTTAGAAAAATTACTACCAATATTAAATGATGGGATAATGGTTTTGTAAGGTCATGGTATTAGTCACATAGTTTTATGTAATACCATTTGGTGGTTTTGTGTGATCGTGTTTCTATAAAAGAAAACACATGGGCATTTGTCTAAGGTTGGTTGATTGGCTATTTCGGTTGAGGGTTTGAAAAAATATCTTGTTAGAATTTGTGAGGGTTGAAGCATGGCATAGGATGTGTTGTTACATACTTGTTCACATGGACTACTTGTAGAGGGCTTGATATTTCAAAGGTGTTCATGGAGGAATTTGAAGATGTATTGTAATGTTTATTACTAAATAATACGTGAGCAATGGATGCTTTTGGATTTTTTGGTTTTTCGCTCTTGAGGGTTTTCCCAGGGTATATCTTGTCTCATCTTTTATGGTATGTTGTGTATTCTTTTGTATATGGATTATGAATACTTGTTTGCACAAATTTCTCTATTTGGGTTATATGGAAATTATCTTGGGTGATGCATATTTCCTTACATTAACAACAATAGAACCTGTTGGTGTTTTTTTCTAGTGCACTCAAAGGAACTTCTAAGGAATTTCCATTTCCTATACTCAAAACTCCTGAAAATGAATGGCCAACTAACAAGATCTAGTCATAGACTAAGATCTTCTACACTTTAGGCTTTGTGGGGCCAAGGAGGGTATTCCTATTAGTGTTCACTTAAGATGCACTTGGTGAAACACATATTTTTCATAGATCATTTCAACTAAAAGGTAAACATGCAAAACATACTATGGAATTGGCTAGTTCCTAAGTAATTTGCTACCATTTCAGTAAATTCCCACACTTATGACAAATGAATACAGGATTTGTGTAAAGATTTTGGAAATTTTAAAATGATTTTAAATTTTTTCCTCTAGGTTGGCCACCATAGAATAATTTGATCAACCCATTAGGAAAATCCTAAGGAAACAGGTCAGTGCCTTATGCAATTGGGCTACGAAATCATATGCATACTATCAGTAATACAAAAGTGATCTCAAATTCTTAAGGAAAGAATATCTTCATAACAAATTTGTATTATGAGACTTAAGACTTGTGATGCACAACTTCTTATCACATCCTAAGCAGATAATTGTAAATCCATACCTCCTATTTAAGCATTTAATTGATTATTTGAATCAAGGTGCAAACAAAGATATACATTTGAATTGAAACTCAAAAGAGGAATGAAAATGTTATTGCCATTTCCATTCTAAATTTACTCAAAACCCACATAAGTAGAGAAAATGCATCATAGGTAGATTTTCATTTATATTGATAGATCAGATCTGTACAACAATTTAAGACGATATGTGTATATTCATTGAAAATAGCCCAACACAGGCATGCTTTTCTATTCCTTTAACTATAATCACATTATGTCTAGCCTAAACATAGCCTGATATTCTCTATTAACTGCTCTTCTCTTTTTCTTTTCACTTCTTTCTCTTTGTTTCCTATATGTTTACATTCAAATCTTGAATTCCCTTTATACTAACAGGGAGAAACAAGCTTCATATTCGAATGTAGTTACAATACAAAATTATAATTTCATTTGAATTTCAGTAGCATTTGGTATGAATTTTGAAACCCACATGTTGAAATTGCAGAAAACAAGCCAAAAAGAGAAAATCTTAAGCCATAACTGCCACCAAGGAAGAAAGTGCAAAGTGCTACCAAAACTTCCCTTGCCACCCGAGCACCATGAACCAAACAAACAAGATGCAATGCAAGCACATGACCCATGTCGAATCATCAAGATTTTTCCACGAAGGAAAACTAGAGAGTCACCACAGAAAAATTCACAAAATATAAGCAAAAAGAAGATGACCAATTTATTTACCCATCACATCTCCACATCCCAAGTCACAACCACGATAAACCCGACCACTCCTAGTTGTAGCAAGAGGAAGGGGAGAAACCTTAGTTTCTCCTTCCTTCTTTTCCATTTCAGTTATACTTCCAGTATGCCCACTTGGGGTCTTCATGGCTAGAGGCAACACAACAATCACCCCCTCCTTTGAGATCAAGCCCTTGTTTAGCATGTCCAAGTACTGAGCATAGGATGAATCAGCCTCTAAATCATCATTTCCAGAAGAGGTACTTGTAAGGTTGATGGGGGAATGTTGGCACCCATAAGAGCCACACCCATACCTTACTGATCGCCTAGACCCAGTCAGAGAATGCACTGGGCATTTTCCTTTATCGCCTTCTACCTTAGCAGCCCCACCCTTGAATTGTAGTCTATGATTGCATCTTCTCGATGCCAGCTTGGAATTAGAAGTAGTAGCTACCTCTATAATGGGAGTGACTTCATATGCACCAAGACATCCCCACATCCCAAGTCACAACCACGATAAACCCGACCACTCCTAGTTGTAGAAAGAGGAAGGGAGGAAACCTTAGTTTCTCCTTCCTTCTTTTTCGTTTCAATTATACTTCCAGTATCCCCACTTGGGGTCTTCATGGCTAGAGGCAACACAACAATCACCCCCTCCTCTAAGATCAGGCCCTTGTTTAGCATGTCCAAGTACCGAGCATAGGTTGAATCAGCCTCTGAATCATGGCTACCAGAAGAGGTACTTGTAAGGTTAATGGGGGGGTGTTGGTACCCATAAGAGCCACGCCCATACCTTACTGTTCGCCTGGACCCAGTCAAAGACTTCACTGGGCATTTTCCTTTATCTCATTCTACCTTAGTAGCCCCACCCTCAAATTGCAATCCGCGACTACATCTTCTCGGTGCTAACTTGGACTTAGAAGTAGTAGTTGCCTCTATAATGGGAGCAACTTCATATGCACCAAGACCAGAACTTTGTGAATTTAGATGGATTGACCTTCTCACTAGATTTCTTATCTTTCTTTCCTACTAATTTCTCATGCTAGAGAGTGTTTAACTAGCTTGTGATAATGGTGCAAGTAATAACCACCTCAACTATATTTATCGAGTAAAACCATAGCAACATTTTTTTATCACACATGAGCAATTCTGGCATCCTGTTGGGAGATGTACCGGTGCCATTTAAGTCCCATTTGCATGGAAATCATTTAATTATTCTTCATGATTGTCTACATTTTCCTCTTGACACAAGTTGAGATCAACTCGATCACTCTACAGAGTGAAAGCCATTAATGCAAGCTTGTCATGCAAAATAGAATCGACCATCAGGTGTCATATGCCATTTTAAAATGAGATCCGTTGATCTTCTACCTTGATGGATGATCAAATGGCTAGCTCATGTTTGACCCTCGTTGATTTCCAAAAGTGTCTCGTTGATGTGCTTTTAGCCAATCACTTCTTTCCATATCAGATGACATTTTCACTACTTGTGGGATCAACAGTCCAAGTGAGCAAGAGATAGGTGTCATGATCTCGCTGACCTCATTGGGTTTAACCTTTGTTTATCTTCATTCAATGAGTCAGTGGGGAACAGTGAAGATTGTTTCACCGGACTGATCTTGATCGCTCGTTTAAGGTGTTGGGGCACGGGATCAGTAGTGGGAAGTGGGTCCCGCACTGTACCTAGGACACTTGTTGGCTTATCGCTAACCTCGTTTCTTTTATCTGGCATGCACTTTACTCCCGTGAGTTGGCAAGGTACAATTCAGATTTCATTGTTGATCGTCGAATCTTGCAAGCTGCACAACACATGATGTTAGCATTAAATGGAAAAGACATGGCTTGCCTGGTGGTGACATGACTAGAAGATTAATGACTTAATTTTCAAGTCATTGGACTTAAAAAATTTTGCAACCTGACTTTAGTAAAACCTTGACATAGCGAGAAAGGATGACCAGTTGCTAAGACAAATGGGGTCGGTGAACAAATGTGGCGAGGGGCTTAGAAAATCACTTAAGAGCTTGATGACTGACTAAACGAGTCAACATGAAAATAGAACATTAGCACACTTTTTGATTTAAAAAACCTACTCTCTTGGGGACAAGGATTTAGAATGGAAACCAGGCTCATAAGAATTGAACTAAAATTCTTCAGAATTTAACAAGCTCCATCAATGGCTCATACTCGGGGATGCATACCTCTGGTGGGTATGGTGAGAAAAGAATCTCTGGTTGAAGTAGACCAAGGCACAAGACCCAAAACCAAAGGACTTACTCAGACAAGGAAAGTAGACCCAACAAGAAATAAAACACACCAGACCACATATTTACAATACTTACAAAATGTACATAGAACAATTTTACAAAGTAGAGCCTTCAGGCTCCAGAACTTCAGAGACAAATTTTTGTCTGTCAAAAACTTTAATTTGTATGCCCTTGTCCCTTTCTATTGAAGGTTCCTTAGGATGAATCAAGAAGGTGAAATTTTCATATTCCACATCACTGTGAGACACGTGATCATCAAGAACTTGTTCATCAAATTTGAAGGCCTGATAAGTGCTTTGGCTTTGACTAGGCCATTCCTCATTGCATTTAGGAAAGAAAACATAGCTAGGTCTATTTCCAACTTGCCTTCCATAACTATTAACCCCCTAAGGTGAGAGAAGTTCCATAATCAAATCCATTAAATACAGAATATCTACAAAAAACTCCACTGTAGCCTCATATTGTCCTATATATTCCTCACAATCACTAGTGTTTGTGCTCTTCACTTGAATGAGAGGGTACTGAAGTATCTGTATACTCAATAGAGTCATAGTGTATTCCTATCTTCTTAACATAAGACAATGTTGTGAGAGTATATGTGCTACCACCCTGTGGATCTTTAATATATGGCTTTCCGACTATCCCTTCAAATATGTAATCCTTCTCCACAGAGGAATGAAGGAAAGCATGTTCATCCTTGTGAGTTCCCTCATTATGTTCAACACTAACCTCATACTCAAGGGCTTCTTCGTTGATATTTATGCCTCTACACTTCACATACAATTTAGCACCTGACAAATTAGATGTAGCATCTTTATGGATAAGACCACCCACCTCAACATCATTTGGATCACCACTCATAGAATTTACCCGATCCTTGTTAGTAATATCCTCAACAAGAGGATTAATCCATCCCCAATAAGGACTATCATTTGTAACTTCATCCTCCCAAATGTCTTCATCAAATAAAAAAAAATTCCATGCATTAGTTGGATGTATCTCATCATTTTTAAAATCAAGATACAAGCAATTCAAAGAACCAGTGTACTCAAAATTAGTACAGTCATTTGAAGAACATAGAGAAGCAAATTCACAATTATACTCATTATTTGTATCTACAACATCAATCCGTAATAAGAACATTCTTCACATGATGAGAATTGCTCAATGCCTAGGAAATTCACATTTGCAAGGCTATTAACATATCTCGTACTAGAGGCAAAGGATTCCATGTCCACTTCATATGAAGAATCATATTCAGTGGTTGATTTCTCAGGTTCAATTTCATTAGTTTGACCTATCATGTGAATGATGACACTAGAATCAAGTACATTCCCTTGATTCTATGTCCTCATCTTCATTATTATCATCTACATCTATTTCTAGATCTTCATCTAAATGACAACATTCAACAATTACTTGTTTTGGTTCTGATGCTTCTTCTTGATCTGATGACCTTATTCCTTGACTATTTGCAACATGACAACTATTACCTTCCCAAGTACCAGATGAAGACACATGACCATGTTCCATTCTTTCCACAATATTTATCCAATCTACCACTTGGTCTAGGCTACAAGGTTTTAAATCCTCAGACCATTGACTAGATCCTAGCATATATGCTTCACAAAATAAATTAATGCACATTTGATCACTAGGTCTAAGATTCCTAGGAATTTCCATCAGCATATCCAAGAATCTTGAAAATAATTCATATGGTGACTCATCTTCATGTCTCCTTATTTCATGCAACATCTTGATAGAGAGGATTATATCAAATTTTCCTCTCTTTGGCTAATGTGAAGCCTTTGCATGTTTGTATTCTACATGTCTTGGGAGTAGAGTGGACACAACATCTATAAGGTCGATTTCATGACACATCCTCTTACCCTTTGAGCTACTTGGTTCAAAATTGGGGGTAGTGCTAGAACTACTGCTATCAATTGTAGGTCCTCTCATCATCGAGTATATCAAATTATTCTCAATGTCAATGGCAATGTGATAGGCTTGATGTAAAGTTGTGGGTTCCTTGTCTCTTAACAAGAAACTCATCTTCTTATCAAATGCTCCTAGATATATCACCAAACATTCTGCATCGTTTGGCCTTATGTCTTTTGGGATTTCTTTGATTGCCTTTGCAAATCCTAGATTGAAATCAAGGACCAATTCCCCTTGATTTATATGGATCTCCATAAATGATTTCCTTACCACACTTGGATTTACCCTTTCGCCAAATTGCTCCATAAAAACTATTACAAATTGACTCCATGAGGTAATGGAACTTGTTGGAAAATATGAGTACCAATCTCTGGCATCATCCTTTAAAGTTTGAACAAAAAGTTTCATGACAACATCTTTATAATTCACCTCAAAATCCCCCATAACATCTGTGAACATTTGTAGATGCTTAGAGGCTGATTCAGAACCTTGCCCTGTGAACTTGGGAAAATGTTTCCTAACATCCTTAGGAATTAGGTTAGGGAAACCTTCAATACCACTAAAAACTAATGTCAAATACCTTTCAATAAAAAAATCCCTTTGAGGGGATGACATAGTTTCTTCACCCTGCATACTTTAGCTTGATTCTTCATGGAGAGACTTTTCAAAAGGCAATGCTTAATAGAATAACATACTTCATGGATAATCACAAATTTTGTGGATAGGAAGTATGAAAATAATTACTATTATTCCCTGTCATAATGCAAATCCATCTAGTAGGGAATTATTTATGCTCCTAAGCCTTGAAAATTTCTCATAAACCTTCTTCAACATAGAAACACTTAATTTAGATTTATGAAAATTCCTAGGAATTTTATAGAATCTGTTAATCTTTCTTCCTGACTGCAATTTATGCAAATCTTTGAAAGCTTCTTCACAAATTCATTGGTTCCTTGGACAGAGTCACCACCTCTTTTCATAGAGGAATAATCTTCAAGAGTAAATATTATTCTAGGTCTATTCCAACAGCAAAGTCACACTCATATCCTTTGATCTTTGCTGCAATAAATCTTTTACAGGTTCAAGGGCTTTTCAATTGTCTGAACAAAGATGTCAAGATCTAGTTTATGAATGACAAATGTTATGACTCATTGCGAATGATATGACTCTATTTCTAGATTCTTTAATGAGAATTTTCTCATATTCTCCCCAGCAGAGTCGCCATTCTGTTGGTGTTTTTTCTAGTGCACTCAAAGGAACTTCTAAGGAATTGTCATTTCCTATACTCAAAACTCTTGAAAATGACTGGCCAACTGACAAGATCTAGTCATAGACTAAGATCTTCTACACTTTAGGCTTCGTGGGGCCAAGGAGGGTATTCCTATTGGTGTTTGCTTAAGATGCACTTGGTGAAACGCATCGTTTTCATAGATCATTTCAACTGAAAGGTAAATATGCAAAACATACTATGGAATTGGCTAGTTCCTAAGTAATTTGCTACCATTTCATTAAATGCCCACACTTATGACAAATGAATACAAGATTTGTGTAAAGATTTTGAAATTTTTAAAATGATTTTTAAATTTTGCCTCTAGGTTGGCCACCATAGAATAATTTGATTAACCCATTAGGAAAATCCTAAGGAAACTATTCAGTGCCTTATGCAATTGGGCTATGGAATCATATGCATACTATCAGTAATATAGAAGTGATCTCAAATTCTTAAGGAAAGAATATCTTCATAACAAATTTGTATTATGAGACTTAAGACCTGTGATGTGCAACTTCTTATCACATCCTAAGTAGATAATTGTAAATCCATACCTCCTATTTAAGTATTTAATTGATTACTTGAATCAAGGCACAAACAAAGATATACATTTGAATTCAAACTCAAAAGAGGAATGAAAATGTTATTTACAATTCCATTCCAAATTTACTCAAAACCCACATAAGGAGAGAAGGAGAGAAAATGCATCATAGGTAGATTTTCATTTATATTGATAGATCATATATGTACAACAATTTAAGACAATATGTGTATATTCATTCAAAATAGCCCAACATAGGCATTCTTTTCTATTCCTTTAACTATAATCACATTATGTTTGGCCTAAACCTAGCCTAATATTCTCTATTAACTTCTCTTCTCCTTTTCTTTTCTCTTCTTTCTCTCTGTCTCCTATTTTCTATTAACAGGGAGCAAAAAACTTTGGATTCGAATGTAGTTACAATACAAAATTGTAATTTCACTTGAATTTCAGCAACATTTGGTATGAATTTCGAAACCCACATGCTAAAATTGCAGAAAACAAGCCAAAAAGAGAAAAGCTTAAGCCATAATAGCCACCAGGGAAGAAAGTGCAAAGTGCCACCAAAATTTCCTTGCCACTCGAGCACCATGAACCAAACAACCAAGACACCATGCAAGCACACGACCCATGTCGAATCATCAGGATTTTACCATGAAGGAAAACTAGAGAGTCACCACAGCAAAATTCACAAAATATAAGCAAAAAGAAGATGACCAATTCATTTACCCATCACATCTCCACATCCCAAGTCACGACCACGATAAACCCAACCACTCCTAGTCATAGCAAGAGGAAGGGAGGAAACCTCAGTTTCTCCTTCCTTATTTTCCTTTTTTAGTTATGCTTCCATTATGCCCACATGGGGTCTTCACGGTCAGAGGAAACACAACAATCACCCCCTCCTCTGAGATCAAGCCCTTGTTTAGCATGTCCAGGTACCGAGCATAGGATGAATTAGCCTCTGAATCATGGCTACCAGAAGAGGTACTTGTAAGGCTAATGGGGGGGTGTTGGCACCTGTAAGAGTCATGCCCATACCTTACGGTTCGCCTAGACCTAGTCAAAGACTGCACTGGGCATTTTCCTTTATCTCGTTCTACCTTAGTAGCCCCACCCTCAAATTGCAGTCTGTGACTACATCTTCTCGGTGCCAACTTGGAATTAGAAGTAGTAGCTACCTCTATAATGGGAGCGACTTCATATGCACCAAGACCAAAACTTTGTGAATTTAGATGGACTGACCTTCTCACTGGATTGCTTATCTTTCTTTCCTACTAATTTCTCATGCTAGAGAGTGTTTAACTAGCTTGTGATAATGGTGCAAGTAACAACCACCTCAACTGTATTTATTGAGTAAAACCATAGAAACATTGTTTATCACACATGCGCAATTCTGACATCCCATTGGGAGATGTACCGACACCGTTTAATTCCCATTTGCATGGAAATCATTTAATTATTCTTCATGATTGTCTACATTTTCCTCTTCACACGAGTTGAGATCAACTCGATCACTATGCAGAGTGCAAGCCATTAATGCAAGCTTGTCACATGCCATTTTTGAATGAGATCCATTGATCTTCTACCTTGATGGATGATTGAATGGCTAGCTCGTGTTTGACCCTTGTTGATTTCCAAAAGTTCCTCGTTGATGTGCTTTCAGCCAATCACTTCTTTCCATATCAGATGACATTGTCACTACTTGTGGGCTCCATGGTCCAAGTGAGCAAGAGACTAGTGTCATGATCTCACTGACCTCATTGGGTTTAACCTTTGTTTATCTTCATTCGGCGAGCCAGCGAGGAAAAGTGAAGATTTTTCTATCAGACTGATCTTGACTACTTGTTGAAGGTGTCGGGGCATGAGATCGGTAATGGGAAGTGGGTATCGCATTGTACCTAGGACACGTGTTGGCTTATCACTAACCTCACTACTTTTATCTGGCATGCACTTTACTCCTATGAGCTAGTGGGGTATGGTTCAGATTTAATCGTTGATCGTCGAATCTTGCAAGCTGCACAACACACGATGCTAGCATTAAATGGAAAAGACATAGCTTGCCCAATGGTGACATGACTACAGGGTTAATGATTTAATTTTCAAGTCACCAGACTTAAAATTTTGTGCAACCTGACTTTAGGAAAACCTTGACATGATGGGAAAGGATGACCGGTTGCTAAGACAAATGGGGTCGGTGAACAAATGTGGCGAGGGGCTCAGAAAATAACTTAAGAGCTTGACGACTGACTGAACGAGTCAACACGAAAAATAGAACATTGGCAGACTTTTTGATTTATAAAACCTACTCACTTGGGGACAAGGGTTTAGAATGGAAACCAGGCTCATAAGAATTAAACTAAAATTCTTCATAATTTCACAAGTTCCATCAAAACCCATTGAGGAATGAAAGAGAAATAATAGATCCATATAATTTGGACCTTACACATTCTCCTCAAAAGCTCCACATAGTTGTATACTAAGAAAAAAGGATTTCATTATTGAAAAACATGCTATTTTGACCTATACATTGTTAGGTTGTTTTTGATGCAGATATTTTCTTGGAGAGAGTCTGTAAGTGGAAATTGTACATTATTGTATTTATTTAGAAGCTACCAACACAATTTTCTCCTTTTGTAACATTATTTTGTTCAATTTTTTAGTGTTGTTTCTTTTATATTGTATGAGCTAGAGTATATGTTCAATATAATATAGGTCTTGTGTATTATTTTTTAATTTATACTTGGCCTAGTATATTTCTATTTAGGAAAAAAATGGTGGCATGACCAACATTGTTATAAAGCACTCTAACAGTATTTTAATATCCATATTAGTGTTCTTCAATGAATCAATAGTTTTATTCCTTGCTAGTGTAATATTTTTGTGGTGTTAAATGTTTGTTAAATATTAATAGTATATAAACCCTCAGTTTTCTTTATAAATTGTTTGCAATGGAAAACCTATGATTCTACAACTAGTTTTTTTATTAGACAACCAACAATTGGTGGGTCAACCCACAATACTACATGCCCCACTTTTTGGCTAGACTAGGACATTGAAATCAACAATTTTACCAAATTTTCATTTTATGAAACCTATAGAAACTAAACCATTAATTATAAATTTGGAGATGATATGAACTAAATATTTGTGAGGATTTGTGTGTAGATTCTAAATATATATTTTAAAAAATTTAGAAATAAATTATGAATTTTTTGTGCATAAATTTTAATAGCTTATTTTTTTATAGTAAACAACATTTTAAAAAAAGTGGTGTTTATGTCATCAAGCATAATTATTTTTTATTGAAAGGATAAAATTATAATTTTTAAAATATAGATTTGTAACATCAATATCTCGTGCATGGATATTTTTTCATGATTTTTTTGTTGCATATATTTTTTTTAATTAATTATTTAAGACAAAGTAATTATAATTTGGACATAGGTGTACATTGTCACACATAACTTGTTTTTTATGTATTGAAATGAATTCATTTATTTTTAGCTGAAACAAGGGCATCAATACCTAGTGTACACACATTTTTTCACATATGTGAAAAATATATATTTATGTTTGGCGAAAAACCTATATTCACAAGAATAAAAAATAAATATAATTAAGTAGCACCTTACAAACCACCATCTCAAGATTGGCGATCAAATTTGGAAACCCTATATCATCCTAGTTTTCATGTATCTAAGGTTGTGAATGCTCATCTAAAGGTTAAAGGGAATAATTTCAAACAAGGAAAGAATAGTGATAATGGCTGGGATAGCCATTAGAAAGGTGTTCTCTTCAATCTAGAGTAACAAAATACAAAAAATAGGTTCTCAGTTCTGCAAAAAATTGATCAAGACCAGCAAGGTAGGACAAATGTTGTCAATAAAGGGAAAGATCTAGACAAAGGAAAGCCCCCAAGGTAGAAACAAGATGAGAGGGTTTCACTACAAGAAAATATACATGAGCATGCAGTCTCTACTAAGGATGCAACAGGCTTCCCCAAATAGAGTCAAAATAAAATTAAGAAAGCATAGGGGAAAAAATAGGTAGATGTAAAATATGTGAGGAATGCATCCAAATCACATCAATGGAAGTAGAAAGGAAAAAATGGGAAGAAAGTTGCAAATCAAAAGACAATACACAGTGGAAAAGGAGGTCACATGCAATGGAGATGCATATATTCCAGTGGAATGCTAATTAAAGGGCGACTATATCAATCACCTTTCTTGAAGATTTGCTAGATCCCCAAGTTAATTATCTTCACCAACATGCTTTAATCTATAATTTTTAGAATCTTACCCTAAATATAGAACTGTTAAAAGATTTGATATTTGATGAGTGTGAAGGGGTGACAATGGTTTTTTTACTTAGATCAAGATAAGGGCATTTTCTTAGTGTTTTTTTAATCAAAGTCAATAGAGAAGTCTAGTATTTAAGGTAAAATCATGGGTATGTCAAGGTTTAGGCTTGTTCATGCAGCTTTGGTACCCAAATTTTAGCTCTGCTAATTTTGTGGCAAGATTTTTCCCTTTTTGGATCCAAATGTCATCTCTTCCTTTGGAATATAGGGAATTGAATATGATTGAAATATTGGAAAACCACATAGGTATTTTCCTTAAGCATGATTTAAACTTCTATAAAAATTTTGTTAAAACCTGTCAAATTCTATGCTTTGTTGGATGCAACAAAGAAATTTCCAAACCAAATTCATATTTCATCTAAGTATGGTCAATGGAATCAAGACATTTTATAGGAAAGCCTGGATAATGTTTTTTCTGAGTGTCCCATTTTAGGGCATTCACTAGATGCCTGTATTGAGAAAGAAAATGTTAGTTTTCAAAAGTGTGAAGATAATCAGATTGTGCATAAGAATAATAAGGAAGTGGTGCTTATGGAAGATTCTCTCCATCAACATTCTAGAGAAGATGTAATATTGCAACACTTGGGAGTCAATGCTAATGAGAAGGTGTGTACAAGTGATGTGATAATTTTAAATCAGATATCAAAGAGGCATACCAAATAGATTAAGAAATTTTGCATTAATCTGCATAAGATTCTTCAATAATAACATTCAATTCTCAAGTGCAATCCATCTATTTCTTCCATTTCTATGCAACATTTGGAAGGAATTATGAAGAAACTCATGCTTGGCATAAATTCTATTTCACATAATCAAAATTTCCTAATATATGGTTTGCTCCCTAAGAATAAGGTTGATAATAAGGAAGAAGTGAGTGATCTTATAACCTTAGTAGATGAAGATATTGGCTTACTGACTTTTAATAATTTGTTTCAAGAAGTAGCCTAGAGGAACAAGCTAGTCAAACTTTACTCTCAGAAGGAAATAAGTTGATTAGTATAATTTCAAATGAAGTATCAAGGGAAGAGGTTGGTATAGAATCATTGTCTTTCAAGGAAAAGTTCATTCCAACAATTAAGGAGCTTGAAAACTTCTTTGAGATAGAAGAAGATATGTCAAAAGATTTATTTGGAAGTTCTCCATTGTTAGAATCCTATAAGGTTCTAGGTGAAATTGTAGGAAAAGAGGTTCAATGTATGTTTGATAGTAAGGGTAGTGTAGGAAACCAAAAGATTGCAATTCAGCAACAAAAATTGGAAGTTAATAATGATGTTCAGGGCTCAGAATTTGTATATAGAGAGGTGGGAGGTTTTGATTACTCTCAAACATTGTCAATTTCACAGACTCCCAATAGTCAACCTATGGTAGCTAAATCTCTTGGGAAGAGAAAGAAAATCACACATGACAAAACTATAAGAAGAGATAGTAGCAAGAGTGCAATCAACACTAGATGGTGCCATGACAATTTTTGCAAGAAAGCGTCCGAGGAGAGCATGCCACTCTCCTTGAATTCAATGAGGATTTTGTCTTGGAATATTAGGGGAATCAACGACTCTAATAAGAGAGCTCAGATCAAGCAAAAATTAGTTGCTTGTGGAGCTAATGTTATCATCTTATAGGAAACTAAAACATCTAAGAAGATTTTTGAGTCATGAATCCAAAAATTGAAGTCTTTTCATTCTCCTACACAAGGTGCTTCAGGTGGCCTCATTACACTATGGGATACTAAAACTGTTGTAGAGTTGAAAATAAATGAGAGAAATTGGCTACTTTTGAAGATACCTCATTTTGACTTACACTTTTGGCTGGTAAATGTTTATGCTCCAACGACTATAATAGAAAAGAAACAATTGTGGGATGTTTTTACTCAGGTATTGGATGGGTTAAGGTATGAGAAGGTCATCATTTCCAATGATTTCAATGCCATTATATGTTTCTAGGAAAAAAAGGAGGCATATTCCCATCATAGAAGGTTATAGATGATTTTGACTCTTTTATATCAGATAATTCCTTGCTAGATGTTCAACCAGAAAAAAGGTCAATTTACTTGGACAAAATTGCAGAAAGATTGGATAGATTTTTGTCTTCTTCAAATTGGTGTGTAGGAAAGAAGGTTTTTTCATCATATTTTTTTCCTTTTACATGTTTTGATCATTATGCCATATTTTTAAATATTGATGCAGCCAAATCAGTTGTAAAATCCACATCTACTTTTAAATTTGAAAAAATGTGATTTCGTCATCTTCATTTTCTTCCTTTACTGTACATTAATGGTGGGAAAGTGCTCCATTCATAAGAGGGTCAAGAATGTTTTGGCTAGCTCACAAGTTGAAATATATTAAAAAGTAGATCAAGCATTGGAATATCCATGTTTTTAAAAATATATTTGAACATAAAGAAATTTTTTTCAAGGAGTTATCAGATATTAATGATAAAATAATAGCTCAGAGGTTAGATGCTAATAATTTTGATCAAAAATAGAAGTTGCAAGAAGAGTGGTCAGAGCTTGTGGCAAGGGAAGAAATATACTACAGACAAAAAACTAGGGAGTTATGGTTAAAAGAGGGAGATCGAAATACAAAGTTTTTTCATGCTTCAACATGGATCAAAAAGTCATTAAACACCTTGTTCAAAATTCAGTGTATTTCCACAGGAAAGGAATTAGTGAAGGAAGATAAAATTCAAGTAGAAGGAATTAGCTTCTTATCTACTCTCTTGTCTACTCCTGAGAATAAGTCAACAACATCAGTTAAAGATACATAAGATCTCTTGGACTTTATTCTTGCACTAGTTTAACAAGAGTATAATGATTATTTGATGAAACCATTTTCATTTGAAGAGGTTAAGAGAGTGGTTTTTTCTTTATCACCTGATAAAGCACCTGGACCGGATGGATTCACTGCTCTATTCTTTCAAAAATGTTGGGATTTTATTGGGTGTGATATGTTTTTAGCACTAGAGGAATCAAGGAGAATGGGGACTATGCTAAATCAATTAAACACAACAAAAATTGCAATCATCCCTAAAGTAAAAGATCCAAAAAAATTTATAGAATTTAGGTCCATATCTTTATGCACCATAGTATATAAAATCTTTACTAAATTCATTTATCTTAGAGTTCAACCCCTCATATCTAAAATAGTGTCTCAAGAACAAGGTGGGTTTGTACTAGGAAGAGAAACTTCTTAGGGGCTTTAGTAGATCATGAAGTTTTGCATTCCATTAAAATTCATAATATTTCATCTTTCATCATTAGGTTGGATATGATGAAAGCATATGATAGAGTGAATTGGGATTTTTTGATTTAGGTCCTTAAAAAAATGATTTTAGCTATAAATGGTGCAAGTGGATTCTCTCATGTTTATTAGGGGCAAAGTTTTCAGTTATTGTAAATGGGTCTCCAGTAGGTTTTCTTAGTTCGACCCAAGGTGTGAGACAAGGAGATCCTTTATCCCCACTATTTTTTATCCTCATGGTGGAAGCATTATGTAGGTCAATACAAAAGGTTCATTCGCAGGGCTTATGGCAGGGTGTTTCGGTACCGAACACAAGCATTTAAGTGACACATTAATTATTTGCAGATGATACCCTTTTATTTGGGAAATCTTTGTTGGGCGAAGCCTTATAGGTCAAATAAATTATTGATAAATATTCCTCTGCATTAGGATATAAAATTAATGCAACCAAATCCAAAATATAAATCTTCAATACAAAAGTATCTATAACAAGAAGATTGGTTGTGATGCTAGGCTTCCAAAAATCTAAGCTTCCATGCACATATTTGGGCATTCCTTTCTTCATGGGTACAAAAAAAAATTTGTATTGGAGTAAAGTGTTAGAAAAGGATAAAGTCTAGAATACTCTCTTGGAAAGCTAGATGGATTTCATTGTCTGGTAGAATTTTGTTGATTAAATCTGTCCTTGCAGCCATCCCAAATTATTACTTGGCTGTAATGCAGGGCCCAAAGGGTGTCATTCTTCAAATTGAAAAAACTATAAAAAAAAAATTTGTGGAAAGGGAACATAGATGCAAAAATGAAAATTCCTCTAGTTTCTTTGGAAAGCATGTACTTAGATAAAGCTAATGGGGGAGTGAGGATACATAATTTTTCAGCCATAAATATGGCATTGGGGGAAAAACTTGTATGGAAAATATATGCCAAACTAGATTTGAAATGATGTAAGTTAATGTTGAGTAAATACTTGGATAATGAGAACCCATCTAGAATTTTCACAATCTCTAAACCCTCAAGTGGTTCAATTATGTGGAATTTCATTTTTTCATGTAGGGACGTTATTATTCCATACTTTTCATGGGAAGTAAACAATGGTACACAAGTTCAATTTTGGATAGACTCAAGGAACGATCATCCTCTTCTTAACTCCATTCATGAATTGGAATTAGCTGAACAAATTTTATCAACATGATGGGGTTCATCTTTAAAGGATTGTGTTTTTTCTTTCGATTTAGTGACAGGGTTTGTTAAAAGGAAGGATCTTTCAGTGACTTCAATATCTCCTAGTCAGAAACTCATCTTGGCAAATATCCTAAACAACAGATTTGTGTCTCTTTCTAACAAACTAGATAAGATAATTTAGGCTCCTTCTAAGAATGGAAGCTACATATTTAAGGAGGATTATAAACCAATTATTTGTCATGAAACATAGGTCATATCTCAAAGAGCATATTCCTTTTAATGGAATCCAATGATATTACCAAAAGTTGGAAGCTTTGCTTGGCTAGCACTAAGAAATTGAATATTGACAAGTGATAGGTTGGCTAAATTAGGCATTGTTGACATCTTCAAATGTGTGTTTGTAAAGAGGCATATGAGTCAGTGGATCATCTATTTGTAAGTTGCTCAGTGGCACATGAGATTTGGTCTTTCATAATGGAGAAACTAAATGTATCATTTCCATTGCCTTATTCATTGTGGGACTTATTCACAAGTTAGCCAACTTTGTTTAAGACATCTCTTTTTGCATGTATATGGAGAGTGACCCTAGCAGTAGTAATTTGGTCAATTTGGTGGGAGAGAAATAGATGCATATTTAGAAGCCAATCTTCCTCAATTCAAAAAATCAAGGAGAATATTGAAAAAGTCATTTTGGAAGTTTTAAATTCTTATGTTTGAAACTATAAAAGAGTTTCCCCCTTGTTCACCAGTTGGGATGATTATGTTTTGCGCCACTGGAAGAATATTTCATTATCATTTATAGGTTCTCTCTTTGTGCTAAATAAGTCCAAGTTTGATAGAAGTACAATAAGACGGTTGCCTCCTAATATAGAATTCTCTAAGCTCAATTTTGATGGAGCTTCAAGAGGAAATCCTGGTGTGTTAGGTGTAGGGATTTGTATTCATAATTGGAAAGGTGGATTGGTTGTTAAATAAATTCTATTATCTATTGGCACAAATAACATAGTGGAGGCACAAGCACTCTTTCATGGTTTGTAGTTAGAAAAAAATCTCAATCTCAACAAGCTTCATATTGAAGGAAAATCATTATTAATAGTCAATGTTTGTAAAGAAAAGATGATATACAACTATAAATTAGGCTATATTCTTAGGAAAGTTAGGTTACTATTAACCTCTTTTGAAGAAATTCAAATTTCCCACACATATCATGAGGGAAATAAATTGGTGGATGCACTTTCCAATTTTGGGTGTGAATAGAAGTAATTAGAGATCATAGATGATATTGATGCCATTAAAAAGTACCTATGGTTAGAAGAGAGAGTAAGAGTAGAGCAATTTTTTCAGTGATTGGAAATTCAAAATGACTTTCAGAGTCCAATTGGCTATGGTGTTGGAGTGCCAATTGGTTATGGTGTTAGCTCAATGGCCAATCATTTATGGGAATGAGGTGGCGGTGGTTTCGTTTCAAGTGGAAAAGAGTGTATGAAAATGATTACTTGACAAGCCATAAATGAGGTAAAAAAATTCATTAGGCATTGATGATAAGTTAAGGAGCTAACATCTTCCTATTTCTCAACAATTCTAAAGGAAATTTGGGCTTCCTTGCTTGAAAAATGCTTAGAAGCTTTGAAGAGAATTAGGCATTGGTCATCGAGCTTATTGTTTACCAAATGCATTGGAAAAGACTTAGTCAAACTTGCATTAAGTCTACAAGGTTTTGGGTCTCAGAACTTAGTCATGCCTCTTATCGAGCCCCTCAGAAAGATGAAGTAAAATCCACTAAGTCTAGAGCATTTCAGACTTCGAACTTTGGGTGTATTGGTTACCCTTGTGTTTGAAAAGAGAAGTATGGAGGATCTTCCAACCCTAATGAGGTTTCAAGCACCATGAGTCAGATGTATGGCTTGCACCTTATCAAAAGGAATGTTTAGTGGTATGAAGTATGTTGAATAGGAAAACTGAGAGGGGGGCGCAAAATTGTTTTAGTGAGAAAACTATTTGTGCCAAAATGACTAAATCCAAGATTGGTTTCCAAGTGGCAATGATAACCATCTCATATCATTTTCGATTAGAGTGGAAATGATCTATGATGTAGAGCAAGTAGGAAAAACTTCAATAATTACAATTCAAACTATTTTGAACACTCTTTCAGTCACCAAAACCCTAGCTTTCCCTTATTCCTCAACTCTTTCATATTTCCCTTATAGCATTGCAAATAGAGATTTTTGTCCATATATTTCAAAATACACCTCAAAACCACAAACCATTTACCATTTCAGACACCCATTAGGCCCAACTTTGACATTATTTTTATACATGCACTTGTTTTCGAACATCATCTCTTAAAATTGACTGGTATGTTGGAAATGGCTATAATTAACCCTCTTTTCCAAAGCAACAACTAACCAAACCTTATTTCAACCCAAAGTATATATTGAAAAACCTCAACTAGGTTATAAATGCTCATAATCAACAAATTTCAACAAGAGAAAAGTCCAAAAAGACATCAAATTACAAAACCCTCATTTAGGCTTGTCTTAGGCTACATTTCATAGGGGCTTATTGGAAATCAACACTGCACACCTTTTCTTACCTTTCCAACACCTCAAAAACATTATAATATGTCTGCACATGCTCTCCAAATCAACTTCTAACCTTTAACAATGATTTTACATCCAACTCTAACTCTTAGCCATCATTTTTTGTTCAAAACATGACTAGGAACACCTAGGGAATCACTCTAGTTTCTTCAACTCACTTTCCCTGCTCTTGGAAACCCCATAAAAAAATAAGATACCCCTAATCATGCCATTCCACCAAGTTATTATGAGTTTCTCTAGGTAGAATGGCCTAAATCTCCATTATTCACTATCAAACCCTAAATCCCCAATCACAACTCTTGGTTGTGTGTGAATGGATGTGTTTGTCCCCATTCAAAATATGGTAAAGTGATTGGAAGTGTTTGTCCATAGTCACATGAGTTGGTGTTTATGATTGGATGTGTGTGTCCCCAATCATAATTGTTGTGAGAAAATGTGTTTGTCCTTGTTCATAACCTTGATGTTGGATAGATGTGTTTGTCCCTATCCAAACTTGATGTAAGACCTTGGATAGAAGTGTTAGTCCCTATCCTTGGTTCCATGGGTAGATGTGTTTGTACCTATCCTTGGATAAAGGCATCTTAAGCATAGTAAGGCTAGTTCCACTATCGTTTTTCATGAGTAGATGTGTATGTCCCTACTCATACCTTATGATGAGCTATTGTGTGTGGTCATCAAGTATTGTGATGTGCTTTCACTCCATGTTCACACTAAGGGGGGTGTTGGGAATTTATGTTAGTGTTCACATGTTAATGTGAGGTAAAGTGAGTTGAATTAATAACTCAAATAGTTATTATGAGTGTTATGAATATTTGTTAGGTTAGTTAAGTCATATCTATAGACTTATATTGTCATACTAATGTGTTTGTTTGAGCTATTAAAACAACTTATATATTTACATGAGTCATTATGGGAGGTTTCCTAAAGTATAGGAAATATAAATCCTATATATATCTAATCTGTATTGAGTGAGAGAATAAGTAGAAAGAAGCACAATATTATTTGTTTAAAATATTTGCATGCTTCTATTATTCTGTCTAAATTTTTTGACACTGGTTACCCTTATGTTTGGAAAGAGAAGTATGGAGGATCTCCAAACCCTGATGAGGTGTTAGGCACCATGAGTCAGAGGTATGGCTTGCACCTTATTGAAAGGAATGTTTAGTGGTATTAAGTATGTTTAATAAGACAACTAAGAGGGGGGGCGAATCAATTGTCACAAATTTTAATATTCAATTCAATTACCAAAACTAATAATTAAACTACTTAAATGATTAGTCATCAAATGCCAATGCAGAAACTTAAATCCAATGCATAAACACAATAACACCAGATTTATGTGGAAAACCTAACGAGGGAAAAACCACAGTGAGGATTAAATCATAATACAGATAATATCAAAACCGATTACAAAAGGATCATTGCCTGAAACAAGGCTCACTACCTAAGATAAGGGCTCACTGTCAAGAACAAGGACTCACTTTCTAGAACAAGGAATTTTTGATGGTCAAAACAACACAACAACATTAAAAAAATATCACTATTCTATTTCTCCTGAAAAAGAAAGACAACATATAGTAATATAACTCCCAAGGTCCTTGTAGTTGGTTCTCAACTATGCTGATATTGCTCAATGGTCAATATAACTATAATATGCAAGGGGAATTTACTGGTAATAAGGAATAAAACTACATTAGATGAAATAACCTATGTTTGTGGGGTTTAAATAAAGATAAAAAGATAGATCATATCTTTAAAAAAAAGGAGCATGAACAAAACTTCTTAATATCTAGACATGCATGTCAATAATGAGTGTTTATTTCCCTAACCAAAACCACAACGTGATGCAATGCATAGAATAATCTATACCACTGCATACATTCATAGTGCTAATTCACAATCACAACCATTCACTAAAATTTTTACTTCAAAACTTAAAATAAATCATTCACTCATCATCAAAACACATATCAAATAGATATAACAAAAATGTCATTCACAAATAACTCAATGAGATAATCTTGAATCCAGTTTCCTCTATTGATTCCCATCAAATATAAAACATTTAGGCACATCAAAATCACTTTCATACGAATTGATTATGATTCATTAACTTTGTCCAAAAGGTCCAAACATAGCAACATATAAAATGTATAAAACTGTAAAATATAACCAAGTTTAACTAATCTTTTCAAAGTATCTCTGCTAACAACAATGAAATCCTAAGACTATTCACTATTCACTATTCACTATCATCAGGTGGCTAAACTTTCTTCAATCAGCCAACCTTTACAAAATAGAGCCAATAAGTACATATACATATATCATGCACAAGTTCCTCTCAATCAACAACTTAAATCCACAAATCAAGGAACCAGAACTGAATGAAGGATTGGACTTCTGATCTTAAGTTCTAAGATTGATTGCTCTGTTGCAAAAAATTCTGACATCCAAGGAAGAAGATGGAACTGATGGATTGAACTAGAGTCAAGTTCATATCAAAACTATGCAAAAGAGGAGAGAAGATGTTGTGTCAAGTGAAGAGAGTGTTCAACCGTCATCTCACTTCCGCATTGCATGCTCAAGGATGTACTCATCATAATTAGAGAACACTTGTTGAAGGGTATCCGAATCAGGCCCATCCAACCAATCATCCTCAAATCTAATCCTCTTTAACTTTACTAAAACCAATCCCTACACCTCCTTTAATTTGATCACTTCCCTTCTAGCAGCCTTTACTTCTTCCTTGATGTCCATAAACCTATCCAATAACAAATCTTCCCCATCATCCCCTTTTTGCATACCTCTTCAAACCTACTACTCCACTTCTCCCGCATCTTATCCAAAGAAAGACTCTCCTTGACCGAGGTATCTAGATTGACCAAAATAGCCACTATTACCTCTAATTCATCAATTTGTTGGTTCAAGTCTTTACTCACCTCTTGAACCTCATTCTTATGCTCATGAATAGACTTGGATTTGTATCCTATTATACTCATCGTTTTCTCAATAAAATTTCATTATCATCTTCAAGAATTGACTGCTCAAGTAGAGTTGACTTAGGCACTTTGCTAATTTCCTTAAGCTTTTTAATATATTCTTTATACTCTTCATCTTGCTTGTCTAGATCTTTAGAATGCTGGTTCAAACTTATTGCCAACTCAAGTGTTGTTTCATGAATCTTAAAACTATCAATTATCACTTCATCAACCTCTTGATTGAGCTTATCAATCCATCTTTCCAGCATCCCCACCTTACTCTTCATCTACACCAAGTCATCAACTTCCTTCATATTGCCTTTTAATAATGTGTTGTTCATAGTAATCAAAAAACTCTTGAGAGGTGAACTCACCTCCTTTGTCAGATCGTAGACATTTGAGTTTTAGATCTGATTCTTTTTCAACCATTTTATGAAATATTTTGAACCTTTCAAAAGCTTCTGATTTGTGCTTAAGAAATGTGACCCAAACCATTCCAGTATAATCATCCATAAATATCATAAAGTATTTTTCACCATTAATAGACCTTGTTCTAGTTGGTCCACACAAATCTGTATGCACTAGCTGTAAAGGTTTTGATGAAGAATGTTCTTTTGTTTTGAAACTGACTCTATTTTGTTTACCGCTTAAACATTATTTTCAAACAAAATTTTTTGGCTTGTTAAGGACTGGTAAACCTCTAACATTTTGATTTTTACTTATTCTAACCAGATTTTAAAAATTTATGTGTCCTAATCTTTTATGCCATAACCAACTTTCTTCAATTTGGCTTATCAGACACATACCTTGATTATTGTCATTGCTTGATGTGTCAAGAAGATTGTAAACATTTCATTTAGTTCTTCTTCCAACTGCAACAACCTTTCCAAGCTTGTTTTTAATCTCACATCCCTGCAAAGTGAACAAAACATGATAAACCCTATCACATATTTTAATAACACTTAGAAGATTGTGCTTAAGACCTTCCACATAGTACACATTATAGATAGGGGTGTCCTCATTCAGAAGAAGTGAACCTCTACCTTTAATTTGTATTCCAGAATTATCACCAAACTTCACATATCCAACTACATAATCTTCAAGGTTTATGAATTTATCCTTGTCGCCAGTCATGTGGTTAGAACATCCACTATCCAGGACCCATAAGTCCTTTTTCTTGGAATGAAAGGTAGTTTGGACTAACATAGTTTTCTCGATGTTGTTAACATTCTTAGGCTTCCAGACCTTTTTAATTTTTTGTTGTTTAAATTGCAGATCAGCTATGCACTATTTGATAAAGTGCCCCAAAGCATTGCATTTAAAACATTTGATATGTTTAACAAAACCATAGTATTGCTTAAGACCAAACCTAGGTATTCTAGGATTCATAAGCTTGCAAGAACTCACTTTATGGCCAAATTTGTTGCAGAAAAAGAAGTAACCATAGAAGAAGGGATTGAATCTATATGATGTTCTATTACCTTTTAAGGACTGAACAATGATTCTTACCAGATTCATAATGATTTGGACCTGAACCCTTGATTTCAGAAGAGGGGTTTTGTTTTGCATTATCAATTGAGTATTCACCCTTTTCAAACCCAACACCGGTTTTATCTTTATACAGCTTATGCTTGCTGAGCATCTCATTAAGTTTTAAAGTGCTTTCATATTTCTCAATTTCCTTTCTAAGACAGACAACTTCTTGTTCCAATTTTTGAATTTCTTGATCTTTGCAGCTTATAGTCACTCGAAGACAGTCCTCAACTCTTTTAGCTTCTTCAAGCTGAGTTTTCAGAGAGACTATTTCTTGATCAGGTTTATGTTCTTGAGCAAGAACATGGTTTTTGAGTTTTTTGACCTCTTTTAAAGCACATTTTAGTTCACTTTCAAGATCTACTTCACCTTCTTCGATATCAATGGTGTTTGAATCTTCTTGCTTAGTGATTTCAGCCATAAACAATGTTTCATCTTCTTCTACTAATGAATCTTCAGTTTCAATGTCAGTTTCATCTTTACTAAACAAACTCTTCTTCTTTTTGAAGTTGAAATTTTGTTTAGGTTTAGAGGCCTTCTTCTTAGGCTATTTTCCAGATTTCTCATTGTCACTGATTTGATCATCATAGGGGCACTTTGCAGCAAAGTGGCCTATTTTACCACAATTAAAGCATTTAAAAGGAAGTTTTCCCTTATATTTTCCTGACCCCTTTTTAATTTTTCTAACAAAATGGTATTTTTTAGAATCAGACAACTCTGACTCACTATCTTCATCTTTTTCTTTCTTTTCAATGTTAAAGGCATTTTCTTTTCCTGTTGAATTATTTTTGCTAGTTCTCATTTCATAGGCAGTAAGAGTTCCCTGTAGACTATCTAAGGTAAGCTTATCAAAATGTTTCTTTTCTTCAAGGGCTGATACCTTATATTCAAATTTAGTCGGTAAGGTTCTAATGACCTTTGTAACCACATAAAACTCTTTTACTTCTCCTAATCCTTTCATAGCATTGACAACTTCATCTATTCTTAGGAAGTATTCAACCACTTTTTCATCATCCTTCATTCTCATTTCCTCAAGCTGATGTTTGAGATTAAGGATTTTTGACAGTTTGACTTTTTCATTTCCTTTATATATGGTTTCAAGTTTTTCCCAGATTTCTTGAGTAGACTTGCAATGCATGACTTTAATAAACACATCTTTAGTTAAACCACAAAAGATGGAATGCTTAGCTCTGGCATTAGTTTCATACCTTTTTTTCTCAACAACATCTGTGGGTATTGTGGCAGTTACACTGTACCCATTTAACACAATGCTCCAAACATCAACATCAAATGAAACTAGAAATGCTTCCATTATGATTTTCTAGAATACATAATCTGTTCCATCAAATAATGGAGCTCTAGTTAAAGAAGCACCTTCTTGAGATTGTGTCATTAAAAAAAAATAGACTCCAAGACCATGATCAATCCTAGGTGGTTTAGACCTATCAGAGAAACCTACGCTCTGATACCAATTTTTGGAGTGAAAATGACACTGAGAGGGGGGGTGAATCAGTGTCTTAACGAGTTCAAACATTTTTCATAAAATAAAACATAGTTCAGATTTGATCTCAAATTTTCAATGATTAATGCATTCATGAGTTGAATTTAATCATTCATAAGCATAATTGAGAAATGTAGTAACTAGATAGTAAACAAAGAAGCAACACCAAATTAAAGTAGAGAAATCACACAAGAACAAAGTGACACAAGATTTTTCATAGTGGAAAACCCAGATACCGGGAAGAAAAACCACTCCTGAAATGCCTTGCAGGTTTAATATTTTTAATGCACTATTCACAATGCGTTATAGGCTAATTTTTGAGCACCCACTCAAGGAGCACCAACTCCTCATTTATAGATATCAATCTCAAGGAGCACCAACCCCTCAAATTATTTTTCTGAACAATAATAATATCTCAGAGGATCTCTCTATTTTTAGTGAAGCTCATAAAAATGAATATTCTCATCTACCTAATACCCTAAGAATCCAACTATTGAATCCTTAAAATATTAAATAGAAAAGAATTACAAATGTGCTCTGCAACATGTTTTCAGTTTTTGTATAACAAAGCTCTTACAATACATTTCTTGGTACAGCCAGTAACAATATCTCAGAATGACAACCAGAAGTCACACAATATTCACAACACTGTTTTTATATATTTAATTTCAAATATGTTTTTTCATAAAAAAGTCTCCAAAGAATGTGAGGTCAAAAGGAATCTGAAACCCCATTCTATTTTTAGAAAATGAACCAGAAGAATCAATGCTTACAGATGATGGAACAATTAGAGTAACACCTGAAGAACAGGCTAAAATAATCTTTGATAGGGCTATATCAATGCCTTTTATTCAAACTGCAAGATTTTTTCACGAAAATCCAAATCAAGTGCAATAATCTTCATAAAAGTGACTAATTTTAGAATACCCATATGCTGAAACAATTATTTCTGAATACCCATATGTTGAAACAATAATTTCTCCAACGAACGAAGTGATTTCAAATTGTATTTGGCATTTTTTTTTTAAACCATGACTACCCACCAAATGAAATTCATAAATCTCCATTATTTTATCAGCCCATAGTCTAATTCAGCTGTAACTGAAAAGTATTGACTTCTGACTAGAAAAAAATGCTAATGCCTTGCTTAATCGAACTAGAAAAGACCAGTAACTTGTCATTTCCTGATAGCAGCCATTGAATGATAGAAGAGTTACCTGATAATGATGAAAGTAACTGAAAAATGAAATCATTAGAGAAGCATTTACCAACCCAGCATGGTTAGCCATCAAATATCCTTCCTCCTATGTGCTCTTCAATAACCAATCTGAAATTGCTACCAGTTACAACCGTTACAGCCAGTTGGAAAAGATAGAGAAAACAATGAAACAATCCTTCATGGCAGCGGTGAGGCTAGGGATTCATACCCAGCTAAAAGAAGATCATAAACCACGATTTTCCCTAAGATGCCTTCTCTTCTTTTTTTTTGAATTGAAGCCTTTTTAATGTCCTTTTCAAAATTTGATAATACTTTGAAGTCCACAAGGTAAAACATCATTATGAATTAGAATTAGCTGTCCAAAAGAAATGCTGACCAAATAATTACCAATTATCACAAAACTGACTTTGTGAATGCTTTCATATTTTTGTCCAAGATGTCGCTGCCAAAGGTCAAATACAAATGCTTTTTCACAAACTGAAAATGAAGTAAATGTTGCACAAATCAAATAATAAACATTGTGCCAAGTCTGAGATTCTAAAAGGCCGACAATAGTAATAATGATAGCCTCTTCACTAGGTCGAACAACATTTATCAACAAGGTCAAAACATATGCTTTTAGCAATTGAGATGCCTGAAAAAAACATGACTTTATTCAAAGTCATTTACCAAGGCAAGATCACCATCATAAAAAAATTTCCATAAATATTACCTTCGAGCTAAATGCCATAAATATGACTTTAATGAAATATGACTTTTACAAAGTCATATGTAATGTAAAAAAATATCTCATGAAGAACCCAGATTACAAACCGAGACCAAGTGAAAGCCATGAATGGTGATACCTCCAACAAAGTTCATTGAAGTGAATATCTTATACTGAAAATGAAAGCATTGATGTCTCATAATCAAGTTCCATTGAGTCAAATGAAGCACTAATCAAACTGTCTGAAATGAAGCAAAGTATTGAAGCATTGAACCAAATATGTGCCATGATCATCAACGATGTACCAACTCAAACACTAACTAAGTAAACCATGAAATAATATACCTGAACGTGTGAAGTACCAAGTTCATAATTTTGAAACTGAAAAGAGCCCTGAATCTAAAAACCAATACCATAATCGAATTACATGTACAAATAAGATAACTTGTATTTGCATGAAACTCAAACTGATCCGTACAACAAGATATGAATGAAAACCAAATCTAAATCAAACCCAAAGCCATAAAACTGTCCATTGAATGCCAAAACAGGAATAGCAAGTTGAAACTGAACCAATAATCATGCCAAGACCAATAAGCCATATAATCAAATTTTCCATCAAATAAGTACCATGATAAAGCATAAATATCCAATCTGAGACTGTCAACAAAGAGAACCAACTGAAAGAGATTTTGTCATCAAGGACAAACCATAAACACAACTGAGATCCAACATTAGGAGGGAAGAACTCTAGGGGCTCCTTAGGAGCCATTCTTCTCTTTGTCTTCTTGTACCCTTGAGTGGTACCTACAACCTTTCTTTTCTTTGAAGTCTGAGCCTCTGGCTCCTTAATCCTCATGACTATCCACTGAAGGCTTCTATCCAAAACTAGTCTTGTAATATTCTTTTTGTCAATGGACTCTTCCACATTCCAGTCCACTGGATCAAGATCTTTGGTGCCTATATTCTCTGCCTTGTATTGGGGATCCAAAGTTACCCCATCATCTGATAATGTATGTGGGATGTCCTACTTAATCCCATACTCAACCATGAGTGGGATAGGAAATCTTTCATAGTTTCTCTTTCAGAAATCATATTCATCTTACAAATTCATCCAAAAGTCCTCCAGTAAATTAAAATATTTGTCAAAAACACTGGGAAGCAAGGCCTGCATCTTGTTTCCAGTATCAAAATGCTTTCTAGAAGTGTATAAACCCAATTTTAGATGAATCTGGAGTATTGGATATACTAATGTCCCCACTCTGCAATAAAGGCCATGGCCTCTCTACTCAATCTATAACCAACATCTCATGTTAATCGGTTAATGATGACATAAAGAAATGCATCATTAACCCTCCTATAATGTGATTTTGAGGTCTTCGAGGTAAGCTGATGATAGTGATCCCATACATTCTTCTATCCTTGAGCCTTTTCCAATACATCAACTACATTAAGTACTAGAAAGATCCCTCTTCTGGCAGCTGCATAGACTACATAAGAGGTCATGAAGAAACTCTTAGTTGATGTCACTCTAAGCATCTAATTATGTATGCAATCTAAGAAAATCATGGGCCAATCAAACTTTTGTCTACCATCAAGGATAGTTTGGATGAATGGGAAGATCCATTCTTTAAATTGGGAGGCATCCCTCTTCCCAAACACCCTAGAGAGCATCATTATTATATCAGAGATCTCCTTATAGAAGTCTTCCCTCTTAGGTGGATCAGGAAGCTTTGCCAAAGACTTTTTCTCAACTCTCATCTAGCTCTTATTCATATGAGTTATGTTGGTTTCCTTCTTATCACTGTATAACTTGAGGGCTTCTTCTTCATTTAGCTATCTAGGATTTTGTGGAGCAAGAGCATTGAACATAAATCTAATCATCCTGGGTGTTAAATCAATAATCACATTCCCTTGTAGATCCACACATTGCCTCATGGCAGGATTGTAGGCTCCAACTACAGTCATTATTAATTCAAGACATTGGACTAATAGTGGGAAAATAGCAACATGTGCTAGTCTAGATTGGATGATACTTTGTGTCCTTCCTGTTACATCTTCACCAAATGTCTCCAAGAGCAACTCCTCATAATTGAATGCACCCAAATTGGTATCGATGATTTCTACCCAATCAGAATCAACTTTGCTAGCAGTAAGAGTGGCCTCCTTGTGTTTGTACCTCATAGTGTAAGGGAGCTACTCCACTTTAATCTTCTTTGGCTTAACCCCATACCTTAAAGTTTATGCAGGTTTGCTCCTTTGAGAAGCCTCTTCTGATGCACCATACATCTCTTAATCTCTACAATGAACTCCTATATTGGATGAACAAAATACATAAAAGTCAATATATCAATCAACATCTATCTCTACCTCTTTGAAACAACATTTATACTTAGCCAAACTTCAAACTTTATCAGAGGCAAAGCCATAGAAGAATAAGGAACAAGGAAATATTCCAATACAAAGCAGGACTGGGACCAGAATGAGACCAGGACTAGAATTGGAAAAGAAACCGAACTCAGAACTAATCACTAGTTCCAAGTTTGACTTCCACTCTGGTTCTGCTTCCGCTTAAGGGCAAGTGTGAAGACCAAAACCATCAATGACCGAAAGCGGTTTGGGAATGAACCCCAATCAAACATTAATGGAACGGAAATGATTGTGAGTTAGCTTCAGCCAATTTTAATACAAAACATAATACCTTGTTAAAGACGTGGTCACATGAATCTAAGGACTTGGGTCACATGGGTTTACAAGGAAAACCAAATAAAGGGGCTTAACCCTACCCCTCAAAAGTACAACGATCAATTTTAACCCTAGGTCAAGACATTTTGTAAAGGTTGTCGAGCAAACCCTAGTTTTTATAACATGTCGACTCAGAAAATTATGGCATCACAACCCCCATGCGGAAATCACAAAATTTACATAGAATTCACGTTTGTCTCCTAATCTACCTATGGGATTGCCAATCCCAATCAAGGGCAGCTCAAAGGACCTAGACCAACTAACGAGGACTTTAAGAAACCTCCTACACTTTGGGCTCTACAGGACCCGGTAGGGTGATCCCTTAATGTTTTTACAACCTCTGCACCTTTATCATAAACAACATTAACAATAACAGATAATCTCACTTAATAGCTCAACACAATAGGATAATACTGAAATAAATTAGTTGTTTACCAATAAAATCAGCTACCTAGAGCATGAGATAATTACAACACAAGGTAGTATATGATTGTCATTGATTTTCAATTTGCAACAAGCTCTAGGCAAAGACGAGCAAATACTGAATCATATGGGTAACTACAACTTAGACCAGTGCCATATCTATTGGGCAAGAGTCAAATTTATAAGCATCTAATAGTATATGACTGATTTAACACATAACATATGGAATCCTTGATGATATTGCATTACAATCTCATCAATATGTATTCTACCTCAATACTACTTACCAAATCCTTATACAGTACATATCCTCCTATAATCCCATTCAAGCATTTTAATTAATTCTTTGAATTAAAGCCAGAACAAGGATCATACACACCACAATAGTGACATGGATAAAACAACCCTTGGTAATTTTATTCAAGGTTCAGATATGCAAGTACAATGGAGAGACATGAGCTTGAATTTTTCATTTAAAATCAAATGCTAGTACTCTTATACAACATTAAACCTCCATGAACTCAAAACCTGTTACAAACTGACTCAAAACCTAAGTTGCAACCTTCCTGAAAAATGTCAAACTTTACAAGTTGCTCTGCAACTTCACCTAGACTCGACAAAATTTCTCTAACTTGCTACCTCCCGTACCTATGGCCTTGAAATCCTTCTTATAGAGAATGAAGGAGCAAACAAGCATCAGGCCAGAGAGTACACATGACATCAACCAATTGGCACACCTAGAAAAATTTGATGCAACAATAAAGATCACCAGAAATCCATGCCAAGACTGCCATTAAAGCAGAACTGGAAGACCGTTGCAACCGCAACATCAGACTTAGTGATTAATTCATGCCAATAAGCATCCTTCCCACCATTAAAACTCACCCAATCGCTTGCACAAACAGCTCCAACCATACTTTGACTCATATTTTAAATTATAGTTCTCAATCCTTTAGTTGAATCAAATCATCGAACGACCGCCTTCAAAACTAGCTGACACAATCGCCAGCATGGAAAACAAGGACCCATCACACCATACGTTGAGGAAGACATCCATGTGGCGATCACCCGCGACATCGCAATCAGTAAAGATCTTGCAGCTTCGGATCACGCGATTGCGGGAAACCATCGATCTTCATCATCAGTGATCTCATCCCTTCAACACAGTCATCGGCCCTATCATTAAATATAGAGAAACTTTTCCGCTAAGATAATAGCATCTTCATCGATTTGCAGCACATGCATCTCGCAAACACTTTAGTAACCTGCCCTTTCACTCCTTCGGCATTTCCTTTAGTCTTTCGGCTTCATTAGATGAGGACACGTGGCAATCGCCCGCGATATTGCAATTTGTAAAAACCTGGAAACTCTTGATCACGTGATGGCGGGTGACCGTTGATTTCTGACAATACTTGATTGGTGGTTACAAACTTCATCCCCCTCAGCCGCTCCGGATTTGACATGTGGAGCCCTAAAATATCCATTTGGTGCATTTAATGAATTCCCCTGCCCTATCGAATATAATATTTTAAATTTTTTGCTCAAAAGCAATAGAACATTTAAAATAAATTGCCAGCACTTGAAAGCTTCCCTAGGCCCCACCCTGTACACATGGAAACATCTTGCCACTTCGTGATGAATAAAAAGTGAGCACCTTCTGATTGCAAAATAGCAGGCAAGGGCTACGATCTAATGGCAGTTGATCAAGAGTCGCGTGAATTTCATCCCCCGGAGAGGGACACGTGGTGTCTGCCCGCGATATCGTGAACCATAAAGGGTTGGCAACTCCTGATTGCACGATGGCGGGCAACCGTCGATATCTAAAAGAAAACATTCAATGACAACATGAAATGCAACCTCTGCAAAATAAAATGCTTGTTAAAAGGACAAGGGGACTTCACTAGGTCGACGAGAAACAATGACATAAGTTGTTTTTAAAGCAATTCCAGAAGAGGCCAACCCAAACATAGGAAAATGGAAGAAAATCCCCCAGAAATAAAAATTTAAAACGAGGGGACCCAGCCTAGACATACGGAAAAATAAAACCAGCGGAGGCTACAAAAATTAAAACCAAAGGGACAAAAGCCTAGATGAGATGATGGGGCACAAGTTGTCTTAAGACCCTTCAAAAAGGTAACATCCAAATAGAACCTCAAGCAGGGAGGAAAAAAAATGCTAGGGTTTTATATGAAAAGAAAGTTAAAACCCCAACCCTAGGATTTTCCAAACACCATGAAAGACCAGTAACAGAAGGCAGGGCATGAGTGAATCACAAGGAGCAAAATTTGAAGTTCCAATAGTGGCTCCAGTTGGGAATGTTCATTCCATTGGAATGAAGTGAGAATTCAAAATCTCAGGTGGAGCAAACCAAGAGGCAGAGACGACCAAAAAGGAATTGTTCAGACAGAACAACCCAAACCACGCACAAGATATATACAAGTTATACAAACCTATACTACTGTTCATGGAAAATAATACCTCAAGTGAAGTATAACTTCAAGAACTATCCATGAACTGGCAATTCAAGAATATCTCTCGTCATATCTTGGAGGAAGTAAGAATCTTCACCCCACTTACTATTAATCAAAAATGGACCCAACCAAATTGCATCAAATTTCCCATGTTTCCCTTTATCTTCTAATATGGCATTCCACATTGAAACCACATCTCCATCTTTGAAGCTCCTTGTAGTTGCCCTCTTGTCATATAAATTATTTATTTGCAACTGCAACTTTGCATTTCTCTTTTGAGCCTCCCTCCTGGTTTCATCCAACTCTATAAGAGCTTCCACTCTCAACTGCATCTCGTCATCAATTTCATTGTCATACATCTAGAAAAACTTATACATTTCCATTAAATTATTTTGGGGTAACCTGGAATTTATCCCATAAACCAAATCAAATGGGGTACAACCTATTGCCTTCTTCACAGTTACCCTATCTACCCAAACTACTAATCTCATTTTAGAATCCCAAGCCATTTTATTCTAATCTAGGTTCCTTTTAATGATCTTCATCAAGCTTTTTTTGCTTGATTCTACATGTCCATTTCCCTATGGGTGATATGGTAATGAATAAGAAATTTGGATTCCATGCTTCTCACAAAATTCTATGTATTCCTCAAATCTGAAACACATTGCATTATCTGACATAATCCTTTATGGACACCCAAATGTAGTCAATATATTGCTCATCAGGAAGTCAATTACTACTTTACTAGTAGCTTTCTTTGTTGGAATTTCTTCCACCCACTTAGTAAAATAATCAGTAGCCACCAATATCCATGAATGGCCTCCACTATATTTACATGCTATCTCTCCTACAAAATCAATACCCCACTGTTGGAATGGAGCTTGTACTATAACTGGTTTTAGAGGCAAGTTACCAAAAAACTTTAACTTATTAGAGAAACGTTAACAAGCATCACATGTCTTCACTAGTTGGTGTGCATCCTTAAAAACTGTAGGCCACCAAAATTCAGCCCTCATTATCTTATGTGCAGTTGTTTTAGCCATATAATGCGCTCCACAAACTCCATCGTGTATCTCACTCAGAAGTTCTTTAGCTTGATCTTGGTCAACACACTTCAACATGACACCTTCTCCATTCCTCCACCAGAGCTTTCCATCTATAATAACATATTTGATAGCATGTAACTTCAATGTCCTTTTTTCATTTTCACTTAAATTATCAGGACATCTCATTCTTTGCAAATAATGTATCACATCTTAATACCATTCAGAATGATCCATATTACATATGTGTGATCTATTCTCTTCTTCTAGAAAATTTATTTGATTTGCTTCCAGATTACTTTGGGCCATAAGCTTGGCCAATCCGTGTCCTCTTACCAGTTTATTAATTTGAACCTCAATATTGAATTCTTGGATCCTATTTATCCATCTACACCTTCTTTCTGACACTTCTTGTTGTGTGAAGATGTCCTTAACAGCAGCATTAGGCACATAAGCAATTACAGTAGCTCCCATTAAATAAGTCCTAAAATCCTTTACTTCTTTTACCAGTGCATATGCCTATTTTTCATTTATATCATACTTGAGTTTTGCAGCTTGCAAAGACTTGTTGAGAAAAGCTACAGGCTGTTCAAAACCTTCTGCATTCTTTTGTAACAACACGGCTGCAATTGTGTGGAATGAAGCAAATGGGAAGACCTGTAAAGGTTTGGAAAATTTAGGGTTTCTTAACACAAGAGCCTCCTTTATTGCTTGCTTGATTGCCTAGAAATCGTGTATAGACTCCTCATCCCATTCAAATTTGGCTCCTTTCTTGAGCATTTTTGAAATAGGGCGCACTATCTCAGCAAAAAATTTCACAAACCTCCTTAAGAAATCTATCTATCCAAAGAAGGATTGTATTCCTTTGACATTTTGGGGTTGTGGAACTTTATCAATTGCAATTACCCTCTCTGGATCAATTTTCACTCCATCCTTGGAAACTATATGTCCCAACAATTTTCCCTCTAGTAATTTGAACACACATTTATTTGGATTCAAAGAAATACCATACTCCAAGGCTCTAATGAATATATTCTTCAAATGCTCACAATGATCCTCTTCCCTTTTAGAAAATGTTGTCAAGTCATCTTGGTAGACCACCAAAAACAAATTAATGAAATCTGAGAATGCCACGTCCATGGGTCTCTAAAAAGTAGCTCCTGCATTTGTTAGACCAAATGGCATTCTTACATAGACATATGCTCCCCATGGTGTGGTAAAAGTTGTCTTAAACTGCTCTGACTCTTTGACCATAAGCTGGTTATAACAAAAAAAACCATCCATCATAGACATTAATTCACAGCCGGTCACCTTTTGCAACATGGCTTCCATATTGGGTAATGGATAATTGTCTTTTAATGAAGACACATTCAAATTTCTAAAATCCACACATAACCTGATGTCTCCATTTTTCTTCCTTACTGGTACCAAATTTGACACCCAAGATGAATGTCTGATTGGCTTGATGATTCCTGCATCCCTTAATTTAATTAATTCTTCTTGCATTTTGGGGGCTAAAGTGGGATTAATAGGCCTCTTCTTTTGTCTAAATGGCTTGGCATCATCACACAAAGGAATCTCATGTTGGAAAAGATCTTCCCTATATGCCTTAAGATCATCATAGGATCATGCAAACACATGCCTAAACTTCCTTAATAAATCAATCAGCATCATTCTCACCTTTGGTGACATTTTCTTTCCAATATACACCTTCTTTGGGGATGCTTATGTTCCAAGATTTATCTCTTCCAGGTCATCAAGATGGGAAGCAGTGTGACCAGCCTTTGTCTTATCTTGATTATCAAATATTCTTACTAGTACAACTAGACCCTTGGGAATTGTGTTTTTCTTCAACTAAATGACCTCATTTCCAAATATGGTATCCTTACCATCAACATTCTCAACAAAAGCTCCAAAGTCAATTTCTTGATTTTAATACTCTCCCACACAATTCAAGAATCTTAACACATCATCATCATTATCAAATACTTGCCAATTTTTTATGTTATTAGGAACTAATGGCCTGGTTTGTACCTCAACCTTTGAAATTCTAGCATAAGACAGGTCATCTGGTTTTAATGCAATATTAGCTAATAGGTATGCCACCTTATTTTGACCTCTTTCCATCCATGTTATGCTAAATGCATCCAAACTCTCCAATTCATCCCAAACAGTGTTCCTATACTGTTTCAACCTCTTGTTCTTTGATACATACTTGGACCTAACTTGGGAAACCACAAGCTCATAATCCCCAATTGCCTTGAGCTTCTTAATTCCATGTTTGTAGCCAATCTCAACCCCAATAACAAGGCTTCATACTTTGCCACATTATTTGTACATTTAAATAACAAAGTGAAAGAGAACCTGAATGTCTTTCCACTTGGTGATCGTAATAATACACATGCACCAAACCCTTCCTTTGAACTTGCACCATCAAAATACATAATCCACAAGTCATCAGATTCTGACAATTGTTTTACTTCTGTGTCAATCAATGCAATAGGCTTATCACAATTGTTAGGGAACTCCTCAACCCTAAACTCATCTATACCACTATCAATAAAACATGTCATGTTTTCAATTGGGCCATGCTCAATCATATGAGGTACTTTTGATTCCCTTTCAATTTTGACATCTTTACCATCAATGGAGAAAGTAGAAAATGACAAATCACATTGCATATTACCCCCCATTGATGCACTCCATTTTCTTGACAAAAGCATCCCAAAATGAGGTGGGATGTCTACAACTAAAACAGTCATGACCAAAACTTTGTCAGGGTACTAAGTCAATTTATAAGGCAATGCCCTGATAGTTCCAATAACTAGCACTTCTCTTGAGTCCATAGCATAGCATTTACCTTGAGCAATATCTACTATCAAGCCCAGTGCCTCCATTATTTTGAATGGCATAACATTATTTGATGCCCTTGAATCTATCATACAATTCCTTAAAATTTTCCCATTTATATCCACACTTAAGAAGAAGGGAGTAATATTCTCAAGGCACATGTTAATAGAACTTCCTAAATATACAGGAGGAATTTGTGACACAATTCCCTCCACTTCCTTTTCTTCTTTTCTAGTTCCTTGTTCAGTTTTATTACCAGCTACATCTGTGATCAAGGGCTATTGTTTTCTCCTTGTGTTCATTTATTTTCATCATTTCTAACAAAGGCGCAGTTACCTTATTTTGAGAAAGAACATGAAACATATCCATAGATGTGTATTTAGGTAGGTTAGACATCATACCTTCATCCTTTTCTTTTCTCTCTAGCTGATTACTTCCTCCTAGCTTATTTTTCTTCTTATCTTCTACAACAGGTTCAGTTACCTTTGTAATCACCTTGGTCTTCATCAGTGACGCAGTCACATCTTCATGAGGCTTTGGGGTTTCATTCTTTTGTGTCCAAACCTTATCATTCTTAACCTCTTTTAATTTCACAGCATCTTTCTTGTTGTCAACCTTAACACCCCTATTTTTATCTTTTTGTTCTTTAATAAATAGGCCAATAGGTTTACCCTGCTCACCACCCACAGTTCTATTTCTCAATTGAAGTGAACTTCTTGTTTGGGCAGCCATTTCTTTGGTCAATCTTTCAATCTCTTCTTCTGATGGTCTCCTTAAGGACGTTGAATCTTCAACTTGTTCCATATTGCAAGCATTATGATCAAAATCACCTTCCTCATCAGAAAAGATCTGTTGATGATACATCTCATTCCTCTTCCTCTAATTATCCACATCAACTTCCTGTAATTCATCATTAGAAGAACATTCAGCCTCATCAACATATGACCTGGTCATACAAACATCTACATTATCATGCTCATATTCTGACGTTTGATCATGAACATCCTCTTCCCCTTCTTCAGCAACAAGCAACTGAGCAACACCACAATAATTTTGATCATGAGGGTGTTCAAACACTTCACACCATGGCCTATCTACTACTAGATTCACTGAATGTTTCTGTAAGGGATCTTGTGTATGCTGATCATTTTTAGGCTTTTGGCTAGGTAATATTGGTTTCCCATCTTTCCAATTTGCATTATAAGGATAATTTTGTAGTCTAAGTGGCCTATCATTTTTATTATAGGGTTTCCTTTCATTTCCTATACCCTTCTCTTGCTTAGAGATAGTTTTATTTATGTCTTTTAGAGTATTATAAACCTTTTCCCACTTTTTATCATCCTTAGGCTTTGCAGCCAGAATTTTCTTAGTCTTATCCTTAGGATTTTTTAAAAATGTAGGCTCTTCTCTCCTACCACACTTCCCAGAAGCTCTTCTGTTACTGTCAATGTTTATAGCCACCCTAAATGCATCCCTCATAGTCCGAGGGTCCTTATCTCTGAGGAGATATGCCATTTTAGCATCAAAAGCATTGAAATATGTAGTCAAACAAACATTTTCATCAAGCCTTAAAACCTGAAGCAATTTATACATTGCTTTCTAAAATCTTAGATTAAACTCTGTCACAGGCTCATTCAATGATTTCTTGATGGTATTAAATTCTTTTAGCATAAAACTAGCATTAGTTTTATCACCATACTGCTCCTTGAAACACTTTTCAAACTCATCCTATGAACCAATACTAGCATTAGGTAGACCTCTATACCAATCCCTCGCATCTTCCACCAGAGATTGTACAAACAATTTCATTACAACATCTTCATGTTCTACCTCATAATCATTCAACATATCCATAAAAGCTTTCAAGTGTTCCTCTGTTGTTATTACCAGCAAACTTATTCATCTTTTCTCTCAAGTCAGCAGGGATGGGATTTGGATAACCAGGGATACCATCAAAGAAAAGTGGACAATATCTTTCTAACTGTATAGGTCGTCGTTGCAACAATCCCTCATTCCTCTAAGGATCAACACCAGACCCTAAATCTTGTGCTTTAGAACCATCCTGATTTGGATTTATAAACCTATTTGCATGAGTCTTCAGGCTAGAATTATTTATGGCGAGATCTAGATTAATTTTAGGACTGTCCTTTAAAACATATTGGTTTCTTGATGAGGTTGCATCTTGTGCAGCCTCATCCATGTTTAACATCTTTAGGAAACTTATTTTCGTCTTCATTTTTTCATTTGCAGCCTCAATTTCTGCTCTCTCCAACTCTTCTGCTAGAGCTTCATTCTCCTTTTTATCCTTTTCCAAGGAAAATTTTGTTTGTAATGACACGTGGTTGAAGATTTTGTTGGGTGGAATGGGGAATCACTTTCTCATTTATTTTGATCCCCTCAACCTTTTGCTTTCCCTTATCTAAGATAGGCTTATTTGGTTGAGACCTAACATGATTAGAGGGCTTTGGGTCAGCAGGCTTGGGTTGGACATCAATATGGCCTATTGGGTTTTCTTCAAAAATAGGCTTTGTTCCCCTATTAGCAATCTTTTGTACAACCGGACCCTCAACACTTGGTTTAGGCTCCTGTTGGTTTAGGAACTTCATGCTTTTTAACTGTCTCATTAGCCTATCCCTCTCAATCACAGTATTTCTCAACTCTGCTTCTCTTTCTTCTTCTCTTTTCCTCCTGAGCTCAACTTGCTTTTGGATTTCCCGCCTTAAGGAGTTTATGTCTCCAAAAACATCATTAGGGTCAAGCAAAGTCACATCAGAACTTGATGTATCACTTAGGTCTATTAAATTGACCTCTTCCAGTACATGTTCAGACAATAAAGAGTTTACATCATTTTCAGCAAGAGGAGGAGGCACATCACCGGTGCATTCTCTATGATGGCTTCGACTTCTACTCCTAATTCGTCTCTTTTCAGCATATTTGACACTAAGAGGCCCTTTATTTTGACATTTCATGTCTTCTTGAATGGGTGTATTAAATAATGCATCAAAAAATCCACAACTGTCTGAATATGAACTTCTAGACACTGAAATTCTAGACACCTCTTCAAGATTTTTAGGGATAGGGTGTAAAAGCTTACTTGTACCTTGATGTACAGGGTCCTGTGACGTGGGAGCAGATTTTGGTCTTTTCTTTATCTAGTACCTCCTCTTTGTTTTGGGAAGTCCACCTTCTAATCTCTATTCTGGGTGATTCCTCATGAATGACCTGGTGTTCTTCATTCTTCATACTAGTCCAAAAGTTCCTTCCACTTATAATAAATCTTTTATAGTAAAGTACACAGTGGTGCAGAGACTTCAGAGTCACTACCCAATTAGCTTGGGAATACCAAATACCTAAAGGCACGTGGTAGAGAATGAAAACCTTTGGAACCTCGTACTGTCAACACACAAAAGTGCTTTACAGAAGAAGTGGACAGGAAAAAAAAAAATTTAGGCTCAACCTTCAAGTCAGAGAAATACTATGAAAACTCTATGCAAAATGGACAACTGACACACTGACAAGAGATATTAAACTTTCCCCAGTAGAGTCGCCATCTTGTTGGTTTCTTTTTACACTATAACCAAGTTTGTCTCCTAATCTACCTATGGGACTGCCAATCCCAATCAAGGGCAGCTCGAAGGACCTGGACCAACTGACAAGGACTTTAAGAAACCTCCTACACTTTGGGCTCTACAAGACCTGAGAGGGTGATCCCTTAATGTGTTTACAACCTCTGCACCTTTATCATAAACAACATTAACAGTAACAGATAATCTCACTTAATAGCTCAACACAATAGGATAATACTGAAATAAATTGGCTATTTACCAGTAAAATCAACTACCTAGAGCATGAGATAATTACAACATAAGGTAGTATATGATAGTCATTGATTTGTAATTTGCAACAAGCTCTAGGCGAAGAAAAGCAAATACTGAATCATACGGGTAACTACAACTTAGACCAATGCCATATCTATTGGGCAGGAGTCAAATTTATAAGCATCTAATAGTATATGATTGATTTAACACATAACATATGGAATCCTTGATGATATTGCATTACAATCTCATCAATATGTATTCTACCTCAATACTACTTACCAAATCCTTATACAGTACATATCCTCCTATAATCCCATTCAAGCATTTTAATTAATTCTTTGAATTAAAGCCAGAACAAGGATCATACACACCACAACAGTGAGATGGATAAAACAACCCTTGGTAATTTTATTCAAGGTTTAGATATGCAAGTAAAATGGAGAGATATGAGCTTGAATTTTTCATTTAAAATCAAATGCTAGTACTATTATACAACATTAAACCTCCATGAACTCAAAACCTGTTACAGACTGACTCAAAACCTAAGTTGCAACCTTCCTGAAAAACGTCAGACTTTACAAGTTGCTCTGCAACTTCACCTAGACTCGACAAAAAATTTCTAACTTGCTACCTCTCGTACCTCTTGCCTCGAAATCCTTCTTATAGAGAATAAAGGAGAAAACAAGCATCGGGCCAGAGAGTACATATGTCATTAGCCAATTGGCACACCTAGAAAAATTTGATGTAGATATAAAGATCACCAGAAATCCATGCCAAGACTGCCATTAAAGCAGAACTAGAAGACCGCTGCAACTGCAACATCAGACTTAGTGATTAATTTGTGTCAGTAAGTGTCCTTCTCGCCATTAAAACTCACCCGCTTGCCTGCACAAACTGCTCCAACCATACTTTGAATCAGATTTTAAATTCTAGCCATCGATCCTTTAGTTGAATCAAATCATCGAACGATCGCCTTCAAAACTAGCTGACACAATCGCTAGTGTGGCAAACAAGGACCCATCACACCATACACTAAGGAATAAATCCACTTGGAAATCGCCCACGACATTGCAATCAGTAAAGATCCTACAACTTTGGATCACGTGATGGCGAGTAACCGTCAATCTTCATCATCAATGATCTCGTCCCTTCAACACAGTCGTCGGCCCTATCATTAACTATCTAGTAGCTTTTCCGCTAAGATTATAACATCTTCGTTGATTTGCAACACGTGCATCTCGCAAACACTTTAGTAACCCACCCTTTTACTCCTTCGGCATTTCCTTTAGTCTTTTGGCTTCTTCGGATGAGGACACATGGCAATCACCCGTGATATCATGATCGTTAAAAACCTGGAAACTCTCAATCACGCAATGGTAGGTGACTGTTGATTTTTGATAATACTTGATCGGCGGTTACAAACTTCATCCCCCTCGGCCGCTCCGGGTTTGACACGTGGAGCCCTAAAATCTCCATTTGGCGCATTTAATGAATTCCCCTGCCCTATTGAATATAATATTTTAATTTTTTTGCTCAGAAGCAATAAAACATTTAAAATAAATTGCCAGCACTTGAAAGCTTCCCCGGGCCCTACCCTGTACATGTGGCAACATCTCGCCACTTCGTGATGAATAAAAAGTGAGCACCTTCTGATTGCGAAATAGCGGGAAAGGGCTACGATCTAACGGAAGTTGATCAAATGTCGCATGAAGTTCATCCCCCGGAGAGGACACGTGGCACCTGCCCGCGATATCGCGATCCATAAAGGGTCAGCAACTCTCGATCGCACAATGGCAGCCAACCGTTGATATCTGAAAGCAAACGTTCAACGACAGGGCGAAATGAACCCTCTGCAAAATAAAATGCTTGTTAAAAGGACAAGGGGACTTCACTAGGCCAACGAGAAATAATGACATAAGTTGTTTTTAAATCAATTCTAGAAGAGGCCAACCCAAACATAGGCAAATGGAAGAAAATCCCTCGGAAATAAAAATTTAAAACGAGGGGACCCAGCCTAGACATAGGGAAAAATAAAACCAGCGAAGGCTACAAAAAATAAAACCAAAGGGACCAAAGCCTAGACGAGATGATGGGGCACAAGTTGTCTTAAGACCCTTCAAAAAGGTAACGTCCAAATAGAACCTCAACTAGGGCGGAAAACAAACACTAGGGTTTTATATGAAAAGAAAGTTAAAACCCCAACCCTAGGATTTTCCAAACACCATGAAAGACCAGTAACAGAAGGCAAGGCATGAGTGAATCAGAAGGAGCAAAATTTGAAGTTCTAACACAAGGCATATAGATGTTATAACAAAAGATTTGAAGAAGATAGTTGAAAGTGAAAGTGTTATTGTAGATGAAGAACCACATCAAAGATCAATGATGATAGATGGATATGAATATGATGGCCCCCTTGCAGTGAATAAGAAAAAGAAAAAGAGATGATAGTAGAAGAGGAAGAAGCTCTGGAAAAGAATACTAAGGCTCCTAATTATGTACACAGAAATCATTCTGAAGATCAAATCATTGGACATAAGAGCAAAGTTGTGTTGAAAAGGTGAAAAAATGCCATGGAAAAGGAACAAGTAAACTTTTTTTTACTTTCTAAGGTGGAACATAAAACAATAACATAAGCATACAAGGATGAGAACTAGATCAAAGCTATGGAAGAAGAATTGAGGAAAATTGAGAAGAATTAGAATTGAGAATTGGTCCTAAGACCAACAAACAAGAATGTGAGAGGAACTAAATCAGTTTTTAGGAACAAGTTGAATGAGGATGGAAAAGTTGTTAGGAACTGTTGATGCCAAAAATTGGCAAGGTAACAACCTTTATGGGAAGCTCAGTTAATGGTGGGACCAATTGCGTTAAACTGGGTGACCTCTAAGTTTTTAAAGAAGTTGGCTTCTTCTGTAATTGGGGTTTAGAATGGGAAAAGGAAGCATATATAAAAAAATAAGCATCTAACTAAGGTGATGTGCCAAGATTTAGATATAAGGCATGATAAATCTATCTTTTGGATGCGATTTAAGGGCCCGTTCAACAATCTACTATGTTCCAGAATAACAAAAATTGAAGATAGAATCCTGAATAATTCATTCAATGACATAAAATAATTTTCATACACATTCACTGAAAAGAAGAGTCAAAGACATGATCTAAACCAGCAAACTTGTATTAAAATCATAGAATTTCTACAAATAAACAACCCAAGATGACAATAGCATAGTATAATGTTTTATCAAATATGCTAAGAAAACAGAAAGGCCAAACAATGGCACAGTCTGAGTCTCATACAATAATCTAAAAGAAATATTAAAGGCTTGGTGTCTTTCCCCTAATTTTCCTGTATCTTCTGAACTCTTCTTTCGAAGAAAGAAGTAGTATATATAGCTAAAATCCCACCGCCTAGAGGGCCAACAACATAAAAGATTATGTATCTCAAGCAATGATGGTTGCAGCAATGATTCCCCTCAGCCATTGTAATAGAAAAGATTTGGGCCATAGCATGTAGTCATTCCCCAGTCAGATACATCCTCCGCAAATGATGGTAGTGGTCCCAGGAAAACCCTGTGCAAACAAGTGTCATTTACCTAATATGAAGGAAGTTAAGGCACACAGCGGCATGTTGCATCTTGTTATTCACTCCATCTTTCTCTTCAGTAGAATCTCTGCCAAGGAGACACATGGCGGCAAGTCGTAGCCTATGGTTCATTTCTCCCTTTTTACGATGAAAGCTTGCACTGGGAAGACACATTGCGGCATTCTTTACTATCAGCACTGACTGTGGGGTCCGCCAAAAGGTGTATGTAGGTGAAGGCTACGTGGCACACAGACGGGGCCAGTTTAACAAGTGAAGGGAAGCAGCCTTGAAGAGCCCGCAGTGTCAACATGTGGAAGCATGGCGAGAGCCAATAGAAGAGAAAAGAAAGCAATCGCTGTGAGGAGCGCCTGGCAGACACATGGCGGAAGCCGACAGAGTTTATCAAAAAGAGGCCTAATTGAGAAGCGAAGGGTAGCATTTCTAACATATGAGGTGTGGGCCGGTACTTAGAAAAAACATAACCACCCGAAGGGAGCTTGAGGAATTTTATATTCATAGGAACAAAGTTAGGCTTGTGTGTAAGGGCTACTTACAAGTGGAAGGAATAGATTTTGAAGAAATTTTTTCTCCAGTAGCAAGAATGGAAGCCATTTGGATGTTTTTGGATTTTGCAACACATAAAGACTTCAAGTTATATCAGATGGATGTCAAATCTACATTTTTGAATGGCAAGTTAGAAGAAGAGGTATACATTGAACAATCAGAAGGTTTTCAGTTGTCAGAAGATGATGATATGGTCTGTAAGTTGAAGAAGGAATTATATGGACTCAAATATGCTCCTAGATCTTGGTATTCAAGATTGGATAGATACTTGTTGCAGTAGAGATTCAAAAAGGGCTCTGTAGATAGCAACCTTTACTTCAAAGTTGAGGGAAATCAAATCTTGATTGTGGTAGTGTATGTTGATGGCATTATATTTGGAGGAAATGAAGGAATGTGCAAGAGGTTTGTAGAGGAGATGCAAAATGAGTTTGAGATGTCAATGTTTGGGGAGATGAATTTCTTCCTTGGGCTACAAATTAGTCAATCAAAAAAAGGTATATTCCTCTCATAGTCAAAGTATGTCAAGGAAATGTTGAAGAAGGTTGGAATGGAGGATTCTAAACTAGTATGTACTTCCATTGTTTATGGTTGTAAGTTGAGAAAAAATGATGAATCTCCTAAGAAAAATCAAAGAAAGTACAGATCAATGATTGATGGACTGCTATATCTAACTGCTACTAGATCGGATATCATGCATGCAGTTTGTCTTGTGGCAAGATTTCAAGAAGATCCTAAAGAATCACACATGTGGCAGTAGTAAAAAGGATATTCAGATACTTGAAGGGAATTCTGGACTTTGGTTTATGGTATCCCATGGATATTGATTTCTCTTTGAGTGCTTATATAGATGCAGATTGGGTAGGTTGTGCAAATGACAGAATAAGTACAAGTGGAGGTGCTTTCTTTCTTGGAGATGGATTGGTTTCTTGGCTTTAAAGTAAGAAGAAGGATTCAATCTCATTATCTACTATAGAGGTAGAGTATATTGTTGCAACATCATGCTACACACAAGTGTTATGGATGAAGTAGATGTTAAAGGATATTAGAGTATCACATGATGAACCTATTTCTATCTTGTGTGATAATACAAGTACTATCAACATTTCAAAAAATTCAGTAATGTATTCAAGGACAAAGCATATCTCTATCTGGTATCACTTTCTAAGAGAGAAAGTTGCAGAGAATGAAGTGAAGCTGGAGTATGTGCCTTCAAAGGATTAGGTAGCAAATGTTTTCACAAAGGCTCTTCCTAAAGATACTTTTGAGTATCTCTTATAGAAGCTAAGGTTTATTGCCCCTCCTTTCATCTAGATGCATAAGATGGTGCATCTATCAAGGGATAAATTCAAGATACATTCTTTTGTCCTTGATTGATGAAGGATACCTCTCAAGGGGAGTAGGTAGTGATGTTTTGGTTGGTGCAATCAAGGGGAGCATATATTGTGCCCCTAAGGGGGAGAGTATAGTAGAGAGAGTTCTGGAAAGAGAGAAAGTAGAGAAGAAAGAGAGTTTCTTGTAGGTTTTATCTAAAGTAAAGTTACCCTTTTCCACTAATGTCAAAGGGGGGGAGAGTGTTGTCTAAAAAATATAGGGGGAGAAGATAAGATGTTTGAAAAACAAAGGTTAAGGGAGAGAGAGTGGAAGAGAAAGAAAGAAGCCAAAAATGTAAGAAGTGTCCAAGTAAGGGGAGGGATTCTTGAGAGTTGGAGATGTAGAGTCACTTTTGTTGTTATGGTTTTTCAGAGAGTGTTACCATCAATGACAAAGGGGGAGATCGTTGGTGTTGCTATTAGTGTTGTCATTAATGTTTACCCCTAGTATGGAGATTGTTAGAGTTGTTGGATATTGTTGCACTATGTTGTCATTAGTTTTTCCATTGATGTCAACCTCTAGTGTGGTTATGAAGGTGTTCTAGTGTTGAGCAAGTGTTGCAAATACAGCAGGTTCACTTGGTTTCCAAGTGCTTTTGAGAAAATCTAAATAAAAGAGTGTGCAAGGTGATAGAGATGTGTTATATGCGTTGCTCCACATTTCTTCATGGTTGGACATGTGCTTGTGCAATTTGAATGTGATAATCAGAGGTGTTTAGAGGTATTATATCCATAGTTTCATTTTATGGATCATGTGGCATAGAAGTTGTGTTTGATAGAGTGTTTCCTATGAAGAAGGTTGTCTAGGAGAAATGGAATTCCTTCGTATTTCTCTACGTTGAGTTTTCTTGTCTTGCAGATCTAGGAACATGCTTAAATTTCTTGTATCTACCTTTCCCTGGAGTACATGGTGTCCAAGTGTTCTATAAGTGTGGTTGGTAAGTTGTATGTCTATGGCAGTGTGGCTAGTTGCACAAGATGAAAGTGTTTTTCAGTTTCAGGCAGTTGTGGCAGTGTTGTTGAATATTTTGTTGGTGTTGGAATATTTCTAGATGTTGTGTGATGTTCTTATGTGATATGCATGGTGTTTCCAAACCTAGAGAAGCATGTATGTGGTTTCCTATAGTTTTAGTGCAGGTTTGGTTAGCCTAGCATGCTAGTGTTATTTGTGGAGGCACTTAACTATTTGTGGAAGTGTGGTGTAGCGTGTCAATATAGATTTTTGTCTTGTTTAACCCATGGTGTGGTCCACCTTCACTTCTCTTCACCGAGAAAGTGTTTGGTGCCGACCTATTTGTTGGTTGCACATTTGAGTGTGTATACGTTTTATCGTGGCCAACTTAGAGAATGTTTCTGAGGTTGCAGAGCATATATAAGCAAGGTAAATTGTTGGAGATGTTGTAGATGTGAATGTGACTATGTGTGGTGATCTGAGTGCGAGCTTAAATGCTTAAGGCTACCAAATGCAATTACCAGAAGGTGTCTACATTTTTAGTGTGCCTAAAGTTGCTAGAGGTAGTGAGCCAAAGGTTGTGGATGGTACAAAATTGTTGTGGTGGATCTTCCTATTGCTCTGAGGTAGTGAACCTCCTTGTAATAGTCTTCTTCTATTCTTCTTTCTTCCAAACAGTGAGTCATTTGGGTAGTAAGCCATTCTTTTCTTTTGGGTAGTGAGCCCTTCTGTCAGTGAGCCTATTGTATTTGGTTTTGCTATATTCATATATATGTGAGTTAATCCTCACCACGTGGTTTTTCTCTAATTAGGGTTTTCCACAATGTTCTCTTATGTATGGTTGTGATTGTGTTTATGTTTCATATGTTTACATTATGTTGATGCTTAATAAGGGTTTAAAGATTAATGAGGGTTTGAGGTTTTAATGTACAACTGATTCACCCTCCCCCCCCCCCCTCTCAATTGTCCTATGTGTCTAACAAGACATACATAAAATAGAAAAATCAAGAAAAAGAAGTAACAAAATGAGGACAATAATTTTGTTGATTTCTTTTGGGATAATGATGATAAATTAGACATTTGAAGAAAAAGGTTAAGTCACCTAAGTAAATTAATTAATTTATGACCAATTTTTTAATCATTTGCTTTTACCTTATAATTTACCTTGTTTTTTTTACATCCATTTTGATTTCTTATTTTCCCAATTGGGGGGAATGTTTGGTTTCATTGATCCTTCTTTTCTCCCTCATCTTTTGCATGCTTGTGATTTACACACTTATTATCCCTATCTTACTACAAATACTATTCTATTATCCTTTTTCAAATCATTGCTTATTCTCAATCCTCTGGTCCTTATCTTTGTTTGTATATATCCACAATCATTTTCCTTGTCTACTATGATCATTATATATATGATTTGATTTTATGTTATTATGTCATGCTTCTAGAGACTTTGTAGCTTGATCCAATGTTGACATATCTTACCATTTAGAGTGCTTTATCAATCATGATGTATTAGCATATCATTGTTTCTTGATCCTATATAGCTACCTTGATCTTATAACAAGTACACTTATCAAATCCATCAAATTTCAGCTATTATTAATTTATAGCATTAGATTGACCTGAACTAATTTTAAAGGTTGTTCACTTCCCTTTTCGACATTTTATTATATAAATTAATAAAAAAACCCAAAAAAAATCCTATTGGAATATAAATTTTGTTTTTAATATGACGACGTCCTCCTACAAATATATATGTATAAACTTTAGAATATAGATTTTGTTTCTAATATGACAAAGTCCTCCTACAAATATTATGTACAGACTTTAGAATATAATTTTTCAAACACAAAGATTTGTTTCTATTTTTAAACCAAAATCTAAATTATTAATAGTATTAAATTTGAAAAAATTCACATTTTAATATAAATATATACCTCCCTTATATAATTTATTATGTAAAAAAACAAAGATACCAAAGTATATATGATCGAGGTGTTTCCACGAAGAAAATTACACGTCAAAATCTCAGGAATAGTCTCTGCTTTTAATATTTTGGGGGCCACAGCAAGTTCTCAGCAAGTTCTGGAGCAAAACATACCAGACAATGTTGACAAAATCGCAACAAAATTGTGACTCGAACACGAAACTTGTATCTGGATTCTGCTTAAGATGGAGAAGAAACTTCTATCTCGAAGTTTGTTGAAAAGGCATCATTATCTTATAATAACAAGAAACCTTTCCAGAACACCGTCGTACACAGAAACGACACGGGATTCGCTGACACTTTTGAAATTGGACGAAGTTTTTGAAGTGTTCACACGGAATTCGGAGATTCGCTCATCATCCTCTGCCTTCTAGAAACGCTTTTGGAAAATATTGACATGTACCTAATCGATGATGTCGGAGCTTTTCCAATCCATTGACAAATTTGCCACATGTTTGAGATATCCGCCATAATTTATATATAAATTCCGGCTGCAATTCTCTACCTGACATTGTTGAATGGCGCAATTGAAGAATCAAAGTGTGTTAGAGAAGAATATGAGTTGGGATTCCTTCCCACTGAACGAAAATGATTCAGAAGATATGGTTCTGTATGGAGTGCTGAATGAGGCTCTGAAGCTCGGCTGGTCTCCGCAGGACGGAGCCAAAAGTCCCCCAAAGACGGAAAATTTGGGGGAAAATCGGGGTTTTCAAGTGAAAAAGCAAAAGACGGATTCTTGTGCTGAGAGAAAGCATTACAGAGGCGTGCGCAGACGGCCCTGGGGAAAATACGCTGCGGAAATCAGAGAATCGGCGTCGAGGCGATGGTTGGGGACCTTTGATACTGAAGAGGAAGCCGCCATGGCTTATGATAAAGCCGCCTTGATCATGAGAGGCTCCCGAGCGCTCTTGAATTTCCCGCTTGAAATGGTTCTCAGTGCCGTAGCGCGAGACCCTGCGCCTCATAATCTGAGAAGGAAAAGGTTGAGGCGTACAGAGGCGCCGCAACAAAAGGAGCAGTTGCAGTACCAGTACCAAATACCAAGGGTTGGGATCGAACAAATGGTTAAAAATTCTCAGTTATGTCCAGACTCTCAATCATCTCCAGAGAGGGTGGAGTTTGAGGACCTTGGTGCAGAATTCTTGGAGGAACTCTTGAATTCGTCAACAGAGTTTGACGACTGCTTTGGCTCCTTCTAACCATTAATGTTCCCAAAGCTTCTCATGTTACTTACAGCTTCAACTGGTCCACCTTTGTGGGGTTCTGTCCTGTCTTGCCATTTGGTGTTTATAATTACTTTGCATGCCTTACTACATTCATTCGGTATAAAGTCTGTAAAAAGTGAGTTCATATTGAAGGTCTTTATTGTTCTTTTGATGAGGATTCAAATTCACAAGTTTTACTATCATGCTAATTATGTATCAATGTAAAAAGTTAACATTATTGATAGATTATAAGTCTTAATACATTTTTAAAATTTTGTCATTCAATTTCAAATGTATTTTATGTTTAAAATTAGTTTTATTTTCATAAAAGGATTAATCAGCTTATTAATTGAATGTAAAAATTTTATCCAAATATTGTAGTGGTGGTCAATTTGATTGAGTGGTGGAATCTTGTGATTTATCCTACCAACACCTTTATGCAATGGTTTGACAATCAAGTGGGTCAAGTTATCAGGAGATTAACAAACCCATTTCCAAAAAGTTTGTGAAGGTTCCTAGAAAGCAAAAGAACTCATTTGATTCCCACCTTTAGACCTTGGCTACTTAGTTACATAGTATAAGCTCAAGATTACAAAAACCCATTAGACCAAGACATTCAAGTTCATGCTCACCTTCACTAAATTAAATAAAGAGATGGGATCTTTAAATCTTTTCTCAATGATTTGTGCATCAAACAAGATAGGTCTCAAATTAGTTTCATCAAATTTTCTCATGGAAGACTCTCTACCTTCTCAAAGAGTTTTCAAGCCTTTCGATAGATCACTATAAACTAATCTTCCAAGCACAAGAATGCTTTATTCTATGGAAATGAGAAACTTCCAAGACCTAATGCAAGGACAATCACATAAAATCTAATCAACAAATTATCTAAAGATCTAAATAGTGAAAAATAAATTATTTCAACAATAAGGGAACGTACAAATACTCATGAGATAGAAGAATATCAATAAACAAGAATGCATGTAACCAAAATCTCACAATGACATGAATGAATACAAGCTATATGAATGGATACATATATAGAAAAGAGAGGAGGCAAATGTGACCTATGAGAGATATAACTCCAACTAGCCAAAAGTAGGGGGAATTAAATTCATTGAAGATACATCGCTTACCCTCACAAAGACTTTATTTATTTATTCACTACAACCAAGAAAGTGAAATAAACATGTGGAAAAATATAACAATATCCAACTAAGGAAAATAAAAAAACTTACAAAAATAATCCCCATAAACGTAGCTTAGGAAGGTGAAATGATGGGTCCCATAAATGAAACCTAAAGTACTCGTGTACATAAAAAATCCTTACAAAGAGAAAAATCCTTCTATAAGTAAAGAGAGAGGATCTCCCCAAATAGAGAGATAAGAAACACCCCAAAGTAGAAAGAGAAAGGAAGGAGTAGGTAGCCCACCCAAATCCTAAACCCCCAAAAAATATTATAAATGAAGAAACTTGATTCTACAAAGGGATAAGATGTCGACAATCTACTCAAAAGTGAAGGAGTAGTAGAGATCAATGACCTATTATGAATTAGCTCTCAAAAGTAGTGCATGTGAACTTCTATATGGTTGGTTTAGTTATAGAGAACCAAGTTCCATGAGATATGAATAGCACTCTAGGTGTAGTACAAAACATAGATGGTTGTCTAAAGTAGATAGCAAAAATTATTATAATATGTTGAATCCAAATAGACTTAGTCGTTACATTCATATGCTCTTAGTTTTTGGCTTCAATAGAAGATATAACAATAACGCACTACTTCATACTTGATCAAAATATAGAATCTAAACCAAGTGAGAACATGTAGCTTGAGGTAGACTTCCAATCTAAGGCACTCTCCCAGTCTAAGTTTATATACCTAAATAGGTCAATGTTAATACCTCCTACATAGTGAATCCCATAACTTTGATATCTTCTACAGCATATTCTAGTATGACTCATGGGGATCCTACATAAACTAAGAATCCATGATAATAAAGTAGGAAATTGTAGTGTCTCAAATTAAAATAAATCTCAATTTTAATTAATTATTAATGAAAACCCACAAATTACCTTGTCTCAAATCTAGAATATCTTGAGATTTCCACAAAATAAACTTATCTTAAAATCTGAAACCTTAATTTCTATCAAATTCAAGACAAGGAAAATCGGATGTTCTAGAAACAACACCAATATGCATAAATTTGGAAATCGGGTGAAGTGCAAATGAGATAAAATAATTTCTTATTGAATTTCACATGGATTTATATTATATTTGTTCATATATAGTATATAACAGCCATGAACAGCTACAGCAAGTTACACAAACACATCTCTAACTAAAAACCCAAAACAATCACTATAATTGAAGCCAACTTCGCACAATCTCACCACACTTCTCAATTATAAACAACAATAGAAATATTCTTCATAATAAATATAATGCTTCAATATTTTGCTTACAATAGAAACTACATTCAACAACCTAAAAAACTGGAAGATGAACACCAAATTGAATCCAAATCCTGAATATGAAAGCCACAACCATGCTCTAAACTGAAGCAATTATCACACCACTCACCAACTATCAAATAACTGGTCTTAGATAGAAAATTATTTCAATTAATGAATCTTATACATGGATATATCTTGCATTCTATAGCCACACAAGACTGATCTAAAATACACTCTTAAACTAACAAACCCTTACCAAACTATTGCTAATAAAATTACCAAATTGAAGAGCATTGGGCACAAAGGAAATCTCTAGAATAAATTGCACATGGAGACCCTTTGAACCACTATCTTTAAGCCTCAATCCCCTTGGTTTACCAGCCTCACAGATCCTTCCTTCATTTATCAACCTCTGAAGAATAACACAACCTGTGTGAAGAATGAATTCAACTTGGAAAACCAAACAATTATATATCAAAATTCTTTCTAAAACCAACTTTGGCACACAAATTCAAATTCCCAAGGAAAGATATGCTTGCATGCCAAAATTATAGCTCCCACTTGCCAAAAGTGAAGTCACCAAAAATATTCTAATCCCAAATTTCCAAATTACATGTCACTTGCCTTTTTCCAAGAAACTCATGCCTACCTTGGACCCCATGAATATTTCAAAAATATTAATTCATTTTTCACCATGATTGATTTAATTAATATCATTTGAAAAACCAACTTTCCCAATTTATCCGCAAGTCTTGACTTACTATTTTAGGAAATCAAGTTTACTAAAAATAGTAAATGCTATTTAAAAAAGGGGACATTACATAAATATCCATCAATGTATGAGTTAGGTAAATGAGGTTGTCAAAAAGATATCATTACAAAGTAACATCAAGCAATAGTGAAGAACACTATACCTAAAGTTTTACTCTAGTAATAAATGAAGTTAGAGAATGTGTTCAATTGAAATCATGTGGAACCATGAAAAAAATGAAGTGTATACATGGATTGTGAAATGGTAATCCCATAAGCAAATTGAGATATCTTCATCATGAGAAAAATAATACAACAAACCAAATTGATCATTGAAAAATTATCATGTTCAAAGTAAAATTTTATACTACTATGTTATGTACTTAGAGATATGATATTCTAATGTATTTAGAAGGATGGAGATGTCAACATGTGGCACACGTCCCTCAAGTTAGTTATATTTAGTCATGTGAATAACTTGTAATTATTTATATTAGGAGTTGAGTAGGCCTTCATTAGGATTACCTTTCCATCATATTGTTAAGAGGAGTTATATATAAAGGAGGTGATTTATCATTATAAGATATGTGTGAAGTATGAGATGGTATTAGGGATCTCTCAAAGATAGCATGGAGTGGCTTCTTCCATAAGGAGTATTGTATGGTGATACCCTACCTTAAGGGTTTACTCTATTTCAGCATATATTGGATATTAAGGCATATTGGCCCACAAATATCTCTTGTATTTGTGAGATCTATCTTTTACAATATATTATTTCTATTATTATATGTGTGGATCTTATCAAGTGGTATCAGAGCATCAATTTTGGAAAAAGTGGATAAAATGGACTAGTTTTTGAAGATTCGCCTATAATTTTTAAACAACTACAAATTTTCCAACATTTTTTTTCTTAAGTTGAAGGATAATATAAGGAAGCTACAGTCCAAAAGTCAGGTTTTTATCATAAATATTTTGCAATTTATTGCAATTTTATGATTACTCATAAATTTTCCTTCTAGGTTGTAAATCAAGGTATATTTTGAAATTCTTACATTTCTAGAAATGTCATCAAAATTCATTAGGGGTGTGTTAATTTAATTTTTTACTTTGAGGTTGAATGAACATCATTTATTGGCTGGATCAAAGTTAACTCAATTGGATTTGATAGAATGGTTATCTATTGCAAGATTTGTTTTCCTTAAATCTTATTTTCAATGGAGGTTCCTAATTTTGATGGAAGTGGAGATGAATTGGAATAGTGGATCAAATACAAAATATCTTATGGTAAAAATAAATTATGGAAAATAAAGTTTTGGTGTTTATTAAGAGATGGACCTAGCACATGGTATTTATCATTGGATAAGGATATTTATTCCTTGGATGAATTAGAACAAGATTTCTTAGATAGATGGGCTCTAAAAGAAGAAAAGGAATAAGAGGAAGAAGAAAATAAAGAAAAAGAGGAATAAGAGGAGGAAGAAAATACGAAAGAGGAGGAAGAAAATAAGGAAAAGGGAGAAGAGGAGGAAGAAAATAAAGAAGAGGAAGAAGTGGAGAAAGAAAAAGATGGAGAAGGAGAAGACTTAGAAGAAGAAGGAGATGATATGTGTATGTGTACTTTAGCTCCAAGGAAGGAATACACAATCCTTCAATTTCATGGGTACATTCAGAAGGAAAAAATTATTGTCTCTATAAATCTTAGGAGCAAGTATAACTTCATCTACATAGAATTAGCCAAGAAGCTACATTTACAAGCAAATAACATCAAGGAAAGTCAAATATTAGGTATGGATATTCAAAATTATAAGATTTAATGCTCTTTATGGATAAGTATATTTTGCATTCAAAATTTCATGCTTTGGATATATTGGATGGTTTGGATATTGTTCTTGGTTATCCTTGGTTACAATCTTTGGGAACAATAAATATCAATGTACACAAAAGAAGTTAATGGAGCTTTAGTATAGTTTAGGAAAAATTATATTACAGAATATTACACATAAAGAAGTCCAAAGGAAAGTCAAGGAAGTGAAAATTCAAAAATCTCATGAAGATTGTAACAATGAATTAGATGAAAAGCAAGAGAATCAAGATGTTGATAAAAATGAAGAAACAAATAATTCTACTAAAGAATCACTAACAAAAGTGGTAGGAAATGATGAAGAATCAAAGAAGGTCTTGAAAATGGAAAAGGGTGCAATATATAGGCATCCACATCATTGTGAGAGGCAAGAATCATGGAGGAAACCACATGGAGACATGACAGTATATGGAATCGACAAGGAAATTACTATGGACCTACATGGAATCAAAGAAACAATTTCATACCAATTAGTGGTCTCATCTGAAGTAATGGCTAATTAGGGAAACAAATGATGACTTACTATGATAAGGAATGGCATTGGAGGAATATGAAAGAGCATAGTTCAATGATGGGATCAGAGAAATGTCAAGCAAGAGGAACAAAGATCAACTTGGATGGTTAGAATATTGTTCATGGCATTATATTTGTAATAACTTGTGACAATCATACTATTTAGCTCATTCTCATGTTTCGAGGATGACCATCTTAAGGAGGGATGACATGTTATGTACCTAGGGATATGATATTATAATATATTTAGAAGGATGGAAAGGAAAAAATATGGCACACATCCCTCAAGTTATTTATATTAATTCATGTGAATAACTTGTAACTATTTATATCAGGAGTTGAGTAGGCCTTCATTAGGATTAATTTTCCATTATATTATGATCTGGAGGATCTTCACCAAAAATTGAAGTTTCTCAATTTTCTCTAGAAATGGCATCATTAGAAAGAGGCCAAAATTTTGACTCCAACGCAACTCGAACAGAGTCAAACGGAGCTAAGAAGCCTAAGATATGCTCGGTCAAACCTTGGTCAACTATGGGCTCAATTCAGAGAAAAAAGTGTCAAATTTTGAAATCACCAAAAATGGTTGAAGTTTGCATCATCATGAAGAGCTCGTCGAGAGCTTTCCGATGACATTTGTTTCATGCGAATCGGACTCTATTTGCCCAAGTTACGAGTCATCAAAGGTCATAGTTGACTAGAGTTGACTAGGTATAGTGATGACATTAGCATGGCATCATCATGTTAACATGGACCACTTAAACTCTGACATGCGGCATCTGCATCAGCTTGTATGGACCAATCATTGGTGGACACGTGGCATTTGTACGCCAAGTCAATAGACACATCATCAGCTAGTCAGAATACACATCATTAGGGAATACTTTGACCAATGAATGAAATTTTTCCACGTGGCACATCGTCTGGGTGCCACGTGGCGCCTGCTCGATCGGCATCCCTACTATGGCAGTCGGTTGAATAGGTCAGTTTATATTTGTAATAAAAAGGCTAATAGCCCGCATGGTGCTCGAACCATCAACCATCGGAAAACTAACCAAAGCCACTCACCATTATGCCACAAATGATGCATCTAACCATATGTGATGCCCGATTGCTTTTGTTAGATGTAAGCTACAAATCAATTATTAAAAGCTAGCGGCTGGGTTGGAACCCCCGATCGCCGGCTTAACAAAAGTATAAGCCACTATGTGGCTACGATTATATGGGGGGTTAGTTTGATTTTGTTAAAACTTTAAAACCGCATACCCCTTAATTTCACACATATCCCTATATTTTGAAAAAAACAAACTTAACCACTAAATCAAAATAATCTCCTAAAATGATAAAGCCGGAGAAAATGACAAAAAAAGGGGCTTAAATAAAACCAAATGATATTAGGGGATTTTTAAAATGATTTTTATATGTAAAAGGAGGTTATTTTGAAGATTTTATGTGAAAATGGGGGATATGGGAGATGTGGTAAAATCATTTAGTTATACACCAAATTGAGTAATTTTTTTGTATAAAAAGGAGGGTAGCTTAGGAGTTTGGCTAAGTGGTGATGGAGAGGAAAAATACTTGGTGAAATTGTGCTTGAATTTTGTGCTATCCAAGGACTGAACCTACGCACTTTGAAGGAGATATTTTAAAAATTTCTTTGTACCAGGGAGAACCTATGTCGAAATGTTGTAACCGTTACTCTAGAGAATTAATCGGATCAGTCCACTCATTTGAGAGGGGCCTGGAGATGTCGTTCTTACGATGAACTATGTTATCAATTTTGTTTACATTCTCTCTCTTTTCTCTCATTCTAAATTTCATCACTTTTGTTATTTCAGTTTATTAATCATGTTCATGTGTTAATTTCAATTATGCAATTTGGATTTCATTCATTGTAATCGTTTACACATTGAATGCAATCATCATAGATTCAAAAAAATAGATCAAATTTGGTATCAGAGTTGTGTTTTGACAAGTATTGCAAAATTGGATGCTAACACGATCCAGGAAACAACAAGGTGAAGGCGAACTTGAAGAATACAATCCTGAGATCGGAAAATGAAGGACTTTGCCAAACATGGATGAAACCAAAGTTGGGAAAAGAACTGAGCAAGAGCTTGATGATAAGTCTTTCCAGCAAGCCTTTCTCGACATGAAGGCTATGGTGGAAGAGCTTTATGCAGAAAAGAAGAAGCATGAAAAGGGAGATTAGTCAAAGCAAGAAAAGAAGGAAGATCGAAAGGAAAAAGGAGGAAAAGATCCAAAAGCTCCATCTCCTCCATCTTCCCCTTCTTCTGCATCTTCCCCTTCTTCTTCTTCCTCTTCTACTATTGTTAATCCTTTCAAAAGCAAGTCTAAGCCTATTATCAAACTGGATGTAAAATTTGAATTGCCTAAGTACTGTGTTGAGTTAAATGTCAAAAAGTTAGATGATTGGATCCAATAGCTAGAAGTGTATTGTACGATTCAAGGCCTAACAGAAGATGCTTCTATGATCTAGTTATCCATTCTCTAATTGGGAGGTAAAACTCTCACCTGGTGGGAGAGTAGGACTCGGGAGGAAATTGCTTGCCATGGTAAGGTCAATATGACTTGGATGGAGTTTGTTGCTGCCCTTAAAAAATAGTTTTATCCTTTAGGTTATATGCAACAATTAACAATGAATTGGAAAACCTTTAGGCAAGGTAAGGGTCAGTCAGTCCAAGATTACACCCATGAGTTTAGAAAACAGGCTATTGCTTTAAATGTTCCATTGTATACTCAGGATACATTACTTAAGTACATAGGTGGTTTTCATTCTTTCCTAAGACATACTATTCTAATGTTGAGTCCTAATAATTTGGATGAAGTGTCATTCCAAGCTACTCATTTAGAGTCAAGGGGTAAGAACACTTTCAGTGATAATTTCTCAAAGAAACCACCTAAGTCTAAGGGGAAGTCTGAGGGTAAAGAAAAAGACAAAGATAAAGGCAAAGGGAAGAAGACGGCTATAGTTAAGAAGGAGGGTGATAAGCCCACATGCTCCCATTGCAAGAAAGAGGGGATGATGATTCGAAGTGTTGGAAGATGCATCCCGAATTAAGGCCAAAAAGATATGGAGGCAATAAAGGCAAGCAATAGACTATTGCAGTGATTCAGCAAGATCTTGGATCTGACTTTGGAGATGAAACTCAGATTGTTGTTGTTGGGGTCCAAGGTAAAGGGAAAGGTATAATTCTTTCTTCTAATGCAAGTACAAGTAAAGTATCTACTCCTCCTAAAGCCGATAAACAACAGAATGAATTGTTTCATATTTGAGTTGTAACTAAGCACACTAAGATTGACACACTGTTTGATACGGATTCTCAAGTCAATTTAATATTTGAAGAGGTGGTAAAGAAACTCAATCTAGCTACAATACCTCATCCAAAGCCATATCCGCTTGGATGGGTTTGTAATGATGCTCAACTGTAGGTAACAAAACAATGTAAATTGAAATTTGCTATCACTGCAAACTTTGTTGATGTGGTAGAAGTAGATGTTGTTCCTTTCGATATTTGTGGGCTTGTGTTAGGAAGTCCTTATCTGTATGACAGAAAATAAATATTTTATAGGGGGAGAATAAGTATCATCTCTTTAAGGATGGGATAGAATACATTGTACGTGCACACAAAGTTAAGACTAATTAGTTAATGTTGGTTAGATGAAAAGGTTGGTCAATTCTAGTAAGATCTTTGTGTTAATGCTTGTAAAACCTAAAGAGGATGAAAAAGCTAAAGCATTTAAAGGGTGTGATCCAAAGCATAAAACTGATATGGTCAAAATAGTTTTTTCTTATGATGACTTATTTCTGGAGCCAAAGGGGTTGCCACCTAAGACAAAGATACAGAATGAAATCCAGTTGCAGTAGGATGTGCCTCTTCCAAATATCAACATGTGTCATTTATCAGTTTTGCAGAATGAAGAAATCAAAAAGAAAGTTCAGGAGTCGGTGGAAAAAGGAGTCATCCATCCTAGTACATCTCCTTGTGGTTCTCCAATTGTGTTGGTTCCAAAGAAAGATGGATCTTGGAGAATGTGCATCGACTTTCGAGCCCTAAAAAAAATAACGATAAAGAACATGTATCCTCTTCCCCGAATTGATGATTTACTTGATCAGTTAAAACATGCAGTTTATTTCAGTAAATTAGACTTGCATAGCAGATATCATCATATAAGAATTACAGAAGATGACATTTGGAAAACTACATTTAAGACAAAATAGGGACTTTACGAGTGGTTGGTCATGGCCTTTGGTCTTTGCAATGCACCAGCTACATTTATGAGTCATGAATGATGTCTTTTGTCCTTTTATTGATGATTTTGTCATAGTCTATCTAGATGATATTCTTGTATTCAGTCAAACTTGGGAAGATCATGTAATTCATGTAAAGAAAGTTCTTGATGTATTGAGAAAAGAAAAACTTTATGTAAAGATGTCTAAATGTGAATTTGCAAAGATAGCTCTAGTGTACTTAGGCTATGTCATAGGTGGTGGTCAATTGAAAGTAGACCCTGAAAAGGTCAAAGTTATTGTAAAATGGCCTAAGCCAAGTACAGTCACTGAAGTCAGAAGTTTCTTAGGTGTAGTCCAGTACTAGAGGAAGTTCATTGCAAACTTCTCCTACATTGCATCACCATTACACGCCTTGACCAATACGAAGACGAATTTTCAGTGGGGAGGTCCACAATAGAAGGCCTTCAACACTTTGAAGGAAATGTTGAGTACAGCACTAGTTCTAGCTTTACCATATTTACACCAACCGTTTGAGATCGAGACAGATGCAAGTGGATTTTCCATGGGAGTAGTGCTAATGCAAGGAGGCAAACCAATCTGCTATCACTCTGAAACCTTTTTAGGTGTAGTTATTAACTATCCTACTTATGATAAGGAACTTTATACACTAGTTCAGAGTGTTAAAAGATGGAAACAATACTTAATGGGGAAAGAAATTGTAATCCACACTAATCACCAGCCACTTCAGTATTTGCATTCACAATCTAAACTGCAATAAAGTAGGCACTTTAGCTGGATGGGTTTTCTTCAACAGTTTCATTTGGTAATTAAGTACAAGAAAGGTGCCAATAACAAAGTAGTAGATATGTTGTCTAGGCCTCCTATTATGAATCCTTTGATTATCCTTAAAGGTAGTTCCATGGTACATGAAATTTTTTAGTAACAATATGCTAATGATGAAGACTTTAAGGAAATCTATTCAGCTCTAATTGCAGGCAAACATGTAGAAGAGAAAGATTACTATGTGCAGGATAAATTGTTATATCACTTGGGAAAGTTATGCATTCCAAAAGATGAGCAAGTGCGGGTAATCAGAGAAGCTCGTACCTCATTAATTGTAGGACATTTTGGGGTAAGCAAAATAATTGTTCAACTGCAAAAGTATTGTTACTGGCCTCGTATGCAGGAAACTGTAACTAAGTATATTAGAGGTTGTGTCATGTGTGCAACAAGTAAGCCTAGTAATAATAAATTTGGGTTGTACACACCTCTACCTATACCATCCTGTCCATGGGAAAGTGTTTCAATGGATTTTGTTGAGGGGCTACCTATATCTAGGAAGGGACATGATTATTTGTTTGTAGTAGTTGATCGATTCAGCAAAATCTGTATTTTAATGCCTTGTAGGAAATAGGTCACTGTTGAACTAACAGCTCAGATGTACTTCCAATTTGTATGGTTTCATTTTGGGTTACCTACTTCTATTGTATTGGATTGAGATTCTCGATTCCTAAGGGAATTTTGGTCAGCTTTGTGGGGACTCGTAGATACAAAACTAAAGAAGAGTACAGCCTTCCATCTGTAGACTGACGGTCAGACAGAGGTAGTGAACAAGACAATTGTGCATCTGCTTAGAGGTTACTACAGCAAACATCCCAATCTGTTGGATGAGAGTCTTCATTATGTGTCACATGCTTACAACCATGCGGCAGACTCTTCTACAAAGAGGTCTCCTTTTGAGACTTGCTGTGATTATGTGCACAAAACATCAATGGATTTTTCTTTTGGGAAGGACGATGTTGAAGATGGATGCCATGATTCAGAGAAGGCTTTGAAGTTCATCAAGAAAGTCCAAGCAATTCATCAAGCAGTGGAAGCACAGTTGGAGAAGAATCAAGCCAAATATAAGGCTCAACATGGTAAGCATCGCAGTGATCACCATTTTCAGGTTGGAGATAGATTTTGGTTACATATCAACAAGGAAAGAATGCAAGGCGAAGGAAGGAAGCTCAAGTCGATTCGGTATGGTCCCTTTGAGATCTTGGAAAAGATTGGAACCAACGCCTTCCGCCTTAATCTTCCTCCATACATGCACATCTATTTAGTTGTCAATGTTGAGAATCTAAAGTTGTACGAGCCTCTAATAATATTGGATGAAGACATAGACATTCAGGTTCCATCAGTTGATGATCTTTCACTACAGTACATGTCAGAGTTGCCATAGGATGTCATCCTAGATAGGAAAACTAGGACTTCACGAAGAGGAGCAGTTGAGTACCTCAGAGTGGGACTAAAGGGTATGAATCCAAGCAAGGAAAAATGGATGGAGATTGGTAAAGTGAGGGAACTTTACCCTCACTTACTTTCTGAGTAACCAGCTTTTAGAAGTCCAAAATCTCTCCAGTGGGGAAGACTGATCTAAAGGATCTTCACCAAAAATTGAAGTTTCTTGATTTTCTCCATAAATGGTATCATTGGAAAGAGGACAAAATTTTGACTGCAATACAACTTGAACGGCATCAAACGGAGCTACGGAGCCCAAGATATGCCTGGTCAAACCTTGGTCAACTTAGGGCTCAGGTCAGAGAAAAAAATGGTCAAAATTTTACATCACCAAAAATGGTCGAAGTTAGCCTCATTGTGAAGAGATCATCGAGAGCTTTCCGACGACGTTTGTTTTGCACGAATCAGACTACGTTTGCCTAAGTTACAAGCAGTCAAAGGTCGCAGTTCACTAGAGTTTACCAGTTACAGTGATATCATCAACATGATGTCATCATGTTGACATGGACCACTCATACTTCGACACTAGGAATTTGTGTCAACTTGTATGAACCAATCATTGGTGGACACGTGGCATTTGTATGCCAAGCCAGCAAACACGTCATCAGCTAGTCAGCATACATGTCATCAGGAAAGACTTTTACCAATGAATGAAATTTCACCACGTGGCACATCATCTAGGTGCCACATGGTGCTTGCTCCGTCAGAATCCCTACTATGGCGGTTGGTTGAATAGTATGGTCTGTTGAATAGGTCAGTTTATATTTGTTAATAAAAAGGCTAACGGCCCACATGGGGCTCGAACCATCAACCATCAACAGACAAACCAAAGCCACTCACTGTTATGCCACAAACAATGCATCTAACCATATGTGATGTCTGGTTGCTTTTGTTATATGTCAATTGCAAATCAGTTATTAAAAGCCAGCGCTCAGGTTGGAACCCCGACTGTTGACTTAACAAAAGTATAAGCCACCGTGTGGCTACGATATATATGGGGGGTTAGTTTGATTTTGTTAAAACTTAAAAACTATATACCCCTTAATTTCACAAATATCCCTATATTTTGAGAAAAACAAACTTAACCACTAAATCAAAATAATCTCCTAAAATGATAAATCCCAAGAAAATGACAAACTTAAGGGGCTTAAATAAAACCAAATGATATTAGGGGACTTTAAAAAAAAAAATTATATGTAAAAGGAGGTTATTTTGAAGATTTTATGTAAAAATGGGGGATATGGGAGATGTGGTAAAATCATTTGGTTATACACCAAATTGAGTAATTTTTTTGTATAAAAAGGGGGGTAGCTTAGGAGTTTGGCTAAGTCGTGATGGAGAGGAAAAATACTTGGTGAAATTGTGCTTGAATTTCGTGCTATCCAAGGATTGAACGTGAGCACTTTGAAGGAGAGATTTTCAAAATTTCTTCATACTAGGGAGAATCTATGTCAGAATGTTGTAACCGTTATTCCGAAGAATTAATCAAATCGGTCCACTCATTTGAGAGGGGCCCAGAGACGTAGTCGTTCTTACGACGAACTATGTTATCAATTATATTTGTGTTCTCTCTCTCTTTTCTCTCAATTTGAATTTCATCACTTTTGTTATTTCAGTTTATTAATCATGTTCGTGTGTTAATTTCAATTATTTAATTTGGATTTCTTTCATTGTAATCGTTTATGCATTCAATGCAATCATCATAGATCCAAAAAAATAGATCAAATTTGGTATCAGGGCTGTGTTTTGACTAGTATTGCAGAATTGGATGCTAACACGATCCAAGAAACAACAAGGTGAAGGTGAACTTGAAGAATACAATCCTGAGATTGAAAAATAAAGGAATTTTCCAAAGATGGACAAAACTGAAGCTGGGAAAAGAACTGAGCAAGAGCTTGATGATAAGTCTTTCCAGCGAACCTTTCTCAACATGAAGGCTATGGTGGAAGAGCTTTATGCAGAAAAGAAGAAGCACAAAAAGGGAGATACGTCGAAGCAAGAAAATAAGGAAGATCGAAAGGACAAAGGAGGAAAAAATCCAGAAGCTCCATCTCCTCCATCTTCCCCTTCTTCTTCCTCTTCTACTATTTTTAATCCTTTCAAAAGCAAGTCTAAGCCCATTATCAAATTGGATGTAAAATTTGAATTGCCTAAGTATTGTGCTGAGTTAAATTCCAAAAAGTTAGATGATTGGATCCTTCAAGTAGAAGTGTATTGTATGCTTCAAGGCCTCACAGAAGATGCTTCTACGATCTAGTTAGCCACTCTTCGGTTGGGAGGTACAACTCTCACCTGGTGGGAGACTAGGACTCGGGAGGAAATTGCTTGCCATGGTAAGGTCAATATGACTTGGATGGAATTTTTTGCTGCCCTTAAAAAATAATTTTATCCTTTAGGTTATATGCAACAATTAACAATGCATTGGCAAACCTTTAGGAAAGGTAAGGGTCAATTTGTCCAAGATTACACCCATGAGTTTAGAAAATGAGCTATTGCTTTAAATGTTCCATTGTATACTCAGGATACATTACTTAAGTACATAGGTGGTTTTCATTCTTACCTAAGACATACTGTTCCAATGTTGAGTCCTAATAATTTGGATGAAGTTTCAGTCCAAGCTACTCATTTAGAGTCAAGGGGTAAGAACACTTTCAGTGATAATTTCTTGAAGAAACCATCTAAGTCTGAGGGGAAGTCTAAGGGTAAAGAAAAAGACAAAGATAAAGGCAAAGGGAAGAATACAACTACAGTTAAGGAGGGTGATAAACCCACATGCTCCCATTGCAAGAAAGAGGGGCATGATGATTCGAAGTGTTGGAAATTGCATCCCGAATTAAGGCCGAAAAGATATGGAGGCAATAAAGGCAAGCAAAAGATTGTTGCAGTGATTTAGCAAGATCTTGGATCCGACTCTGGAGATGAAACTCAGATTGTTGTTGTTGGGGTCCAAGGTAAAGGGAAAGTTATAATTCTCTCTTCTGATGCAACTATTTCTAATGCAAGTACAAGTAAAGTATCTCCTCCTCCTAAAGCTGATAAACAACAAAAATGAATTGTTTCATATTTGAGTTGTAACTAAGCACACTAAGATTGACACACTGTTTGATACAGATTATCAAGTCAACTTAATATCTGAAGAGGTGGTAAAGAAACTCAATCTAGCTATAACACCTCATCCAAAGCCATATCCGCTTGGATGGGTTTGCAATGATGCTCAACTACAGGTAACAAAACGATGTAAATTGAAATTTGCTATCACTGCAAACTTTGTTGATGTGGTAGAAGTAGATGTTGTTCCTTTCGATATTTGTGGGCTTGTGTTAGGAATTCCTTATCTGTATGACAGAAAATAAATATTTTATAGGGGGGAGAATAAGTATCATCTCTGTAAGGATGGGATAGAATACATTGTATGTGCACACAAAGTTAAGACTAATCTTGCACTAGATAATGTTGGTTAGATGAAAAGGTTGGTCAATTCTAGTAAGAACTTTGTGTTAATGCTTGTAAAACCCAAAGAGGATGAAAAAGCTTAAAAATTTAAAGGTTGTGATCCAAAGCGTAAAACTGGGATGGTCAAAATAGTTTATGCTTATGATGACTTATTTCTGGAGCCAAAGGGGTTGCCACCTAAGAGAGAGATACAACATGAAATCCAGTTGCAGCAGGATGTGCCTCTTCCAAATATCGGCATGTATCGTTTATTAGTTTTGTAGAATGAAGAAATCAAAAAGAAATTTCAAGAGTTGGTGGAAAAAGGAGTCATCTATCCTAGTACATCTCCTTGTGGTTCTCCAATTGTGTTGGATCCAAAGAAAGATGGATCTTGGAGAATGTGCATCGACTATCGAGCCTTGAACAAAATAATAGTAAAGAACAAGTATTCTCTTCCCCAAATTGATGATTTACTTGATTAGTTAAAACATGTAGTTTATTTCAATAAGTTAGACTTGCACAGTGAATATCATCAGATAAGCATTGTAGAAGATGACATTTGGAAAACTACATTTAAGACAAAACAGGGACTTTATGAGTGGTTGGTCATGGCCTTTGGGCTTTGCAATGCACCAGCTTCATTTATGAGAGTCATGAATGATGTCTTTCATCCTTTTATTGATGATTTTGTCATAGTCTATCTAGATGATATTATTGTATTCAGTCGAACTTGGGAAGATCATGTAATTCATGTAAAGAAAGTTCTTGATGTATTGAGAAAGAAAAACTTTATGTAAAGATGTCTAAATGTAAATTTGTAAAGACATCTCTAGTGTACTTAGGCTACGTCGTAGGTGGTGGTCATTTGAAAGTAGACCCTGCGAAGGTCGAAGCTATTGTGAAATGGCCTATGCCAAGTACAGCTACTGAAGTTAGAAGTTTCTTAGGTGTAGTCTAGTATTGGAGGAATTTCATTGCAAACTTCTCCTACATTGCATCACCATTGTACGCCTTGACTAGTACAAAGATGACTTTTAGTGGGGAGGTCCACGTAGAAGGCCTTCGACACTTTGAAGGAAAAGTTGAGTACAACACCAGTTCTGTCTTTACCAGATTTACACCGACCGTTTGAGATCGAGATAGATGCAAGTGAATTTTACATGGGAGCAATGCTAATGCAACGAGGTAAACCAATCTGCTATCACTTTGAAACCTTTTTAGGTGCAATTATTAACTATCCTACTTATGATAAGGAAATTTATGCACTAGTTTAGAGTGTTAGAAAATGGAAACACTACTTAATGGGGAAAGAAACTATAATCCACACTAATCACCAGCCACTTCAGTATTTGCATTCACATTCTAAACTGCAACAAAGTAGGAACTTTAGGTGGATGGGTTTTCTTCAATAGTTTCATTTTGTAACGAAAGCTTAGGTGTGGAACAAACTCTCCTAACGTCAAAACCTTAGAGAAGAATGCAGATATGACTTTAAATTTTTCAATTACAGTTCAATAAGATACACATGAAAAGAATAACATAATAGAGAAATGGACACATACACAATTGGACACCAAATTTATGTGGGAAAACCCTTATGGGAGAAAAAACCCACCACACCAAGAAAAGCCTCTTTGTATTATAGTAAGTAAAATTACATACAGAGTTCAGACTTAACTTTCTAATGTCAATTTACAATAGCAACATTAATATCACAATTCTCTCAAATGCATACAATGAACCCACTCAGATCAATCGGTGTTGTATCGAGCAACTCTACGCAATCGAACTATTCATGATTGTCGAACATTATAGAGCATAAACGTTTTCCTCACAATTTGTTCATCTTCCACACAGGAATGGTCACAACAGTCTAACTGCCAATGGTTCACATTCTGCTTCACTCATTGGCTCAAAACAGACCACGTCAGATAGTCGTTTAGTCAAAACGTTCAAATAGAATCGCATGTTGATGAGACACTAGACCATGTCTCCCCGATGCCAAAATACCTAACTGTCCTTATCGGCAAGAGTCACCACCATCGGAAAGAGTCATATCAAGTTCAAACCTATCGCCCAGACTCACTCTATCAGCAAGAATCATATCAAATACAAACCCATCGGCCAGACACACTCTAATGGTAAGACATCTCATCAATATCCATCTCGTGCATATCTATCAGAAAGATTTTTTCTATCGCTGAGGCATCATACCGAACACAAATCCATCAATGAGAGAAACACCATCACCAAGAGTTCATACCATAGTCATACCTGTCGGCAAGAGGAAAACCATCGGCAAGAGTTCTCACCGAAGTTGCATACTCGTCGGCGAGACCATAGCCATCGGCAGGAGATCATACTAAATGCATACCTATTGGCAAGACCAACAGTATTGGCGAGAGTTCTCACCGAATGCATACCTGTCGTCAAGACAAATAGTATCGGCAAGAGTTCTCACCGAATACATACCTATCGACGAGATAAACATTGTCACTTAGACTCTTATCGAGCCTTCATGTCACCCCGATGGCATTAGTCGCTGAGAGTCTCCCCGATATTCACTAGGAACCATCGGCAAGAGATTTTCCATGACGGAATGAGATGGGAAACTCATAGCGATAGCCAATGTCTTGTCGATGACTTCCATCGGCAAGATAGTGCAAAATCATGCCAATCTAAATTCTTCATGAGTTTAGAACACAACTGCTTGTCGACAAGACATTATGAGGGTCTCACCAATTTTTCTCTTTCAGGAGTTTCATGTCAGCAAGCTTGAGGCACATTTTCCAACACATTTGGTAATTAAGTACAAGAAAGGTGCCCATAACAAAGTAGCAGATATGTTGTCTAGGCCTCCTATTATGAATGCTTTGATTATCCTTAAAGGTAGTTCCATGGTGCATGAAAGTTTTCAAGAACAATATGCTAATGATGAAGACTTTAAGGAAATCTATTCAACTCTAATTGTAGGAAAACATGTAGAAGAGAAAGATTACTATGTGTAGGATAAACTATTCTATCACTTGGGAAAGTTATGCATTCCAAAAGATGAGCAAGTGAAGGTAATTAGAGAAGCTCATACCTCATTAATTGTAGGACATTTTGGTGTAAGCAAAATAATTACTCAACTGCAAAAGTATTGTTACTGGCCTCATATGCAAGAAACTGTAACTAAGTATATTAGAGGTTGTGTCATGTGTGCAACAAGTAAGCCTAGTAATAGGAAATTGGGGTTGTACACACCTCTACCTGTACCATCCCGTCCATGGGAAAGTGTTTCAATGGATTTTGTCGAGGGGTTACCTATGGCTACGAAGGGACATGATTATATATTTGTAGTAGTTGATCAGTTCAACAAAATGTGTATTCTAATGCCTTGTAGGAAACATATCATTGTTGAACTGATAGCTTCGATGTACCTCCAATTTATATGGGTTCATTTTGTGTTACCTACTTCTATTGTATCAAATTGAGATTCTTTATTCCTAGGGTAATTTTGGTCAGCTTTGTGGGGACTCATGTACACCAAACTAAAGAAGAGTACAGTCTTCCATCCATAGACTGACGGTCAGATAGAGGTAGTGAAAAGGATAGTTGTGCATCTACTTAGAGGTTACTGCAGCAAACATCCCAAGTTGTGGGATGAGAATCTTCATTATGTGTAGCATGCTTACAACCATGCGACACACTCTTCTACAAAGAGGTCTCCTTTTGAGACTTGCTTCGGTTATGTGCCCAAAACACTGATAGATTTTTCTTTTGGGAAGAATGATGTTGAAGATGGATGCTATGATTCAGAGAAGGCTTTGAATTTCATCCAGAAAGTCCAAGCAATTCATCAGGCAGTGGAAGCATAGTTGGAGAAGAGTCAAGCCAAATATAAGGCTTGACATGATAAGCATCGCAGTGATCACCATTTTTAGGTTGGAGACAAAGTTTGGTTACATATCAGTAAGGAAATAATAAAAGGCAAAGGAAGGAATCTCAAGTCGATTCAGTATGGTCCCTTTGAGATCTTGGAAAAGATTGGAACCAACCCTTCCGCCTCAATCTCCTCCATACATGCACATCTATTTAGTTGTCAATGTTGAGAATCTAAATTTGTACGAGCCTCTAATGATGTTGGATGAAGACATAGACATTCAGGTTCCATCAGTTGATGATATTTCACTGGATTACATGTGAGAGTTGCCAGAGGATGTCATCCTAGATAGGAAAACCAGGACTTCACGAAGAGGAGCAGTTGAGTACCTCAGAGTGGGACTAAAGGGGATGAATCCAAGCAAGGAAAAATGGATGGAGATTGGTAAAGTGAGGGAACTTTACCCCCACTTTCTTTCCAAGTAGCCAGCTTTTGGAGGTCCAAAAGCTCTCCAGTTGGGAGGACTAATCAGGAGGATCTTCACCAAAAATTGAATTTTCTCGATTTTCTCCAGAAATGGCATCATCAGAAAGAGGCCTAAATTTTAACTCCAACGCAACTTCAATAGATTCAAACAAAGCTACGGAGCCCAAGATATGCCCAGTCAAACATTGGTCAACTTAGGGCTCAAGTCAAAGAAAAAAAGGGTCAAATTTTGACTTCACCAAAAATGGTCAAAGTTTGTCTCATCGCGAAGAGATCGTCGAGAGCTTTCCGACGACATTCGTTTCATGCAAATTGAACTCCGTTTGCCCGAGTTACGAGCTATCAAAGGTCACAGTTGACTAGAGTTGACTAGGTACAGTGATGACGTCAGCATGATGTCATCATGTTGACATGGACCACTCAGACTCTGACACATGGTATTTGTGTCAGCTTGTATAGACCAATCATCGGTGGACACGTGGCATCTGTACGCCAAGTCAACAGACACGTCATTAGCTAGTCAACATACATGTCATCAGGGAAGACTTTGACCAGTGAATGAAATTTTGCCACATGGCACATCATCTGGGTACCACGTGGCACCTGCTCCTTTGACATCCCTGCTATGGCGGTCAGTTGAACAATTCAGTTTATATTTGTTAATAAAAAGGCTAACGGCCCACATGGAGCTCAAACCGTCAACCATCGGTGGACAAACCAAAGCCACTCATCGTTATGCCACAAACGATGCATCTAACCATATGTGATGCCTAGTTGCTTTTGTTAGATGTCAGTTGAAAATCGGTTATTAAAAGCTAGATGTCGGGTTGGAACCCCCGACCGCCGGCTTAACAAAAGTATAAGCCACTATGTGGCTATGATATATATGGGGGGTTAGTTTGATTTTGTTAAAACTTAAAAACTGCATACCCCTTAATTTCACAAATATCCTTATATTTTGAAAAAAAAAACTTAATCACTAAATCAAAATAATCTCCTAAAATGATAAAGCCCGAGAAAATGACAAAATTAAGGGGCTTAAATAAAGCCAAATGATATTAGGGGATTTTTAAAATGATTTTTATATGTAAAAGGAGGTTATTTTGAAGATTTTATGTAAAAATGGGGGATATGGGAGATGTGGTAAAATCATTTGGTTATACACCAAATTGAGTATTTTTTTTGTATAAAAAGTGGGGTAGCTTAGGAGTTTTGGCTAAGTGGTGATGGAGAGGAAAAATACTTGGTGAAATTGTTCTCGAATTATGTGTTATCTAGGGACTGAACCTGCACACTTTGAAGGAGAGCTTTTCAAAATTTCTTTGTACCAAGGAGAACCTATGCCGGAATGTTGTAACCGTTATTCTGGAGAGTTAATCGGATCGGTCCACTCATTTGAGAGGGGCTCGGAGACATAGTTTTTCTTATGACGAACTTCGTTATCAATTTTATTTGTGTTCTCTCTCTCTTTTCTCTCATTCTGAATTTCATTGCTTTTGTTATTTCAGTTTATTAATCATGTTCGTGTGTTAATTTCAATTATTTAATTTGGATTTCTTTCATTGTAATTGTTTACGCATTCAATGCAATCTTCATAGATCCAAAAAAACAAATCATATTATTAGGAAGAGGTATATAAAGGCTCAATGATTATCATTGTAAGATATGTGTGAAGTATGAGATGCTATTTGGGATCTCTTTAAGATATAGCATGGAGTGGCTTCTTCCATAAGGAGTACTATTGTATGGTGTTACCCTACCTTAAGGGTTTACTCTATTTCAACATATATTGGATATTAGGGCATATTGGCCCACAAACATCTCTTGTGTTATGTGAGATCTATCTTCTAAAATATATTATTTCTATTATTATATGTTTTGATCTTATCATACTACAATGGAGAATGAAGAAATCCTCATGATTAGTAAGTCATAAACATATAAAACTAAAATTAGACGAGAATCATCCTCTTATAATATTTATATGTTTGGATCCAAATGATAAGTAGACAAGTCAACTATGAGAAGGAAGGAATCCATCTTGATATACCAAGCCTAAGGGTCTTATTTCAAGTCATAGATAGATATATAAAGTCCATACACCATGGAAAAATCCTATAAAAACACATGTGGCTATTTCATACTCATCTCTTCCTCAAGGTCTCCATAAATAAAATAATTATTTACATGAAAACAACACAATTTTTTAAAGAATTAATTAAGTCCATTGATGTTAAGCCTCATGTTATGACAATGTGAGTAGACATTATTGAACTTAATTAGTTCTTTTAAATTTGTTTTGTTTGTGGTGTGTTCATGTTGGGTGTGACAAATGGACTTGGGACTCATGGACCATGGACCTAGACCAACATATCATATACCATAAACCCTTGGACCCTAAACCCTCCATCTTGGACTCATGTACCATAGACTTTAGAATAAGAATTTTTTTCATGTGACTTGAACCTTGAATATTTGAGCATTTTCCTTGAATCTTTAACACACTAGAACACTCTTAGAATTTGGGCCTCAAACCTTAGACCATAGAACTTAGACCCTATTGTCTCTCCATATATCTCACCTTATTATTTTTGTTTCTCATGTTTAGAGCTCTCTCTCTCTCTCTACCTTGATTTATATTTGTGTTTTAGTATATATTTCTCTTTTACCTTTTATTTGTATCATTTTCTTTCTTTTTGTATTTGTTTCTCTTTACAATTTTTGTTCTTGTCTTTTTTGTTTCTTTTTATTTCTATATTTAATTCCTTTTTAATTATATTTAACATTTACTTCTTATTTATTTACCATTTTCTCCCTTGCCCTCTACACTTTATCTTCTCTCATTTTCCCCCCTTTCTTTCCTTTTTTTAACCTCTTTCTTTCTTTCTTTCTATTTTCTGTCATCACTTTTTTCTTTGTTTTTTCTATCTTTCTTTATTTTTTCTCTATTTTTTTTGTTTCCTTTGTTTCTCACTATTCCTCTTTTCTTCCTTATTTTTTTCCCCTGTCTCCCTCTCTTATCTCTTTTTAATGTCCTTTATATTTTTATTTCATAATTCCTATCCTTTTTTGTCTTGTTTATTTTCTCTTCCTTTGAGCATATTATTTTATTTGACTTTCTATTTATGTAATAAATTATTTGTCTACCTTTTTTTTTCTTTGAATGACTCTTTTTTTTCATAGATAAGAGAGTAGTTGTATTAATATTTCAAAAAATTACATAGCTAGCCCATAGGGGAATAAGGTTTTTACTCTTTTCCAGTCTTTGTAACAAAGCCCCTACCCAAAAAACACCTACCATATTGTATAGATAAAGACCTCAAAATTGACCATGTAGGGTCATGTTACCATATACTAGTATACAAGAAGACTAACATATCCAAAACCTATTAGCACAGAGAACTACATAACCTTGAAAATATATAGGTATAGCCATATTTACTAGACACTTTAACATACCCCCGCCCAAACACTAAACAAACACTTTAACATACCACCCATAGGTCATTACCAGGCGACATTCTGTTGCTTGAATATTTTGAACTCTTGCTTCCATCTAGAGCCTTGCACAAGTGTAAGATGAAACTTTTTCTTAAGGAATGTTTCTCATGTTGTAGCTAGCCTATGATGTTCAAGTAATTCAGACCCATACAAGTCTAGGATAAAAGGATAATATTTAACTGTTTCCCACGATCCCTTGAGAAGACCCAAATTGCGAGGTTGAGGGATCCTAGCCCCAAGAGTAGCCGCAACCATTGTTTCATCCAAACCAACCAAAAGATCTTTCTTGTAAAGTTTCTACATCAAGATTTTCACTTTTTCTTGGGAACATTTGCATCCAAAAGACCAACCAGCATTCTAGAAGTGATGTTCATGTCAACCTAATACCCTTCGCCACTGTCCATGAAACCTTTACCTATAATAAATTTCATATCCGCAATGGTGAGGAAGTCTGGTTTATGAAGAGTGTGCTTCAGTCGAAGCGTAGTCACTGGGCCCAAAAAAATTGTTTGACGCTTACTGCCCAACAATTAAACTGGTGTTTCCATGCCTCCACAATCCAATTCACTTGTAGAAACTTTGATAATGAACATTTCCATAAGACTCAACCAGGATGATACAGAATTTAACCCTTCCCATGGAAAATGAAAGTCCTAAGACATCGTTAAAAATATAGCTCACACCATGCACTGAGCATACAGAGGATGGATATGTACATCGTCATGAAGAAAGCCTCAATTTTCGTGAATGATATGAGTCATTCATTTTACAAAAAACCATCCCTCAAGCATGTGAGAATCCATAATGAAAAGGCCACTCTAAAACGTTATACATATTACACTTAGAACCATAATTAACTTGTAATTAATTAAGGCGAGACACGTGAAACTGGGGTTGTCAAAACACAAATGCCAGCGTGGATTGATTTAACCCATGTGTCACCAAAAGGAAATTTCCACCTAGCTTCGGTTTAACGCTTCTTACCTAAACCTTTCCAAATTTTCAAGGTGATCGACTATCATTCCAAACATCCCTAGAGAAGTCGATAAACAACCACCTTCACCGTGTTATCTGTCTCCATAACTACATTTGTGGAGAGCCACCCACCCAACCACCCATTGTAATAAATTTATCACTCTGTGACAGATATTTCGATGAGTTCTTTGACCAAGATCTCGTTAGCTCCCATATTTGAAAGATTGTCTACCTCTTGATTGCCTTCTCTTAATATATGATTTATAGTGTAATTCTTGAAACCTTTAAGTAACTTCAATGTGTTTTCTAACAGCACCCCAAGTTTCCAAATTAGCATTTGACCAATACAAAGGGTGTTTATGACCATTGTTGAATCCCCTTCAACCACTATATTGGATAATTTCAATTCTACACAGAGTTTGATTCCAAGAAAAGTGGCTTGCATTTCAACTACATTGTTGGTATCAATGGATAACGGCTTTGCTAATCTTCCTACAACTTTACCGCTCCAATCCCTAACAATACATCTAGCTCTAGAGCATCTAGGGTTGCCTCTATATGCCCTGTCAAAGTTGACCTTATACCAACCATTTTTTAGGAGGATGCTACTTCACGTTTTTCCTTTCCTCTTTTTTTTTAGGCCACCTTCACCGACAAATGTAGGAACCTTAAGATCATTCCAATATTTTCTCATGATAGCATCCCAATTGGAAAAATTGGCCTTTTTCCTGCCAGAATTCTCAGTTCTCAAGTTGGTCACCTCCACTATTCTTGCTTCCACCTTGTTAAGAAAGGAGAGAATGGGGAATTCTTCGTTTTAAAATATACATCGATTCCTTTTCTTCCATACTTCCCAAAGAAGTATCGAAGGACTTGTCAACCAAATGCCAACAAATAATTCATTTTTGTTGAGGATAGGCCACCCTTTGAACATGCTCAAAATATTACATGGGAAGGTAGTAGACCATTGCAACTTGGCACATAGCCACCACTCACATCTTGAGGTGAAGGGTAGTTTAGGAAAAGATGATCACCAAATTCTTCATCTTGTTTACATAATACACATCTAGATGGGCCACTATAACCCATTTTCTTGAACCTATATTTCAGCAGTTAAAACTCTGCCTTGTATTGCAGCCCAAGCAAAAATATCCGCCTTAGGAAGGCAGTTATTATCCCAACATAGGTCACCAGGTAGACTTGATTATGTTTCTTGTTTTTTTACTAGCATCTTGTAACCTTCTCATGCATTGTAGTCTCCAAAAGAAGAGTTGTGCCATCTCAACATGTCTTTACCTTCCCTTATGCATATTAACCTATTGCTCAATACTTCTTCATGCTTATAGGCCACCTCATTACTTAAGCCTAACACCCTTACACTTTTCCATTGAAATTCATGACAACCATTTATGAAGGAGAAACACAGATAGTCCCTTACATGATTTCCCCAAGATTATTTTGTCATTACCGTTTCCTGCACAAGATCACCTTTGTTTACCAATTTTTGGTAGCCACCCCATGAGTCTTCCCAGAAGAGGGCCGAAAGCCTGTCTCTTATATCCCAGGTGAGATGATCTGAGATTAAATCTCTATTGTTTCATAATAAATGCAATATTCTTGAACCCTTGAGGAGTGTTCTTGAGGTAAAATATATACTTGTTTCTCCTTCCTCCAAATACTTGCATTCATTATTTTCACCCACTTAAGGTCTTGCCTTGCATATAGCCCCCAAACCAGCTTTTCCCCCAAAGCCTTGTCCTGTAAAATCAATCTTTTCAATCCTACACCATCCACCTCCCTTGATTTGTATATCTTACCCCAACTTATTAGAGGAAACTTCCTTTGATCCAAGTTTCCTTGCCAGAATTTTTTTTTCATTCTCTAATTGATCCTACTACTAGCACCAACAGATAGAGGTAAACATGAAATCATGTAGATTGGAGGGCTGTAATTACTACCTTCATTATTGTGTCTCCCAGCCCAAGAGAGTCATTTAACTTTCCAAGAGGACATCCTATTCTCTATTTTTGTCACCAATGGGTCCCAAAGCTTCCCAAGTTGTACCCCAGAGGCTAAAGACAACCCCAAAAATTTGCGTGGGAGTTTTCCCTTACTAAATCTTAATATTTGTAGTGCATCTAATTTTCACTTGTTGGTTTTGTAAAGAAAAAGAAAATTTTAGGCTTTTCAATGCTTATATCTTTCCTTGAAGCCGAAATATATTTGGCCAAGATCTCTTTGAAATGTCTTGCTTCTCTCCCCCCCGTGGATCCAAATAACATGGTATTTTCAACAAATTGCTAGTGAGCAATTACAGGCATACACCTTGTGATTTGAATCCCATTAAACTTACCTTCTTTCGTTGCTTTGGAAATTGGTCTGCCAAAAGCCTCAACCATGATGATAAATAGAAAGGGATACAAAGGGTCCCCTTTTCTAAGTCCCCTCGAAGCACCAAAGAACCCTTATAGAGTGTTGTTTATCATGATTGAGTATCTAGGATAGGAAATACAATTGAAGATCCAATCTATCTAGCCAGTATAAAATCCAAAAGCCTCTAATACCTTGAATAGAAACTTCCAATTTACTTTGTCATGTGCTTTCTTGATGTCTAGTTTTATCAACATTGATTGCTTTCTTGTTTTTGAAATCAAGTGCATTGCTTCTTGGGAAATAATCACCCCGTCTAAAATTGATCTTCCAGGAACAAACCTTGTTTGTTCATTGGAGATTATATTAGGGAGGCTTCTTTAGATGTGGGATTGTACTTTTAATCCTTATTTTGTTTCATGTTTTGCTAGAAACACATGTGTAAGAACAACCTTGTGATACTAGAGTAGAGTGACTAACTATGTGTTGTTATATTTTATTATTTAGACTTATAACCATCATGTTTGGGATGATATTCATTTCATTTTCATATTTGTATTATTTTAGTTGAGTTTTTTTTTCTTACTATCTTATGAAGGATTCAACATGTTTGGAGTAGTCCTCATAATAAATTGAATAGATTTAAATTGATTTTGAAGTTTAAATGAAACTAGAAGCAATACATCACTCATCATTTGAATGCTACAAGTAGATAACAAATGAAATGTGTTGTGAGATTGAAATTTTGTTAATGAGTTGTGCATTGATCTTTAATGCTTGTTGCATTTGACCTACATGATGTCAATGCTTATGAATGACACAATAATTTTATGATATTACTATCAGGATTCAATCGTGTAGTTTTATTAGTCAAACTCATTGACCCATGTTTCATGAGTAGTGTGTTGTGTGGTCTCACAACACGCCCCAAGACTGAAAAGACTTGGGGACCCAAGTGAAAAATAACTCTTATGGCAAGAGCTAGCAAATTGGAAGATCACCAGAAGTAAAGAGAAAAAATATTTGGTAATAAAAGTACTTTGTAATGTAAATATTTCAAGCACCGGATACCGAGTACTGGAAACATGCGAAAGACGAAAGGTAATACAAGTTAAAATGGAAGGCTCATGTCCGATATGAAGCGTTCTGGTATGAAGGAGTCTAGTATAATGGAGTTCTGGTATAACCAAGGTTCAGGAAAGTAAGTGGTTGAAGCTGAATACCAGGTACCGAGTTGTAATGTGAAGTAAAATGCTAAAATCTTAAGTTTATCTAATGATCCCAGTGATCCGATATATATGTGAGGATTCATGATATGCTTGAGAGTGTGTTAATTACGTGATTTTTGTACTAACTTTTGAATAATGGTTTTATTTACATGAGATGTTATAAATGTTTTCTTTGTTTTAACGGGATTTAATGTGTGGAATTTGTGATTGTAGGAGATGTAGATTGTGATGCAAAGTTCAGGTATGGATGGCCAGGAAAACTTGAATCATGGATGGAATAATTTTCAGTCCAGTTTGATTACTCTGGGAGATTATAAGGTAGAAGGCTTTGAGTCCACCGAAATGTTGGGGATCTCTATATTTCACATACGGTGGAAACAAATGTCTATTCTTGGGAGAGCCCATTCCTGAGAGTGATAGAACCAGAGCCAAGCGATGTGTGGGGGCGAAAATTCTAGCTTTTCATTCTGAATATATGGGAAGTTCCTACACATTATCATGATTTGAAGTATCATCTTGGCGAAGATTCAAGATTAAAACCCGAAGAGCTTCAATGTGTGAATGGAGTTGACTTCCATTGACTTCAATTACAGTTCTCCTATTGGTCACTACATTCCACGTGCCTTGACGAGATTGGTCCCTTGGATTTCCTCTCATGTTATTTTCTTATCCTATCTGAGCCTTGTGTTCTATAAAAGGTCAAAGGATCTTTATTTTTATTTCTAAGTTCAGAATTTGTGGATGTCGGAGGAGCATAAACTTTTAAGTTTTGTTCTTTTTTTCTATTTTTTGAACCATTCCAGCTTAAAAATTTGTATGCACGTAGACATTGATTAATATCAAAGCTTATTAGATAGCTACCTATCTTAGTATCTTTTGTAGTGGTTTTGTTAGTTCAGTCGAACAAGACTGTATGTTGCACCGTTTAAGGGTGCATACAGAACCTACTCGGTGTCCAGAAATGAAACCCCTCTCTTTAAAAGCTTGCACTATTTTATATGTAACTGTGAAGCAATCTGGTGAAGTATAAAGCAGTTTGCTCTATTTTAATTGATTCTTTGGGGCATCCATGGAGAATCACCAAGATGAACTTTTAATTTAGTATTTTTTATACTTTGTTTTAGAGTAGATGTTTAATATTTGAATATGTTTCAAAATTTAAATGAATGGAAGGAATTTTATTGAAAATCTTTTGTTTTCCATAAAATTGTTGAATGCTTAATGCTAAATCTACTTAAGTGATAGCAAAGAATTTGTGATGTTCATGAAATGTTATTGTAAATATTTTGGTTTCATGATACTTGAATCTAATGCTTCCATTGAGAATTCAATACCTAAAATATTCAATTTACAATAGTATCACATTAGTACCCGAGAGTGACCCTAGTGCAGCCATGAGCTGGTTAACGGAGACTTGGGATTGAACGAAAGCCAATCTTTGCCTTGTCAATGCAAAATCCCCCTTTAGGTTGTCTTTGTTCCATATCTTTCAAGAAGGATAGGCTCTTTGTGGTCTTGTCTATGAAGAATTTATTCGCCCTATTTGTTGTGAGTAAAATTGTCATCAACATAGTGGTTCACAAGAACCCATCTCTCATGATAGTATGGTTCAAGTTGTTTGTAATCAACCCTTAAAATGAGAAAAAATATTCCTTATTTACAAAGGTTGTTTGAAGCTTGTCTATGCCTTTCTCTTGGTACATTTTAGGGTTTCATCCCCTATTTCTTATCATTTGAGGTGGTAAGAATGTGTTGAGAGTTTAGGGTGTACATAGGCTTGTAAGAGACCCTTCATTGTTCCTTGGGATCTGTCTTGCTTTCTTAACACTTGAGTTTGTGTGGTATTTTATTTACTTTGGGGTTTTTTACTTCTTTGTCCTTGGAGTCATGCTTGGTGTTTAGATGACTATTCTAGAGTGTTCTTGGGTGAGATATTGGATCTCCTTGGCATTTTACCTTTTGAATGTGTGATCTTTGGATTTGGATGTCAGCTCCACATCCTTTTTGATATGTCAAAATATGTTGGATTAAGTCACTTTAAGGTTGAGATGATGTGATACTATCATCTTATTCTTGATGTGGTGAGTAATGAAGATCATAGTTTTGGATCCTAATCATCACATTTAGAAATAATTGTACCTCCTTGTAAATTCATCACAATGACCTTGAACTATGATCGAGTAACTCTTTTGCTTATGCTCCCATGCTTGATGTATTGGAATTGCATTCTTTCAAAGGCATTATGTTGTTTCATAACATCTTGAGTGTGTAGGTGTTTAATATGACATGCTTATCTCATTTGTATCACAAACAAAAAAAATTGCTAATATTTAATGTCTAGGAAAAATACTAGAGCATTACAATGTTGGAAACACATGGAGTAGATAGGATTTACAAGGTTATTATCACCTTAATCCTAACAATTATATTAGGGACATCATGCCCTTTTTCATAGCATTTTTGTTCATATGCCTTGTCATGTTCTATAGCCATCTTACTACACTAGGGGCATCACAACTTCCTATCCTATTACGTGTTTGTATGCCTTATCATGATCTTTACAACCACATTGGGGATGCTATGTCTTCCCCATATCATATATACTTAAGTTGTGCTTCTAAGTCACCTTACCTCCTTTATATGCCTATAATGGGGGCAAATTTATATTACGTACATTAACAATTATCTCCAAGATAATGATTTTGATGCTTTCAATTTGATATGTCTTACTTTCTTGTCACATGATGCTTATTATGCTATTTATCATATGCCTTCACAATTATTTTTTTCTATATTATATTTACTATCCATGTACTATTAGAGGGGGCATATAATATCACTAATACCCTAATGTTGTGAAATCAAAAAGTGCATTGTGTTAGACAAAGACTTATCACTATGCCTAGATAGATCTTGATCAAATTACATGGTGATGGTTGAGTTGTCATACTATATTACTATTACCATACTTGGCAAAGTATTTTAATATCAATTTCATATAGGAAAAATTTCTAACCCTTCTCTTTTTCCTACTTTCACATTTTAAAGAAAAATGTGTAATTGTGCCTATTTTACTTATGTGATAAAGCTACTCATTACATATATATTTTTTGTTTTGTAAGTTCCTATAGAGTGTTTGTGCTAAGGACAATGAACTCATGGGGAAATCAAGTTGGGTCCATTCCTTTACATGAATCCATATCCTTATATGTATAAATATTACTTTTCTTACATGGGAGAGAATGCTCACATCCTTTGAGACACATATTCATGCTCAATTTACATGTACCTCAAAGTGGAGCAAAATGTAATGGTGAAATTTGCATACCCATGCCAATTCTGATTTGGTTATGGGCTCTTTTGATGGAATGACTTGATATAATTACATAGTAATGTGTGCCATACTCTTGTGCTAAGTTTGGCTCCTTCAATAATTATCCACCCCCATTTACTTTCATATTCATGCATTTCAATATATTCAACCTTATCTTAGCTCCATTCATATTCAATCTTGCATATTCACCTCATTATTAGATCAAAATTTTGTGCATTTGTATGAGATCCCAAGGATTTGTATTCCTTGTCTTGGGTTGATCTCAAGTCACTCAAGGTTGAGCCTAATTTTTTTTTTTTTAATTCAAAATTGTTGATCCCCTTTCCTACTAGTTGGGAGTTGACTTGATACTTGTTTGTGCAATTGTCTCTTATGATTTGGTATTTAAAGACATTCATTTGTGCATTTTGACATCATCAAAGAAGAAGAAGAGAATAACAAGGATTATCTACTTTACAAAGAATGTTCATTCTAGGAACACTTCAATTTAGAGTACTAAAATGAATCTATTTGCATCATAATCAATATATTGGCCATTTCATGCCTGCTTTCTATTTGTTGACATTTGTATAAGGTCGCAAAGTTTATCTATCAAAGGGCTTGACTTATAAGAACATGACACTTGTGATCCAATAACTACCCTAATATATTTTTAAATACCACTAGTCCTTGGCAAATCTAGACTACAAAGATTACAACAAACTAGGTCATATAAGTTTGTCATTTGCTAGATCAAATTTGTGCTTTAGAGATTGTTTTTGTATTGTTGAAAATTGACCTTGAGCAACTCAAGATAAACTCACAAAAGATTCTACTATATTGTGCACCTCAAAACAATTAATTTTTGGACATAGAAAACTATTTTGATACACCTTCAACATTTATATTCCTTCATTAACATGAGAGTTAAATAAATTTATTGTTCAATTATCAATTTCAATTCCTAAACTTAAATCTAAATTAATTTTGTTATTACTGTTTTGCAATTTTTTAATTAGCCTAGATTTATGAAAAAGGGTTTTTATTCCTTACAAAAACAAAATCAAAAGGATAAGTAGGAGGTATTTTTCCACAGCGTGTCAAATTATGATATTGCTATCAGGTTTCAACCGTGTAGTTTTGAGTCAAACTCATTGACCCATGTTTCATGAGTAGTGGTTCAACAAGAACCCATCTCTCATGATATCGATATTCCTTCATGAGTAGTGGACCATTCGATATCATGAGAGATGGGTTCTTGTTGAACCACTACTCATGAAACATGGGTCAATGAGTTTGACTCAAAACTACACGGTTGAATCCTGATAGCAATATCATAAAAATCAAAAAATCAAAAGGGTTTAATTTTAATAAAAAGTTAAAAATGTTGAGAAGCCATTGGCGATGGATTTTTAACGCAGCTGTTGAGATTAGCGGACACATGAGTGGTGAGAGCTCCTAACGGATACTATTTTGAAATACCCGCTTTAAATCCCATCTTTCAAATGTGTAGTTAAACATTGGGTTTGATTTTTTGTTCGTTGCAGGTTTTTCTTTCCTGATATGATCACAGAGGCCTCTGCCGAACGCTTAAAACAACAATGGCGGCTGAAAATCCAAATCCATTCAGGCATGAATTTGAAAAGTATTGCGAGCATCTCAACGAGTTGGTACACTTTCAATTTTCCTGACTTATTCTTGCCAGTTTTTGCCCCTATTGTTCTTCAATGTGAATTGTGTATGGCTTTTTCTTGTAGGTTGTGAGAGATTTCAACGATTTGTTCTTTTCTGGGAATGTTGTGTTTGGAATGTAGAATGATAAAAGAGAGAGACTTGTGAAGGCAAGCCGTAATGTTACACAGAACAGCTAGAAGGTTACTTTTCAGGTTCACAGTTACTTATGTCGCATAGATTATGGGACGAATGTTAATTCTGAATTCGAGAATTTAAATTGTGTTTGTGTGGGAAGGAATATAAAGTCTAAGTTTGTTACTTCGTCACAGACAAGAAATTGAAATCGTAAAAACATTTAACTGGATTTGCATAGGATATTTTTTGAATTTAAATGTTTGTTAAGGATTTTGGCATTTTGGGTTTCCCAGACGCTATGTTCTTGAGGTTGAATATGTGGCCCTCTAGTAAATGTTGGGTGAGATTATATTCCGTCTTTTAAGATGGTGTGGGGTTAAGCTTGGCCAGAGTTCTTAATATTTGAAAACATGGGCATGCTGGGTTAACCCATAATCATTATTCTATTACCTCACCATTTCTTCAAGATTTATAAGATTTTTTGGTTCCAGCTTAATCAGTGCACCCATTGGGCATATTGGAGTGCCCTTATTTCTTGAACTGCCTTGACACCTTGAAGATGTAGAATAGGATCCCAGTTACATTTATGATCTCAGGCCAACTCACTCTATCTGTACTTGTTCTGTCTATTAGACTACACTTTGTTGACTATCATATACCTTTTGGGAGCTCCGTGTACTGCTATGATTAACCCTTGTACCCTCCTACTATTTTGTCTTATATGTATCTGTTTTGTGATTTTGGATAAAAAACCATGTTCTGCATCTATACAGAAAAACATATTTTGAAGCATAGCTCAGCAATATGATGACTTTGTGCTTCATCCATTTTTCCCTAATATAGACAGATTTTTCTCAAATAATCATCTGCAGAGGCTAAGAAATCCTCTCTTTCCAAAGAAACATTCCCCAAATCACTTATAGCATCTACCTTTTAAATGGTATTGTCCTCTTTATAGAATGTGGTGGAAAAGTTTTATAATTTTCTCTATATATTCATTCTTCAAGCTAGGTTACTCAATCAACATCACAGCTAGAGACAAGACAAAAATTTCAATAGGCAGCATGTCCATATCTGACAAATAGATAGCCTCGGCTTATTGATGAATGTTGACCAATTATGTATCTTCAGGATCTAAATAGACTTTCATGTTCTGAAAGAACCCTTTCAAATAAATAAAGTGCAACTCAATCATAACTCCTCTCATTGGGCTCTTGTTGGTTATCTTGAAAATCATTGTTATCATCCCCAGTTGCTGTGGCTTATAAAACCAAGTAGCAGATCTACAATATCTCCCAAAAATGAGACTGAAGATGCTATGTAAATTTTACTGAGAAAAAAGTGAGCAAAATCAGAAAAGAGTAAAGGAGAGCCAAGAAATTTCTTTCATCCTCCAAAAACTCTTTGTATGTTCAATTGGCTGATCAACACTAGATGACAAAGAAATGGTACTTGACAAGCTGATCAGTCGGTGTGGGATCTTGCAAAGGATCTAATACTCTTAATTCTTGCATATTTTCCAACTGAGTATTGCAACTTCATTCATGAATGTCTTGGAACCTTGAGTTTTTCATGTGCATTTTCTACAATATTTGGGACTCTCACCGTTTCATGCCTCTCATAGACTTTTAGAAGTCCTCATGCATAGCTGGAAGCTCTTTCATGTCTACCACAGTTATGTTCTCACTGGATGCTTCTGTGTCATACTTTGCAAGCCACTGTCTTCTATCATGCCTCTGTCACATAGGCATTGTCCTTTCCATCATTTCACTCACTGTGATGTGCATTTATTACTGTGGTTACCACAGTGACATGACTGTCCTCTTACACATAAAATCATTGTCATATGGAAGTAGACTTCACTGCAAGAACCTCACACCATCATCTATAGATCATGACATTGTCACTCACATTATACCTTCTTACTGTCTTCTGATGTTTTGAATCCTTTATATACCTTGAGTCATCATTATCTATCTTCTTTCAGCATTGTAATCTAGCAAGCTTTCTGGCCTTTCCACATAGAATATGAAGTTGCTGTCCTTTTGCAACTCAACGCTGTCCTTCTAGAAACCATATAATAGCCCTACCTTTCATTGTCTTCTGTCATTGATTATGCAGCATCTGTCGACTGTCACCTTTTGACCAATGTCTTGACTGTGAATTGCGTCCAGGTTTTCCTGATTACTATCTTTCAAAGTATCTATATTAGAATAACTGTTCAAGATTCCTTCATACAAATAAGAGTTCATGTAATGAGGAGGCCATTTCTACCGCATCTAAATCCATGGTGAGTGTCACGATCATGCCAAAAAGGGCACATCCTCCAGGGACAACAGCTAGAGAGAATATTTTCAATGAAAGGTATGCTCCCAAACCCCCTGACTTTAAACAGCTGGTCGCAGAGCTATGAAAATCTTTAATAACGTAAAGAACAATACCACATGAAAGTTTCTCTAAGAAACTCAGTGAACCATAGATAAATGCATATCTACTGAGATCCTTGCCAACCAAAATGCTTTCCATGCTGATTGCAATCACCATCACCAACACATTTCCAACACCGATGACTACTGATATGAAATAAATGTAGCTCCACATACTGCTTGGAAGAAGATATAAACCAGACCCAAAAAATGTCCATAAAAGTGCTCCAACAGTTATAAAAGCTTTAAGATGATAGCCAATCCATTGTAGTTCCTGCAAACCAATAGATGCCATAAAGCTGCAAATGTAAATAATAGCAAGCACCACTGCCTTAGAAGACTGCATCATCTGAAGATCATCTATAAGATAGAAAAGCAAGAAGAACCTGTGACACATTCGTTATAAGTCGAACAAGCATATAAACCAAAGCAACCTGGTAATATAAAGTCATCTTGAACCGGTAAAACCATGAAATTCCTTTTTGACTCTTTGGTAGTCTGTGATGTTGCAATCTTGGCTCTTTGACACCCAGATGGAAAATGATAATGTTCAACAATTTGTAGAATTAAAACTCATTTTCATTTTAATCTCTACAGCCAAAAGATGCTTAATCGCTAGTTTGAGAAGTATGTCTTCACCACCCTCGTAATCTTTCCCAACACAACAAAGTCCATGTTCAACAAGTAATTCATGCACTGTTGCAAGCAGTTCATCCTCCTTTTGAATTTCTGCTTCCTTGTTTACCAAATTATAGCTTTTTGTTCTGACCTCAAGATCATTTATACCTTCTGTATGGAAGAAATGGATGCCCTTTTCCAATCTGATTACATCAGTTGGCCTTTGTGGCCAAGTTAGTGCTTCTTCAGTCATTTCTTAAATGTGTGCACAAACTTCTAGAAATATCTTCATGCATTGTGACTTTGCATGGTCTTTGATTTTGACATTGTGCTACATATCCGCATGACTGTCCTCTTGTATTTGTCATTCAAAAGCCCTGTTATTCCTAACTGCGAACTATCTTTTGATTGGCTCTGTGATCTACAATCTGCCCCTCATTTGCCTTTATTACTATTGATTTTCCTTGGTCCCTGTTATAAAATGACTGTCCATTAGTCCCACAAACTGTCGCTTTTCGTGACTGGTTGTGAATCAACGCCTTCACCTTTTTCACTCGCACACAATTTGGTGTTTTTATGACTTCGAAACCTCAAGGAATGATTACAATCCTTGAGACATTCTTCAAGAAGTCTACATGCATTGTGTATACTTCAACATTTTGCATGCATGCTTACCAAGGCATTTACAACCCTTTAGGGTATGAAAAATTTCAATTGCAATGATTAGCCCTATCATCTGCTACTCTTATTAAAGGAAATCTGCACTGTCTTCTTATCATTGTGTTTGCCTTCACCTTCAAAATACTGCATGCAGTGTAACTGTGACTGGTTCTAAGCATTTTCTAATATCTAGAACCAAATTCATTGGACTGAATACTTTAACAAATATTTCCCATTGGTGTTCCATGGGCATTAAAATGTTTTTTATAGGAAAATAACAGTCCCCTCAAGATAGCAGCACTTTCAAATGGATTAAATCGGACAACAAACCATATTCAAACAGATGAGGATCTTATATAAATGAAACAACCAGACCTGGTAATGTGTGAAATCATGCTGAAACCATACTTGAAACCCTCTGAACACGTGGGGTATGACTTGTCCCAAGCTCCTTCCATTCTTCTTTCTATCAGCAACATGGAAGAACTATGTTTTACTCCCCGCAACGTGTCCAATACGTGTCAAAGACCAACAACCAGGTGCATCCTTCATGATGGAAGACTCTTTCTATGCCATTTTCCACTCCTTAAATTTGCGACATGGGATAAATACCCAATAAAACCTGTGAAGTTTCTTTAACTTTCCATACTACGTGCCATATTCCTCTATTTTTCTTCTGCAACGTGCCACGAACAAGGCAGCAACATGGCACCATGCTTTGAAAGACAAGACTCATTCAACAAGGAATAACAAAAACCCTAAAAACCCCTTGATTCCTTCACAACATTTATTCCTTCACAACATTTTCCCTCTTCTTTGGTGAACGTGAGTTTTGGGGATAATGTTACTTAAATGCTGAACTCAAAAGCTAAATAAACACTTATATTTTCCCTTATCATGTTCCTATAAGACTATTTTAGTCTAAAGACTAAAATGAGTTAACAGGTACATTGTATCATTTTCTGCAGATTAAGGTATCCTTGGCATAGATTATGCAGAAAATTGCAAGCAGAGTCAAATATTTAGATGTAGCTGTTTGGTTACTCAAGCCCCACCGAGTTTGAATGCGAGAACTCATATCAAGAATTTGTAGAAGAAGACTGTCTCTTGGAGTTTGAACTTTGAAACAAGGGCGGCCAGAGTGTAATACCTCAGAGATTCTCCACCAGTGGTTACCTGCCACGATTCACCCAATCATTCATCCTCCTATCTCTAGTATGTTTGAACTTTGAAGCCTTGTATTCTATTGAACACACCTTCCGACATCAGTATTTAATGTTATAGTACATATTGTGAACAATGCTGAATAATGTTATGGTTTGTATTCTGTGAACAACGCCAACTAGAAAATTAGAAGTCTAAAATCACTAAAAAAATGAGTACTTGTGTAGTCATTTGGAGGAGCAACATTGAAGATTCAAAGAGTAGCTTTGCCAGAAGACCCAGCTTACACAAACCAAGCTAATAAGGTTGTTGAGTATAAGTAGTAGTTGACACTGTTGAAGGATTAGTAGTAAACATAACATGGTGGAAACTAGAAGATACCAATTGAAGAAAGGTTGCAAAAAGCTGTTCATTGGGTGAAATGAATACATTGAGAAGGTGTATGCACTTAGAGCTGAAGTGAAGCAGTTGAAATCAAGTGGAACAAAATCTTCATGTTCACAATGAGCAGGAGCAACTGTATCTCCAGGGCTTTTTCTCATCCTTCATCTCCTCCTTGATATTATATTTGGGTCATATTGGAGAGGAACCCAACTTGTTTAGGAGTAGGGATAAAATTAGATAGTCATGCTCTTATTGACATTAAGAAATTATATATTTTGTAGTGGACTTAGGTTGGTGATTATTTTACTTTTCGCTTAGGTAGCTTACTATTTTTTTGTTATGTATGGTTTACTCAATGGTTATGTCATAACTAACAACTGCTTGGTCAACAAATTCATAAATAGTTAGATGAATGTTGGGTTAGGGGCAAAAATTTGACAGGTCCTCCCTCTACCAAGATTGTAACTGTACACTACCTCATACTATAAAGCTATTGTTCTCTCATATTTTGTGGTGTTATTATGCTCAAGGCATGTGATTATATTCCTGGAAATAGCATTCTTTAGTATTATAGCCCATTGCTGTAAATGATGTAGTCATTCGTGACCATATAAAGTTTTACATCCTCAAATATTTTGTTGCTGTGCTAATTTTGTAGGATTGGTAACGATGACAAGGAAACAGTTTTGAAACAGGTGCAAAAGGATCTGAATGGGGTTAGTCGGCAGCACCTCTCACGAGTTGTTAATGAGTTGCAAACTTGCAAGGCAATGTCAATGATGCTTGGAAGCTTAGAAGAGATTTTTCACCTGGGGTTTGCAAATCTGTTTGTTAGTATTTTGGGATATTCTGAAATTTTTATTTATCAATCCATTTATGTTCTTTTGGTGTTGAATTTGCAAAGATTCAAGAGTATGTAGAAGCAGCGACCATGCTTGAATGTATGAGTGGGAAACTTTTTGACCCTTGTAGATCTCAATAATGAGATTTCAAAGTTTGGTGATTAATCTATAGCCAATTCAAGATCAACATTCTGGATTATCTTTTAGGGGTAAGTATAAGACACCTATGTTCTTGTATATGGATTCATGGATATGTTGGAAGACTTACTCTAGTATTAATTGTGATTTGTTAGATTGGAGATTTGACAGGAGAGTTCATGAGGTTAGCCATTAGTCAGGTGGCTAGTGGAGAGGTGGAGACAGCAAAGAGAATATGCAACTTTGTTCTGGAAGATAATTCTGACATGAACAAGAATATGGAAATAATGCTTCAGAGTTTAGTGAAAATAGAGAATGGTATGAACTACCCAGTACTCTCCTAGTATAAAGAGTTAATGTGTGAATTTGTATACCTTGTCCTTATATAATTGGTATTGTATGCTTTTGTAAGCCTACTTTTCATAAGAGTAGTAATAATGACTCTCTTTTTATGAATAAACAGACTATTTAGAATTGCTTGTCCTCATGTAAGTGGCCATGGGCTTGGTATGCATGTTTCTTTCAAGAATCCCGAGCTAACGAATGAGGCGTTTTAGTAGTGTGTGGTAGAGTTCAAGATTCTCTTCTAATCTTGAATGGATCAGTGCTCAAGGTAATTCTTTATGTTGGATTTTTAGGAACTCTATGGAGATTCCATTATGGGGTTTTGCTAATTAAAAATTAAAATTTTATCCATGTTGTTCCCCATTAGCGTTGGTTGCTTAGTGGAATAAAATTACAAACCTCTTATGCTTGTTGAATCTTTATTGTCATTGTGCTTAAATTTTAATGTTCTGATTTTGCTATGCGTTTAATGTGCAGATTAACTGCAAGGCAATTCTTACCTTAATAAAAGGAGTGCCATCCAAAACTGTATGAAGGCTAGTAAACAACAGGTTCTTGTTTCCAATAGATTAAGGTATTTGAGTCAATTTACATCATTAGTTTTTGCTATTTGATTGTTTTGCTTTGGCCTCTAAATGTGTTATATGGTTTTTGATTTACAAACTGGTAGATAATTAGATTGGGTACGCTAGCCTTTCTTAGACTTTCAATCATGTAAATGTATTCTTAGCAAAGGTGCTTTAGTCAATATGCTTACAAAACATCAAAGTTGGAAATCTCAACAATTAAAACTAAGAATTGATAAATTGAAAAGAGCTAGCTATAGGACTAGCCAGTAGCCAGAGCCTATCCTAGCTGATGACAACCTCACATTTAATTTTCAAGAATGTCTTTTTGTACTTCAATTTCTTTTTCTTTCCCTTGCTCACTTTAACTTTCCTTTCATTAGCCTTATTTGAATATAGTTCATCAAAAACATCACCACTAACACCAACCTTATTAGTATCAACATCCAATAGTCTATAGGTCTTTCATCTTGTCAAATAACTACTAAACAAGACACCAATGGTGGCTCCTTCCATGAATTTCCTTTGTGCTTTCTTATTTTAGCAACATGATCTTTCTCAATTCCTTGATTCCGCGAACATTTGTAGTTATTGAATGTATTTACTTGTTAAGCAAAAATGGGTCCATATTGAAAATATTTTGTTTTGGAGTTGCCATTGGGTCATCTTGAAGATGTTGAAAGTTACCCAAAAATATTTGATAATTTGATTGAGAAGACATGAGCCACATCATGAGAATCATCTTTGGACAATATATATTGTTGTGATCTCATCTCACAAAAAGAGAAAAAGTTTTTCAAGTTGTATTTAGGTGGTACCTCTAAGGCAAGCATTGTAGGTTGAAGAGATTTTCCAAGTTTAACATTCCCATGGGAAGGACCAAAATTTATGTGAGGATGTCCTTGATAGTGTTGAGTTGGACCATTTTATTGGAATTGTCTCTTCATTTTTGTCACATCAGTCACCACTCTTTGTAGGAGAGGATTGACTGAACTTTGGATCATCGGTCTAATGGTGTCTTTCTTGATCTTTCCTGTAGTAATCATGTAATCTTCTAACTTAACGGATTTCTCTTGAGCTTGTTCAAGTTCATCAATATCAGTAGATTTGATCATGAATGCAATCTTTAAGATAACTGTATTTATAAAACAACTTAGGAGGATTTTTGGAGATGGCTTCAAAATAGTGTTGATTCTATCAACTAGCTGATCAAACCATGCAATATATTCCTTCATAGGCTTATTATCTTCCTTCTTTACATTTGAGGGGTGTGCAAATGGGATATGGCTATCCTTGGCTAGCTTGAAATGTGCCAAGAACATTTTGTGCATGATTTCCTAGCTTGTGTTTTATCTTGTGGTAAGATGGTGGAACCATTTTGCTACTACTCCAACAAAGGTTTTGACAAAAAATCACATTGCAACATCTTCATGGATCACCCCGAAAATACTACATGGTGAAGGTTGCAATGTGTCCATTAGGATGTTGTGTGTTGTCATCATGAAACTTTAGAAAATTATTGCTTGAGCCATGTGGGAAGTCATTGTGCTATACAAGAGCTAAGGGAACAATATTGGTTCCCCTCAACAAGGGAAGTGGAGTGAACCATTATGGTTATTGTGATAATATATTATTTCAAACAATTATTTTCCCAAAGCTAAGAAAATTTCAACAAGCTTTGGAACTCTTGAAGAAGAAGAACCCTTGCTTGTAGATGGTTGATTTAGCTTGAAAGATGGGCTGGGAAGATCTTTCCTTTGTGATCTAGTATAGACTTTATTCACGATAATGGAGATACTTTTGTAGGATACGGTAAAACTAACATGTGTTTCAAGATAAAGCCTTTTAGTGACACATGCTCCATAGTGGGCATAAAAATTTGTTGTGTTTTAATTTGTATCTTGTAAGACAACACACAAGGATAAACCTCTTTTCAAATTAGTAGGAGAAGCTTATTAAAAAGTAAACACTACTCTTAAACCTAAAGCTATTAACAAGATTTACAACTACTCACTTTACAAAATCATCAATGGGGTCTTGCATAAAGGAAAATAACTACAAGTAAATTGATCTATATTTTTAAGTTTGAGGTTGAACACAAGACCTAAAAGGTTCTTATTTCACCAACAAATTTATGGATAAAAAATTACAACTAAAAAAAGTAAAAGAGACCAGTAGATCTACGTATGCAAGAGTGGATCAAACCACTACTAATTCTAACAATGAAACCATAATGCAAGATTTAAGAAAAGTGAACTCTAGAAGCACACAAAGTTACTAAGGTGAAAGCTAGTGTTAATACAAAGATCAACACTATTGCCACTATTATCCATTGAATAAAACCTCACACAAGAACACATAAAACTTAGATCAAATACACGAATGACAATCTTTGCAACATAAGCTTAACTTCAACGATTATTTTGACTTGTGCCCAAGGCACTTATTTATAGGTTACAATGAATATGCTTTTAGAGAATTGAAAATAATAATTAAATATTTTTTTAAAATGTTTAAAAGCAAACCTCTCCAAAAGTTGTAGAAAAAATAGGAAGGAAAGATACTTTAAATTTTTTTGCTCTAAAACAACTAATAAAATAAAACTAACTAAAGCTGCCTAAAATAGGCCCTCATTCATCTTCAAAATAGAAAATCAGAAATAGTCATTGCCAAAAACACTCATCACGTCCTTCCCTATGAAATCCAACAATATTTGTAGAAGCTTATGGGAATTCCATTTGGAATTGAGGCCCTTTTTGACTGCAACTAAAAAGTAGCACATTTGACCTCCTCCTTGGTAAAGGGTACCATCAACATTTCATTTTTCTTTTCCCTAATCATCAATAGAATGTAGTTTAAAAGCATGTTCATGTTTCAAAGACATGAGGCACAATCTTCCAGCAAAAGCTCTTGAGAAAATCAGACAACTACCTTTTTAATATCCTTAGCCATAATAAACTATTTCCATCCACCCCACAAATACAACAAATTATGTTTTGAATCCTCACCTTAAATGTATTATGAGAGAATTTTATGTTTTGATCTCCCTTTGCCAACCAAGTTTCTCTTGATCTATCTTTCTAATAAATCTCTTCTCTACTTAGGATTTTGTCATGTTGTGGAAGTAGCTCCTTTTCAATATTGAATTTCTTCTCACAAATGTTTTTAAATGAGTTCTTGTTCTAGTCCTTTAGCTTCCCTTTAACAATTTAATTTCTTTGTGAAACAAAATATTTAGATTCCTAAGGTACATCTTCTTCTAATAACACCTTTTGAGTAAGTTTATCAAATCATCTCTTTTAAACTACATTCATTCAAATTTGAACTAGTGAATTAAGGAGAATTTATCTTATAGAATTGATAATATTATAAGGAAACAATCAGATCCTAAAATTGTGCATATGAAAGATTCCAATAAGTGTGGAACCTATAGCCCATTTGTAGAATAAAGAAAATAATCCAAACGCTCAACTATGTTGGTGAATTGCACACTTTGGTTCATCCATGTGAATGAGTGTTTCTTAGGTATCAAGTCCAACAAATTCACTAATCTCACAAATCTTGAAAATCATTTTACGCTTGGGAGGTGTGAGAAAATACTCCCTATTTCTACCCTAAACAAATAATCACGTTAAAATTATCCCCACAACAACCAATTTATAAGGGGAAGCAAGAATAACGAATATGATTTCATTTCAAAGCTTAAGTTTGTCTCCTAAACTCACGGGGTCGTAAACATTAATCAACAAGAGAGATAGCCTAGACAAAATTATTTAATCCTCTAACTATATCTAATTTAGGGTGGAGTGAGAACCTCCACAAAAATATGAATAGGATGCCAAAGGACCCCTACCCCATTGTTGCACTAATTGCATCCACCCTAGTACCCATCCAACTTGAGCAATAAGGAACAACTTCATTTCCTCCAACTTTAGTTTTATTCCTAAAGTATAATTATATTAGTCAACATGTGATCAATTTGGCACTTCGCCATGAATGCCCCTAACATTCTTGGTATAGATCTAAATTGCTCTGTAAGAGAAGGGATTTCTCCTTAGACCTTGGAAGATAATTTCTTAAGGAATATAGACCTTTTTTCTAATGTAGCTTGCTCCCTTTTATATTTGTTTGTTTTCCTACCTCTCTTGCATCCTATGCTAATGTTGGCCTTGAGCAATCTAGAGGCTAATTAATTGATGCACCTCATGTCACTAATGCCCTTAGAATCCTTTGATCAATTCTCAAAGCTCAACCACTCCTCATTATTCTTCACATTCAAGACCATCCTTTCCTCATTAAAGGGTAGTGAATTAAAGGAAATGATAGAAAGTTTTCTTGGATTAGTGACCAAAACCAAATTTATTGTTGTTTTGGATTATTCTTTGATTTCCTCAGTTCTAGTCGAACTCTTAGTTTTGTTGTTCTTTTCCTTAGGAACCGAGCATTGAGTCACTTGATAGTTGGCTTCCTTACACAAATGATGTTCACATGGTCATGGCCTCTATAATGCACATAAACGAATTTATTTTCCTCAATCTCCAACCTCTCGATCAAATCCCTAACTGATATGAAAATGGTGATTTGGTTTAGGATTGTGTGGATCAAGGCCATCTTTATGAGGGAATATATGTGAGAATTCTTGTTGATTAGGTCCTTGTTGTTCGAATAGATTGTTCCTACACAAGCATCATTCTTCAATAAATAATTGTTGATCTAGTACTCCTCTAGAATATTGTATTGTTGTATTCCACATGGAGCATAATTAGGGGAGCATTAGAGGGGATTGAAGTTTGGAATCCATTCTTGAATGTGAAGGGTGGAATCACCCACTTTCTATGGTGTGTTCTTTAGAACAAAATCCTTATTAGCACTCTTCCAAAATTCACCAGAAAAAATCCCTTTGGTAAGAATCTCATTGCACCTCTTGCACCCCAAGAGGTGAGGATCAAATCCTCAATTTAGTTTCACGTCCCTTTCCCATTTATCCCTCTTCCAATTAGTGCACATTCTAGTAAGGAATTTTCCATATACATGTCATCCAAGTGGACAATCACTCTTTGTTCATTCATGTTAGAATTTGTATATTTTCAATTTTGGTACATAGCCCTTTTTAATAATTAAATCAAAAGAAATAGATTATATTATATCAAGAGTTTAAAATCATATAACATATAATGAGGCTCTTTGAGGAAGCAACCTCTTTTGATCACTCTCAATATAATAAAATTCTTTAGAATTGTATTCCTTGTTCTCTCCTTTTTCATTCTATCTTTAATTCCTTAGTTATCTTTACTATTTATTTCTCGTCCTTTACCTCTTTCTCATGTACCCTCTTTTTTTGATGTTCTCTCATTCTTTTGATCCCTTTCTTTATCTTTCTTTTCAACTCTTCACTGCTTTCTCTCAATTTTTTCTTCCTTCATTCTTTTCTTAGTCTATCTTTTTTCTTTTTTCTCACTTTGTACTTTCTTTCTTTGTATTGTTTTTCCCTCTTTCTTTTTGTTTTTCTCTTTTTCCATCTAACTATCTTTCTATTTTATCATATCTTTTTTTCTTTAATTTCTCTAGTGTTTTCTCTTTATTTTTCTCTCATTTTTTAAATTTCTTTTTTTCTTGGTTCAATTGTTTCTTTCTTTCCTTTTTCTTTTCTATTCTTTCACTCTTAATACCTTTTTAATTTCCTTATTTTTTATTTCATAATCATTCATTGTTCCCCTTATTTGTTGGCTCTTACTTTATGTTTATTATATTCTTGTATATCTATTTATCTCATTCGTTGTCTATGTACCTCTCTTTTTCTTTATAACTATTTTAATATTACCTCTCTTTGTTCTCTATTTATCTTTGCATTTTTCTCTCTTTCATTCATTTTTGTGTTAAATTATTTTATTCTTTTATTTCTCCTTTTTTTTTTCTCTCAAATTTTGTATTTATTTTCTCTCTTTTTCTCTATATCTATCTCTTTCTATCTATTTGTCATTTGCTCTCTAGTTTACTTATTTTATCATATTATATTTGTTTCTATGCTTATCTCTTTCTTTTTATGTATTTTTTCTTAGTGTTTTTCTATTTGATTCTCTATTTTTCTCTCGTATTTATTCACTCCATCTCTATTTTTACCTTTCTATGTTTCTTCATCAATATTTGTTTTTTGTTCCTTGCTTTGTCACTTTTCCCCTCTTTTGAAAATCTTTATCTCTATGTTGATCATTCTCTCTCAAACCTTTTTATTTATGTTATGTTTCTATATTTTTCAATCTTTGTTATTTCTCTATCTCCTTATATGTGTCTATCTCTCTTTCTCCATGTTTCATCATTTATTTTTCTCTTTTTATATTAATTTTTTTCTTTAATAGGTATGTATTATTTTTACATTATTTATTTATTTATTTATATTTTTTAATACCTATTTCTATTTCTATTTCTAGATCTTTTTTTTGTATTTTTATCTTTTCTCCTTGTTTTCTCTCCTTTTTTATTTTTCTCTATATTTACTTTGTTCTCTCTTCGTCTCTCTCTACTATTTCTTTCACTAATTTTCGTTGTAACTTTATTTTTATTTCCCCTCATGTCATTCTTTCTATTTTATCTCAATCTCTCTTCCTCTTACCCTTCTTTCTTTCTTTGTATCCAATTTATCTGGCTCTTTCCTTCCCTTGGTGTTTTCTATTTTTGTTTCTCTGTATATATATACATATACTTTTGTTCTCTTAATGAATTTTATTCTTTCATTTTATTGTTTTTTCTTTCTCTCTTATTAATTTCATTATTTCTCTTTTTCCTATTTTTCTTATTTATCAAAATTTTCTTTTTTTATTTATGTTTATACAAATTTTTCTTTTATTCTTCCCATATTTTTTCTTTCCTTTTTCTCTCATAGTGTATTTCCCACTCGCATGCACCTTTATACTTCTTTTCTTTCTCTTTTAGTGTATCTTTTTTCCTTTAATTTTATTTTATTCTAGTTATCTCTCATTATCTAAATATCTTTATTTCTTTTCAATGTTTCTCTACATTGCTATTTCTATTTCTTTTTTTCTTCTTTCCATCTATTTTTCTCTTTCTATATGGGTTGGGCTTTGGACCCTAGAATTTAAGTTTTTGACCCATAGACCTTGATCTACACCCTAGCCTTGTGGATCATGGACCCTAGATTGATAAATATTTATCCTATAGCCTAAACACTTAGATCCTAGACCCTTAATTTTTGAACCCTAAGCCTTAGAGGCTATGCCTTGTACTTGTGGACCCTAGACCAAGAAATATTACTATTTACCCTTTACCTTAAACTTCTGGATGAACCCTAGTGCTTAGGCTGTGCTATTAGATATTTGACCTTAGAAAATAAAACATGGACACTAGATCCCAAAAACCTAGCCTTAAACCTTGGACCTTAGAGCTTCAAACTTCAATATTGAACCTTGGATTGTTAGATGATTAGAGCTTAGATCCAAGACCATGTATACTAGACTATGAACCCTAGAATTTGAACACTAGATTATAGAAAATAATTATTTCATAAATCTAAGAAATCAAACATTTTATGATAGATGTTTAACCTAAAACTTGGAGCCTAGACCTTGGACCCTATCCTTAGATTTACAAATCATGAACCCTTGACCTAGAAACCTATACCATTTATTGTGAACTCTTAGAGCTTGGATTTGGGATCACTAGGACCTTAGCATTATGCACCCTCAACAAGAAACACATACCCTATACCATAAATCATTGGACCATTGGCATTGAACCCCATCCCTAGATCCTTAACTTTAGACACTGGGATTTGGACACTATACCCTTTGGACCTAGGTCATGTTAGAACTTTTCCCTCAAACCGTAGACTATATGCCCTTATATTGTATCCCTTGATCGTTCACCTTGGAATCCAAGACTTCTTGAACATTACAACTTGAGCGCTTGATCTTAGGCCCTAGAATTTGGACTATAGAATGAAAGTAGGGACCCAATAGATCAAATCTTTGAAGCCAAACCTTGTTTCTAGACACATGATCCTAAAACCTTTTACCTTGGAAGTTGGATCCTAAACCCTAGAACCTTAACTTTTGGACCCATGAATACTATATGTTCTAAGTTGGATTCATGGACCATGGACTTTAGATCAAGGAACTATTACTAAATATTGTAATCCCTTAGACTCTATACTTTAGACAATTGAACCGTAGACCAAGAAACCTTTTCCCTATGCCTTTGACCTTGGACATTGAACCATGGGCCCTAGATCTTTGACACAAGACCTCATATTGTAGATGGTAGAGCCATGGAACCTAAGCATCAAATTCGAGAGCTTAGACCTTGGACCCTATGATCTCTTTCTATCCCTATTATGCCTTTCTTTCATTCCCTCTTTTATTGTACTGTATTTATTTGTCTCTATTATTCTCTCTTTATCTTCAAGTTTAGATCTCTTTGGATCTTTTTCCCTTTCTAGTTCTTTGTTTTTGTGTTTCTCTATCTCTCACTTTTATTATTTCTTTATTTCTATTATCTGGTGCTCTCCCTTTCTGCTTCAATCTCTATTTCTTGAAACCTTTTTTCTTCCAATCTATATTTTTTCCCTCATGACCTTTCTTTCTATCTTTATCTTTCTTTATAATTACCTTTTTGTTTATCCTTTCTTTCTTTTTTTTTAATCAGTAAAAGGCCTAAGCCATATTAAATTGTCTAAAATGAGAAATTACAAAATATGAAAACAACCAGTCGAGCTTAGCTCCAGACCAACCATCACAGGTAGAGAATGTGTTAGCCCTGATGCGCCTCCTACCTACAACGAATACATAGATTGGGTTGAAGATTGACTTTCAGCCAGACGGACTCCCTAAACATATGAACATACTAATTTACAGCACATATATTGGTCTGAAGACAAGCCAGCATAGCTGCTCATTAAACTATCCTTGATTTATCTACCAGAATGTCGTCTACCGCCAAGTTTGCAAGAACATCCACCTCCTTATTCAATTCTCTGTAGACGTGATTGATGGTTATCTCCTCAAAATAATTCAGAAGTTCCAGGGCTCTATCTAAAAAGGCTCTTAGTTTCTAGTTTGGAGTTGAACCTGTCCTCAGAGCATTGATTATAATTGTCGAATCACCTTCAATTGCAATCTTAGACCTAGACCCAATGCTTTACATAGACTCAGTCCTTCTAATAGTGCTCTTAGTTCTGCCAAGTTGTTAGTTGTTTGTTTGAGAGGAATTGCCTTTTGACCTACCACTGAGCACTTCCAGTCCCTGACAATGCATCCTGCTCCAGCCTTCCCTGGGTTGCCCCGTGCGGCACCATCAAAATTCATCTTGTACCACCCGAAAGCTGGGGGCGACCATCTCCCTTCAGCCCTTAACTTCTTAGATTCCTTTTCGCCTTGACCAAAAAAGGGGGGGATACTAAGCCCCGACCACACCTTCCTGATTGCACTGTCCCATTCAGTAAAGGAGACATTTTGCTTGATATGCTTCAAATTTCTGCTATTAACCACTTCTGTTAGAGCCGCTTCCAATTTATTCAAGAAGGATTCCTCATCAAGTTTTTTCGCCTGGAAGACCCTTCTATTCCGCTCTTTCCAGATTTCCCAAATTAGTAGAGAGGGGGAAATCGTCCAAAGGATACCAAAAAGACTTAACTTTTGAATCCTGGGCCAGGAGTTGAAGAGAGTGAGGATGTCATTGGGTAATGTTGAGGACCATCCCAGCCTAGCACATAACCATTGCCAACATCTTAAGGAAAAGGGGCAGCACAACAGGATATGATTCACCGTCTCACAGGCCGCCTCACATAAAGCACATCTAGACGGACCTTGGTAGCCCAGTTTTGTAAACCATTTTGCAGTTACAATTCTCCCTTGAAGAGCCGCCCAAGAGAACATCCCTGCCTTGGGGAGGCAAAGGCTACTCCAGCATAAGTCAGTAGGAAGCAACTCCTTGCTCATGTTCTGATATTTGATCAACATTTTGTAACCTTCTTTTGAATTATACTGTCCTATTTTTGAGCCTGTTCAGACTAACTGATCTTGCCCTTTCCTCAATACCAGAAATCTTGCTTTCAAAATTGTTTTTAGTTGTGATAATAGAGCTTCATTCTGAAAAATAGCTTCAAATTCTTTCCAGCTCCAATCCATGGGTGGATCCCCTTCCCTAATGTTGAGATAGTTGATTACCTTGTCTCCCCATGCTAATTTGAACTGATTTTTAAAGGCTTTTGTTTGCATAAGGTGGTCAATAGCAGGGCAACCACCCCAGGAGTCCTCCCAGAAGAGAGTTTTTCTGCCATCCGCCACATCCCAGGACAAGCTGTCGATGATTAACTGTCTACACTCCAGCATGAAATTCCATATTTTAGAACCTTTCGGTGGATTAGGGGTTCTGAAGATACTCGTTTGATCCGATGACACCAAATATTTGTTCTAGAGAATCCTGACCCACTTTTGGTTTGGATGAGAGTACATCCACCATATTAGTTTGGCGCCCAGGGCTTTGTTCTGCCATTTTAGATTCTTCAATCCTGTTCCTCCAAAAGCCTTTGGTCTACGGATCTTTTCCCATGAAATCAGTGCCATCTTTTTCTCTTCTGAGACACCTTGCCAGTAAAATCTCCTCATAATTTGTATTAACTGTTTGTTCACGCCACTGGATAAGGAAATGCATGATAAAAGGTATATGGGAAGGGCAGATAAAACAGATTGAAGTAAGACTAACCTCCCTGCCCCTGACAGTAGTTTCCCTTTCCACGAGGATAACCTTTGTTCTACTTTATCTTTAAGTGGATCCCACAACCTTGCTGTTCTGGCTCCAAAATTCAGTGGGATACCCAAATATTTGCAAGGGAGTCTCCCTTGTTTAAAACCCAGGATTCTAATAATAGCACCCGTTATAGAAATAGGGGTATTAAAGAAGAAGACTTCCGATTTATCCTTACTCACCACTTGACCCGAGGCTTTTGCATAGCTGTCTAAGATCCTTTTGAACTCCCTAGCTTCCTTCCGTCTACTTGCACCCAACAACAGTGTATCGTCTACAAATTGTTGATGTGAGACATTTATGTTGTTTGTGACTTTGATGCCCTGAATAATCTGCTGCTCCTGTGCCTTTTTTAAGCTTCTGCCTAAAGCTTCTGCCATAATAATGAAGAGAAAGGGAGAAAGGGGATCTCCTTGTCTCAAACCCCTTGAAGTCTCAAAGAAACCTTCTGGTGAACCATTGACTAAGATTGAGAACCGTGGGGTTGAGATGCATTGGAATATCCAGTTGATCCATTGTTTTGAAAAACCAAATGCCTCGAGACACTTACACAGAAACCTCCAGTCTACTTTATCATATGCCTTTTTGATGTCCATTTTTATTAGCATGCTCTCTTTTTTAACTGTTTGAATCGAGTGTAAAGTTTCTTGTGCAATGATGATCTCGTCTAGGATTGACCTCCCTGGGACAAACCCTGTCTGTTCTTCCAATATGATGGAGGGTAACACTTTCTTTAGACTATTGGTCATTACTTTTGACATTATCTTGTAAACGGTGTTGCAGAGGGAAATTGGTCGGAACTCCTCCCAGTTGGCAGCTTGTTCCTTCTTCGGGACTAGTGCTATGAATGTGTTGTTTGCTTCCTTGAGCATTACCCCAGAGTTCCTAGTGGCTTCCACCGCTTGAACCAGATCGTCACCTACAATGTTCTTGCATTTTTGAAAGAAACTTGCTGGGAATCCATCTGGACCAGGGGCTTTGTCCGGATGGAGATGTTTGACTGCCGCTTCTATCTCCTCCTTTGTGAATTTTCCTATTAACATTCTGTTTTGTTCTTCTGTTATCAGTTTTGGTATATTCCCCAGTAAATGGTTCTAGGCTTCTAACCAAGATCCCTCCTTGTTATTCAGGATGTCTTCAAAGAAAGAGACAACACTCTTTGCTATTTCCCTTGGATCCTCAGTACTTGTGCCATCCTCCAACTTGATACTACGAATCCTATTTGTAGTTCTCTTATGCTTGACCATAGTCTGGAAGAATTTTGTATTTTTGTCTCCAGCTTCTATCCATGTTTCTCATGATTTTTGTCTCCAAAATATCTCTTCCTTTGCCAAGATGTCTTCATAGTTCGCTATCAGGCTCTTTTCTTTGTCGAAACTGTCTTGGTCCATTCCTCTCCTGATCACCTCCTCGTTAAGAGAATGAAGCTCTACCTTCAGTTCTGCTTTTTCTTTGAAGATATCTTTGAATAACTCCTTATTCTAGAGTAGAAGTTGTTTTTTGATGACTTTAAGCTTGGAAATGAACCAGAAGAGTTTAGAGCCCTCAAATTGCTCCATATGCCACCATGATTCTTTTAGCTCGAAGAAATTTTTGTCTTGCATCCACATATTCTCGAATTTAAAGGGGCAACGATGTGGTCTGCTTTCATTCTTGAATGTGAGTAGGACTAGGAAATGGTCAGACCCTGTGCATGGGATAACCGAGGCTTTTATTTCTGTGTCTAATGAAGCCAAGTCCCCGTGTAGGAAAAAACGGTCCAGTTTTTCTGCTATTTGCGTGAAACCCTTGCGTTTATTGTTCAAAGTGTAGACCCCTTCCCCAGTTTCCAATTCCACCAGGTTAATTCTATTTACCCAGCTACTAAAATCTGTTTGTGACTGGAGAGCCCTTTGGATGCCACCCCTTTTATCCGTTAGATGAAGAGTTGCATTGAAATCACCACCAATAATTGTATGTTCATAACACGAATCCCTTAGAAATGCTTCTATCTCAGACCATACCCTTCTCTTATTTGCTGGTGGGGTTGGGCCATAAACATTGATCAATTGTATTTTTATTGAGGTTGTAACAGTGGACAGTGCCACCAATCTAGTTTTTATTTCCTGCAGTTGCTTCAAAGAACACCCTCTTGCTATCCCAAAGGATTGCAAGACCACCGGAAGCACCTCTCCCCTGAATCCCAACTGATTGCCAACCATACAATTTCCTAGTGAAAGCTTCTAAATCCATAGTGTTCAATTTTGTTTCCTATAGCAGTGCAATATCAACTTTTGTCAATTTTATTCTGTGCTTGACCAGGCGCTGTTTGTTAGGGGCATTGAGGCCCCTAACATTCCATGTGAGCATCATGGGGCCAGGGGAAGGGGGCCCCCCTTCCCAGATTTCAAAATTTTAGTGAGTTTGATTTGTCCATCTGCCAAGCTTGTCTGATTTATCAGTTCCGTTACTGATTTCCTACCTCTTTTCCTCCTGGGTGATTTCCCACAATCGGGTTTCAGTTTATTTGGGACATTTTGCTCTATCCCAAACCCATCCATATTCTGGATTTCCTTCTTCGTATCTAGAGATCCCTCCACTTCTTCCTGTTCATTGTGCAAGATCCTATTTTCTTCTACCTCCATAGCATCCAATTCCAAAATCTTCCTGATGAGTTCTTCCTTCTCTATTTGTTCATCTAGAATCGCCTCCAAGCATTCAGAGGATGCCACCTCTAGGCCTTCACTTTCAATCCTCTCATCTTCAAGGGTTCTTTCTCCATCAGTCTGATTCCCATTGTCATTGTCAAGTTTAGGATCAAAGTCTCCTGGGGTGTCATCAGTCTTCATCTCCTGGTGAGTTTCAGAGGAGCCTTGCTGATTTTCTCCTTTCTTTACTTTTGAATACTTTACAGAGATCTTGTTTGGGTCTTTAGCATAAGTTTCTGGATCCGTAACAATCTTCCCATCTAGTCTGGAGCTTTCCTTCCCCAGCTCCTTCTAGGGGTGGATACAAGCACCATCAAAATGCTCGTAAAGGTGGGAGTTACCTTCAGTTTCCTGCACTGAAATCTGTATATTTCTAGCCCTGTTCACAATTGGGACATCCGACTGAGTTGTCTGATCTTGGAGAAGTGTCTCTGGAAATAGAACACCTGTTATAGAACTTTCTTTTGGTACAAGATCATTCGCCCCTCTTCTGGACCAAACCTTGTCTATCAGATCCATTTCCGAATCTGTGATGGGGCCTCCTATTGGAGTTAACTTCTTTTATGATGCTTCAAAGAGCTTATTCTGATCATACCTATTCAGACCCAAGACTGACACCACAGAAGAGCAGGCGCTCCTTCCATGATCTACCGATTTGCATCTAGGGCATAGTGTCAGGTGATCTTCCCTCACTATTTTCTGATTCCATTGACCTGCTCTAGAAACCAGTTCAATTTCCACTGGGAGGGCTTGATGAGATGGAATAGCAATACACATTCTGAAGTATGATCCCAGTACTTCATCCTCGAGAATGTTATCCATATACCTGAATTTTCCCAGTTTCCTTCCAATGCTTTTGAGAGTCTCTTCCTCCCAGTAATCTGGCGGTAGATTATACAGGCGTATCCATGTTGCACTTTCCTCCACCATGTGATTCCATGGGTCAAAATTTGGACTCCAGTCAATTACATGCATTTGTGATCCGTCTAGAAAAAGCGGTCCGCCCTTCTAAGCCAGTTGCTTCTTGTCATGGGAGGGGAAAATGACCAGGTAGAAATTGTTTGGTAGAACCCTGATCATAATTTTATGTCCCCATTGAAGACGACACCAATTCCTAATCTCCTTCTGATTTTTAGGTTGTCCCCCCCCCATTTAACAAAAAGTCCTTTTTCGAGCAAGATGTCTCTTGTTTGATTGATTTCCTCTTCAAGATCGATTGAAAGCTTGGATTCAGGGATAGACTTGCCAGTTGATTCCCCATTCATCCGCGACAAACCAGCATTGTTCACCAGAATCCCTTTACCTTTCTCTTCTGGGTTAAGGCGAGCGCCTTCCTCTCTCTTCCCTCTGTCCCATGGTTTGGATCTCCAGTTTTTGGAGGCGTCTGCATCTGGGATTGAGGTTTTCCTGAACCTCCCATTCTCTTGATTGCTAGAGCCTCTTCACCTCAGACCATTCCCATCCCGCAGGTTTCCATACCTATAATGCTGCTTCTTCCATTGAGTTCTCGGCCTGATCCACAGGGCTTCCTTTTGCCATCTGGGTCGTTGCTATCGCTGGCTAGCATACCACTGAGGTGTTCCTTTTGGGTGCCTTTGGTTCCAAACATCCTGAGAGGGATTAGGGTGCCATTTCTTGGTCTGGGGTTGAAAGTTTTTATCCACCCAGCCTCCGCGCTCGAAAACCCACTGGGGTCTGTAATTCCCATAATCTGGGTGGTCGGTTTTGTGTTGCTCTGGGCGAATCGAACCATAAGCTTGCCAGCCGTCCTTGATTTCTGCTCTAAAAGCTTCCATCGGGATCTCCTGATCCATTTCTTCTCCCCATCTGCCAGACTGCAAACCGCTGTTGCATGCCTCCTGTCTGGTTCTGGTGTTGATGTGGTGATCCGACTCTGCCCTAATCTGCTCCCACCGAAGTTTCGCTCCTCGCCATATTGGAAATTGAAACATCATAACTTATTTAGAGATAATATTATAAATATTAAAATATACATATTTAAATAATAAATATAAATAATACTATAAATAATATTACAAATAAATTAAAAATAAAATAGTAAAATATAATACACATCAAAACAAAATGATAAAATGAATATAATTTGAGATATCATTAAGGAATGTTTAACTAAAGGTCATGTCCATTTGTGGGGTTATCTCTATTCAAAGAGATGTCTCTCTTCATGGAGGTATAAGGATATAAAATAAGTTTGTAGGATGGGTGGAAAAAAAAAAGGAAGAAAGATATATTAAATACACATCAGATTTTAAGAAGAAGATAGAAGAGTAAAGGAATGAAGATATAAAAGGAGATCTATCAATAGTGTGTAGAGAACAATAAAAATAGAAATTAGAAAGGTTTGGAATTAGTTTTCAAAAGGCAACAATCATTTCAAAAGGTTGTGTCTCTTCTAATGAATGTCTCTTTTCAAAAAGATACATCTTCTCATTTGAATGTGAAGATATAAAAAGAGAAAGAATGAGATATGTATAGGGAGAAAGAAGGAAATGGAGAATAGAAGGGGAAACAAGAGATAAAATATAGATTGTAGATCATCTCAAATCTATAAAGACGGGCAGATGGAAAGTAGATAAGTATTTTATGAATATAAGGAGATAAGTATTTAATGAATTTAAATAATAAGTTAGATAAATGTTTGTACATTTAAATAATGATGTTGATAAATACATCATGGATTTAAATAATAGTCTAATTAATAGTAATTCATACATGATGCTATTTATTTAATGTTATCTATTTTTTATTGATTAATAAATCATGCATGCTACTAATTATCTTATAACATTGCGGATATGTTATGCTCCATTGACATTATTGTATGTAATTACATATATATATAATACGATTATACAATAAAGATACTTGTAGCAATTATTGAGCCTTATAAGTAATGTTGATTATTTGATAGAAAAATCAATAAATTTATGAATGTCTTTATCCTATGATTGATCAAGAAAAGGAGAAAAGAATGCAATATGAACACTAGACCGTCATAAAAGGATATCTTCAAGAAATCAAGGTAGATTTAGGGTAATCCCAAAATGGGGACATTACAGCATGATGGCCAAAGAACTGCCTGCTTGAATGTACATGCATACAAAGAAAAGCATTTATCACAATTGGGTGGTGACTACAATTGTAGCTTGAGGGAGATTAGCTCCTTTAGCAAGCTTGTATTTGACAAAGGCAAATAGTTACAGCAGCTTGTTCATGACCTTGTGCCATGGGTGTTCAAGTAGGTTTTGGCCTACAATAATATTGTAGGCTGTGTTTGCAGCCATACCTTCGATTCCATGCACCTTCATGTCATTGGCTACGAATGTGTTGTGTTTTGTCTTGTGTTATCTTACCATGCATGTATTGTTGTGTCTTTTTGTGGTCATTGACACTTGTTTGTCATGATGAAGTGTGGGTCAGTCCCATTTTGTTTGTCATTTTTTTTCTACACCCCGGAGTATGTCGGACTCTTGTTGTGCTAGCAAGTGACATGCATCCCCAAATAGAGCCTATTGGGACCCAATTTTGCAAAGCCAAAAATTTATGTTGAATCCCAATTTCTTTGAGCTTGGATCTTGTTTTTCCCATCGCATATTACTAACCTAAGAAAACTTTAATGAGCACCTTGTCAAAATGTTTAAACCTTGGGTATTTCTCTATGTTTATTGGTCATCATCCAAAATTTGCTAAGTATGAAGAGGGTTGGTGATTTTCAAGGTTCAAGAACCTTGAACCTCTGACCAAGTTCCAAGGGAGCCAAAAGCTCTACCAAGTTCAAAGAATGCCCAAATTACCAACATAAGGGAATGAAGAAAGAAAGTATACTAAGTCAAATGTCGAGGGTTCTTAAACCCGTTGAACCTTCAACAAGGTGCACAAAAATTAAAAGGCTCAAACTATTCAAAGGTGCACTTCCTTTTTTATTATTTTTCAATATTTTGGCACCCAAGTGTGCCCAACACATTGGAAAGTGCAAGATATTAAAATCTTTTCCAATCTGCTTCCCGATCCAAATCCTTATTCCTATTCAATTGATTAATTGATTGGCAATTATAATACATACATACATATATGATTGATTGGAAAATATAAAATATATATATATATATATAGTTATAGTTATAGTTATTCATTTATTTATATTCTACATATTCTACAACTTACTTCCCAATAATATTCTTGCTGCAAACAATATTTATTTTAATAGATATCTCATATTCCACTTTCTTATTTTCCTTTTTCCAAATCACATTCCTTCATTGATGCCATGTCCAAACAATTCAACCTCCTTTATATATCACCCATAGTGGGGTGAATAGTCACAACTTTTATAAACATCACACCCCTTACAAGGGATGCACCCCTCCTTAATCCAAGCGATTCCTTTGTTTGAATTTCCTTAATCGTTGTCTACAAGGTAATGATCGTTGCTCTTAATAAAGATCCCTACATCCCTTAATTAGTTCTCATCGAACCTTTTTAAGAGTCTCCTTGGTTGTCACTTGCATATCAGCAATTCTTATTAATTTTAAGACAAGCTGCGATGGGGGGTTTGTGATATATGGCAGGGGGCATGACAAAAGCATACATCTAGCAACACCCTCCTAGGTTTAAGCTAAGCCAAAAGTGAAGGAGAGATTACCCACTCTCACAAATTGACCTTTAACCCTCCACAATTTGTGAATGAACCCTAATTTTGCTATCTTGAAGACACCCCTAGCCTAGATAGTTGAGTTGAATTCTAGGATTCTTGAGCAATGGTTTTAGGATGCCACACACCCAACAAAATGTTCTAAGCAGAATTCCTACAAAGAAAGGAAGAAGGTCCATTTGAGGAAGAGCCACAATTGCAGTCTCACATATTGGAAGGTATGGACAAGTATCATGATGCATATGATTTCGTAAATTAAGCAAAATGTAATGATTTATCTTTCAGAGAGTTTTATGAGATGATGAAAATGAATGGGAATAAGAAGGGGAGAAGACATAATCTGAATCAACAAGACCAGCCACCAGGTAAGATCACCATACCTAACTATGATGGTTCAAACAAATGTTTAACTAGGGCTTGGTTGCGAAAATTGGACATATACTTTTCATTGAATCCCAAATATGAGGAAAAGGAAATCATGTTTGCTACTTTACGTTTGAAGGGAGGGGCTCCTGAAAGGTGGTACCATAGCATGATTACGCAAGGTCATAACTCCATCACTAGTTATGAAGAATTTAGACAAAGGTTTGTAGAAAGATTTGATAGTAAATATCTAGAGATTCACTTCAGAGAGCTAGCACAATTGAGGCAAGAAAGTATGGTAGAGCATTATGTGGCCTAGTTTCAAAGGTTGTTTGTGATAGTACCAAATGTGACAGAGAAGAGATTCATTGTGTTGTTCATGGAAGGTTTAACTAAACCCCTCAAAGGGTTGGTTAAAGCTTTTGATCTAATATCTTCATAGGATTCCATCAAGATGGCTTGAACTTAGAGAATTCAATGGCTAAGAACAAATTATACTCCAAGATTCCACCTATGGGGCAACATAAGAAACCTTTTCAAAAGGGTTTCTCTCAATCAAAGGCACTACCTCCAAAACCAAGCAAGGGTGAAGATTCCAAGAATGAGCTACGAAGGAAGAAGTTATGCTTTTCTTGTAAAAAGCCATAAGAGCTAGGACACAAATGGTTGGGAAAAGGACAAGAACACTTCATAGAGGTTATTTTAGATGAAGGTTCAAGACATAAGAACTTGAGCTCGAGGTTGTATTTGATGAGAATGTTGATGTTACATGCAGCGTCTGGAATAATCTTCCAGCAATCTTCTTATTGATAATAAATTAAATGATAGCCTCATGCTATTTAATTTATGAAGTCTCAAGAGGCGCGATTTCTTATAGAGTCACTTTTATTTGTTAAGCAATAAATATTAAATGAAGACACGTCTTTCATTTGTGATAAGGTCGACCTCTTGGCACGATTATCTACGAGGACGACTTACCTTTGATTGGATGCGTCTCTTTGAAAGAGATATATTATTATTGTTAGCCAACTTGCATTAAATAAGGTGGCATCCCTTCAAAATGTATATATATAAGTTCGCCTTCTCATTATCATGATCAAGTTTTTAAGTCAAGTTCAATATAGTCATTTGAAGTCTAAGTGCGAGTTATATATAAAGGAAAGCGAATTGTATTAAGAGAGCAGTGTGTTTGAGGCTGTGTATTATCAGCGATTGAGTTCTGTGTTGCATCACCCTTTGGTGCATATTGTAGGGCCTGCATATCGGCCTCTTGTAAGAAGATCATTTTGTGACAATTCAATATATAAGTGATATATTGTTGCTTGGTTTTTCTCCCTCAAGAGGAGGGTTTTCCTAGGGTATCTGTTGTGTCTTTGCATCTGATTTGAATTAATTTTCTGTGCATTTATCTGATCATTAAAATTACATGGTATCAGAGTGGGTTTGAGAGGATCGTGATCAGATTTATCCCTAATCAGCAATACCCTATTTGTTCATTTGTCTACATTAGTCAAGATGGTGAACGGTTTGAAGATTGAGGATAGACTCGAGGGAGCATCTAACTTCACATCATGGAGATTTAGGATCATGCTTACCTTGCGTGAAAATGACTTGGGTGAGTTCGTGGAGTCTAGTGTTCCTGAACCTGAGGAAAAAGAGAAGTTGCAGTGGTTGAAGAAAGATATTAAAGCAATGAAGATATTGGTTGATTCCATCAAGGATCATATTGTTCCTATCGTCTCTAAGTTGAAGACAGCAAGAGATATGTTCAAAACTTTGGAAGAGATGTACGAAATCAACAATACCAGCCGAGCACTTGCACTAAAGCAACAATTACATCATGTGAAGATGGCGAAAGGTGAATCAGTGATTGCATACTTTATGAGGATTTCAGATTTGAGAGATCAGCTCTCGACAATAGGGCATATGGTTGATGACAAAGACTTGACCATGCTCACTCTCAATGGTCTACCTTTGTCTTGGGAATCTTACATTCAGGGAATCAATGCAAGATCAAAATTGCCTAAGTTTGATCGCCTAAGATCTGATTGCATTCAAGAAGAATCAAGGTTGTTGGCAAGAGGCGTTGGTCAAAGTTCAAAGAATTAAGACATTCATGTTCTCGCCTCCCATGCTTCAAAGAAGAAAGGAAAAGATGGAAGGAAAGGATTCTTCAAGAGGAATCGAGACAAGGGGAATGATGATGCACCTCCCTTCAAGAAGAAGAGAGACATGTCCAAGATTCAATGCTTTAGATGTGATAAGTTTGGGCACTTCGCTAAGCGTTGTCCAACTAGACCTAAGCAACAAGTCACCGTTGCGGATGTTGATGATGCTTCTCCGCAAAAGGATTCAAGTGAATATTTGTTCTACTCGGCATTGTCAAGCAGTGTACCCACCGACACCAACACTTGGCTGATCGACAATGGTGCTTCACGACACATCACTGGGTTTAAGGAGCACTTATCAAGTTTGGTGGAGAAGGAGTCTTCTGAACAAGTCATCATTGGAGATGATGCTAGCTACTCCATCAAAGGAATTGGGACCTCTACACTTCATTTGGATTCTGACATCACACTTCAGTTGAGTAATGTTCTTTATGTTCCTGGAATCAAGCGCAATCTTATTTCTATTTCAGCCTTAGAAGATAAAGGATATCAAGTTGCCTTCTCCAAAGGCAAAGTTCTAGTGTGGATGGAGAACTCTAGCTTCAAGGATGCTCAAGTAATTGGAGTTAGACATGAAAGCCTTTATAGGGTCTACACATGTCCTCTACAAGCTTTGGTTCATGATTCTTCAAGTCTATGTGATCTTTGGCATTGGAGATTGGCTCACCTACACTTCCGAGCATTACCTATCATGGAGAAGATGGTGTCGGGCCTTCCTAAGTTCAACCAGGAGCACGAAGGTACTTGCAAGGGTTGCGCTTTGGGTAAGAATATAAAAGCCCCTTTTCATAGTAGAGAAAATAGATCTAAGTGTATTTTAGACCTTTATTCATTCTGATTTATGTGGTCCTATGTTTGTTCCGTCTTCGAGTGGATTCTTGTATTATGTTCTTTTTATTGATGACCACTCTAGGAAGACTTGGATTTATTTTTTGAAAACTAAAGAGTCCGAGGAAGTATTAGATAGGTTTAAGCAATTTAAAGCCTTGGTAGAAAATCTTTCTGGTAAAAGAATTCAAGGTCCCTCGGGACTGAGCAATGGTGGAGAAATACACCTCTAGCGCTGAATTTTTGTATTGATGTGGATTAAGAGGGAGTTTTGTGTCCCCTATAATCCCCAACAATGGTGCTGCGTAAAGAAAAGAACAGGACAATCGCGGAAGCAGCAAAGGCCATGATCCATGATCAAGATTTGCAAACCTTCTTATGGGCAGAAGCTTCCAAGACGGCTGTATATGTACAGAACATAAGTCCCCATAAGGTCTTGGATAATATGACTCCGGAAGAAGCCTTTACAGGAAGAAGCCCCAAGTCACCACTTGAGGATCTTTGATGTCCCCGTCATGCTAATGTTCCAAAGGAAAGAGAACTAAGCTCTGCTCTCCTCTCAAGAAGGGAATATTTGTGGGCTACAAAGTGAGACATCAAAAGCCTACAAAATATACATTCCAAGACGTAAGTTGATCGAGACTGCAGAGGGGATGTCACACCGAGAAGATGTTGCATTCAGAGATCAAGGGGATCTATATGGAGATCGATAATGAAGAGTCCTCGTGATATGGAAGTTGACCATACCCCCAGATTCAAAGGAGACTTCAGAACCAAAAGAAGATTTTGATTCTGTTGAACCTTTGGAACCTACTGATGGGCCTACCGACATTGTTATTGGGAGAAAGAGACCTCTATGGGCCAAGCGTACTATGCAAGAAGCTGAAAGTTTTGCAGCTCCTAGAGGCACATTCAGAGAAAACAAAAGGCCACATAAGTTCCCCAGTTATGTTGCCTTGATGAGTCAGATTATAGAATCCCGAGCCTACCCTCGCGGTTGAGGAAGCATCTAGTCATCGTGTTTGGAAAGATGCTATGATAGAGGAGTATCAATAAATTCTTAAGAATGATGTTTAGGATATTGTTCCTAGACCCGAGGGCAAGTCTATGGTATCTTCTAAATGGCTATTCAAGATTAAGCATACTACAGATGGAAGCATTGAAAAGTACAAAGCAAGATTTGTGGCTCGTGGGTTCTCTCAGATAGAGGGAGTTGATTATGAAGAAACATTTGCTCCTGTTGCTCGCTATACTTCTATCAGAACCATCATTGCTATTGCCGCATCTAGACGATGGAAGATTCACCAAATGGACATGAAGACAGCCTTTCTCAATGGAGTGATTGGAGGAAGAGGTTTATATAGAGCACCCTCGATGGATTCTGGAGGTTCATGGGGAAGGAGCTCTGTAAGTTGAAGGCCTTGTATGGTCTAAACAGCTCCCTCGCTTGGTACGAAAGGATTGATCATTACCTGTCAAGTTTGGGATTCTTGAAGAATGATGTTGATTCAAATATCTACTTCAAGGTAATCAATGGTGATGCATTAATATTGGTCTTATATGTTGATGATTTGATTCTTACTTGAGAAGATCACCTAATTCTCGAGTGCAAGAAGGAGTTGACTTCGGAATTTGAAATGAAGGACCTTGGGCTCATGCATTACTTCCTTGGCTTAGAAGTTTGGCAGAAGCCAGATGAGATGATTCTAAGTCAAGGGAAGTATACTATTGATATACTTAAGAGGTTTGGTATGATGGATCGCAAATCCATGTCTACACCTATGGAGACTAACCTACATAAATTGAAGGAGGTCGCAGCCTAGTTCTCGTAATTTGGTGGATCCCGCCATTGTACGCATACCGACGGGTCCTTGATGTATCTAGTTAACACTAGACTGATATTTTGCTATGCAAGCATAAAATTTAGCCGCTTTTATGTGTGGATCCTCAGATAGATACATCTTGTTGCAACTAAACATATCCTATACTTACAAGCATTGCTTGATAAGGGTTGAGGTGTTCTTTCGATGTTCTGGGAAAGCCACGGCTGGAGCCCTGGTCAGTGCCGACGGTGATACCCTGCCAGTTCGCCATGATTCCTGCGTAACAAGAAGCAGTCATCTGTAGCATTGAGTATAGCAGAGGCAGAGTATATTGCAGCTTGTATGGCAACTCAGGAAGCAGTGTGGCTTCGTAAGCTCCTTGCAGGATTGTTTGGACAATCAATGGAGCCTACTATCATTCATTGTGATAATCAGAGTTGTGTGAAACTTTCTGTCAATCATGTGATCCATGACAGAACCAAGCACGTTGAGATCAAGTACCACTACATTAGAGATATGGTACTACGGAAGGCTGTACAGTTGAGGTACATCAGCACTGATGAGCAGACGGCAGATATTCTCACCAAGCCTCTCTCGAGGATAAAGTTTGTGTACTTTCGAGATAAACTTGGTATGGTGGAGAATCCAGCCTTGTCTAAGAAAGAGTCTCAGTATCAGTGAGCCTGTTTAATGAGTTCCTCTTTGTGAGAGAAGTTCGAGGTGAAATCCCTTGTTAATGCATTTTCCTCTGAGACGGAGGAATTTGAGGTGCAAGCCCTTGTTAATGCATTTCTCTTTGAGATTTGAGGTGAAAGCCCTTGTTTCCACCCTTTGAGCTGAGTCATGGTGGATGTCATGTGTGAGACTCCATGACATATTTTGTACTTGTGTTTCACCCTCTAGGAGAGCTATGGTGAAAGTCATGTTGAGGTGACAACATCACACAAGTGATGAACACTTGTACACACCATAGTATGGTTGTAGCCATTATGGTTGATATAGTGTTGAGGCGATATCTAATATCACGATGAGGTGATATTCTTTTTTTCACTAATGGTTGTAGCCATAGTGATAGACATCACATTGAGGTGATATGTCTTGTGTAGCTGGAAGTTTACTCCCTAGTTGAGAGGGAGTGTTGATGTTACATGCAACGTCTGGAATAATCTTCCAGCGATCTTCTTATTGATAATAAATTAAATGATAGCCTCATGCTATTTAATTTATGAAGTCTCAAGAGGCGCAATTTCTTATAGAGTCACTTCTATTTGTTAAGCAATAAATATTAAATGAAGAGACACGTCTTTCATTTGTGATAAGGCCGACCTCTTGGCGCGATTATCTATGAGGACAACTTACCTTTGATTGGATGCGTCTCTTTGAAAGAGATATATTATTATTGTTAGCCGACTTGCATTAAATAAGGTGGCGTCCCTTCAAAATGTATATATATAAGTTCGCCTTCTCATTATCATGATCAAGTTTTTAAGTCAAGTTCGATATAGTCATTTGAAGTCTAAGTGCAAGTTATATATAAAGGAAAGCGAACTATATTAAGAGAGCAGTGTGTTTGAGGCTGTGTATAATCAACGATTGAGTTCTGTGTTGCATCACCCTTTGGTGCATATTGTAGGGCCTGCATATTGGCCTCTTGTAAGAAGATCATTTTGTGACAATTCAATATATAAGTGATATATTGTTGTTGGGTTTTTCTACCTCAAGAGGAGGGTTTTCCCAGGGTATCTACTATGTCTTTGCATCTGATTTGAATTAATTTTCTGTGCATTTATCTGATCATTAAAATTTACTGAGAAGAGCATGAAAACAAGTAAGGTGGAGAATCTCCGAAAGGCACCCTTGTTACTCTTTCTGGTGCACCCAACTATCATCATTCTCGAGTTCAAGGAGGTTTGCAAAGTCATAGAACAACAATGTTGATTCATAATGGGACCACTCACAACTTCATTGATGAGGGATTGGTTACTAGCATGGGGCTGAAAACAATTTGTTTTTGGAGGATTTAATGTTATTGTAGCCAATGGATTCACTATCCCTCGCACCAAAAGGTCTCAACATCATATTATCACTTTGGGGAGACATAGTATGTGATGATTTTTATGTGCAATGGTTATATTCACTCGAAGAGTTTACCCAAAATTATCAAACAATGGAGTTGAAGTTCAAATCCAAAGGGAAGGAAGTTGTCCTTCAAGGCCTTTCTCTTGGAGCACCTTGAGTTGTTTCAGCCAAGAGGAAGGAGAGAGCTTTCCATAGAGGCAAGTGGCTTGGGCAGCATAATGTTTGATCATGGATACAAGTACATCTAATTGTGATAAATCTTATCACATTGATATTCAATCCATTTTGGATAAGCATAGCATAGTATTTAGTGATATTCCTCCAAGATTGCCACCAGATAGAGGATTTCAACGTCATTGAGTTAGAAGACGGATCTAAGCCAGTCATGACTGCTCCTTATTTCCATCCTAGGAAACATAAGGAAGAGACTGAGAAGGCAATTAAAAATTTATTGGATAAGGATCACATAAGGCGTATCTAGCCCTTTTGCTTCTTCAATGGTTTTGGTTAATAAAGGGGATGGAACCATGAGAACTTGCAATGATGATAGGGCCCTCAAAAAAAAAATCGATAACCATTACCCTATTTTGAAGATTGATGAATTGATCGATGAGCTTAGTGGAGTGGTTCTCCAAGATTGATCTTCAATCGAGGTATAATCAAATAAGGGTGAGAGATGAGGATGTGCACAAGACTCACAATGGGCACTATGAGTTTCTAGTCATGCCATTTGGTTTGACTAATGCACCGTTCAACTTCCAATCTTGCATGAATCAAATATTCTTTAATTAGTTGAGGAAGTTTATGTTGGTTTTCTTTGATGGCATACTTATTTATAGAAAAACATGGGAGGATCATCTGAGATATATAGATCACTTTACTGAGGGTGTCATTTGGAGATAACTGGTGTGAATCAAAGGAGAGACAAAACAGGGGCTTAAATGACAGCAATCACTCACATCATAGCTCAATATTTAACACTGCTGCCATCTCACAGCCAGTCAATAATTTGAGTTGGATAGCCAGCATTGAAAATAACTATCTAGGCAGTCATATCATACAAGTCATTCAACTGATTGCAGATCTGTAGATCATAGTCTGTTGATTTTTTGCAGATCCATTGAGTTTGTAATTCGCTGGTTAACATTCCAAGCACAGATTTTGTTCGTATCAATTTCCATTTACTTACATATACCTAGGAGCTGTATGTTTATCATGAAACGATCCAATATTGTGTTATACTTTCAGTTGATAGACTTGCCATAGAATCAGTAGATTATCCATAATGATTTGCCCTAAATTGATGTAAGCATATTGTAGCTGTTCATATTTCCCAGATCTTCAATTTGCAAATTTACAATATCAATTTAAGGGTTTATGTCAGTGATCTATATATTTGGAGTAGATAGCAGTTAGGTTTAGTTTCATTGTTTGTTCATAACCAAAAAACACAAAAAAATTCAAATATATCAAAAACATGTGATCGAGGACATTACATCCTTGCGTGCCAGCATACAGACGATTCTCACCCAAAGTGTGCTAGGGTTTGAAACTCTCATTAAGAACAAGGCAAATGCAAATATAAATAGAAGTTGCAAACAAACATTACAAACCATGATTTCTAGTCATTCATATCAAACATTGACTTACAAGCTTTTGTGCTCATTTTTATCCTTTGATCCATTCAAAGGAAGCCAGGTACAAGAACTTAGCATTATAAACAAAGACAATTTGGACATAATAATGTGGGGTTTTATAGGGCTAATTTAGGTCATTGCATGTGAAAAGCAATTATAACTTACAAGATTCAATTATCACTTACATTTGCACACTAGAATTTGCTCACCCACAACTGATTTCATGCACAAGATTCAAATTTCTTTACATTTGTACTTACTAACTTGTGCAAGTCACAGGAATGACCTCTTGCTGCCAACAAATATTAAGACATAATTCTAATTATTTGTTCAACAATAATCATACTGTGCTGGCCATCTAATTAATTTATTTAATAATACAGAGAAAGGACATGGAGACATTAAGGCATATAGGTAATTTTGAATTTTCTATTGCTCAAATGCTTGTAAAATTTTCATTTTAGATTTTTTAGTAAGGGTTTAAAAAGAGGGCCCACCCCTTACATCTTTTTGTCCACTATGGAACCTTCCAATTCAACTTCACTCTAACTATCACTTCACCTGCAAGGATACCGCTTCTACTACTCCTGCTTCCCCTATGGGGATACCATGCACCACATAGTACTCCACCTACGAACCATTTTAGTTACTCCAGCTCCTCTTTACCTATGGGGATACCACACTCCACCTACTTCACCTTCAGCTATGATCCTTCATCTCCACACCACTTCACCTATAGCCTATAGGGATACCACTCTCAACACCTACACCACCTATGGGAACACCAAATTATTATGCCCACCAACAATTGGATGTCATTTGGGGGGTTTGAACCCAAATCTCCACCATGAAAACCTTGGGGTCTTGCAATTTGACCACAATCCCTTTGATGGCACAATTTTCTTTTGTTGTGAGGTCAATTATACAAAGACAGACTTGCCAAAAAGCATATTAAGGCAAATAGGCAACAATTCTAATTATTTCTCCAACAATAACCACTTCATGTGAATCATCTAATGAATTTATTTAATTACAAAGAGAAATGCCAAAAATACATTAAGGCATATAGGCAACAGAACGTATACTAATATTCTCTTTAACAATTATATGAGCCAAAGAATAAATTCAACTAATAACAGTGTACGAGGGATATGTTTAATTGTGTTGATCGCAAAGTATATGTGCAATCACTTGAATTCATCTAATAGAATCATTTACATAGGATCCACTGAGTCTGTCTAGTAACAATGTGTCTATGAGCATCTGATAGATGTATTCAATAACAAGGAGTACAAACACAAATTACATATTTGTATGTGCTCTTTAATTACACAATCCAATATGATGCTGGTCTCATTAATATCCATACTCTTCTATTTCTTAAGATGCTTTTTAGACAGTTTATATACAAATGACAACCCGTTGTCATTCTCAGCATCAAATAACAAATATACGATCTTTATCGATAAAATTGCTATCAATGCATTTGTATGTGTCTCACATTCATATTCAAGTAATATTGATGTTGCCCCCCTTTAATATTGCCACTACCATGAAAAGTTAATAGTGAATACATTCATTCATTATGTTTACTTGTTGTCTCTCAATATTCAAATAAAGAAGCTTTACTTGAAAACTACTTTATTGGTAATATAGTTTTCCCACCTTGCAAAAGGAAAGTAGTAAAGCTTACATAAAAGGCTAATAACCACTAATGGACAACACTCACGTGTTAAGCTGATAACACTGGTTCTACAAGCCTATAGTGGATATCTAACTAATGGTATAGCCCACTTGAATGATTTAAACTGATAACACTGGTTCTACAAAGCCTACAGTGGATATCTAACTAATGGTATAGCCCACTTGAATGATTTAAGCTGATAACACTGGTTCTACAAGCCTACAATGGATATCTAACTAATGGTATGGCCCACTTGAATGATATTACCTCAACTCCCCTCCCAAACTAGTCAAAATGTTAAAGCCCATTTGACAGACATCGCCACAAATTATTTTCCAAACTATTAAAAAAGGTTAAGACAAACAAAGGCTAGAGGAAGAAAAAATTAGCATAATCCAGCAACTAACCTACCGTCCTATTACTTCAGAACTATCCCATGACCGAATCAGGAGGTTATGTTAACAACTCACCAGTTCCAGTTCCTTACCAAATACATAAATCATATGAAATGAAATCATCAAACGAATTCATTATAGACAGCAAGGTAAATACAAGAGATACATAAAGGTTATCCACTCATATAAATAGATACATCATACAATGTCCTCATCTTGTAAACGTAGATCATCAGAGAATCTCTACCCATGAGGAGATATATCACACATTAGCAGGTATATCTCTAAATTTCTATCTTTACTTAAACTTATTGCTTAATTGATAATCTACGAGAATTCCCTGCTTTGCTAAAAATAATGAAAACCCTTTCATTTAATCAAGTATGACTTTCTTTAACGCAAAATATTCAATTTTTCAGAGATAATGTGTTAAAAAATCAAACAAATAAATTCAGTTATTCTAGAAATTCTAAGAATGGAAAATATGCTTACTAGATTTAATTAGTGAAGATGCTGCTTCGGCTTACAGAGACATGCACAACAAACTTTTCGATTGACCCTAATCAGTCCCAATTTTACTTCTCGATGTGTATAAAGCACAGAAGCAGTTATTCAAAAAACAGTGTCAAACTGTCGATAAGCTTTTACTGTCTTTCTTCATTCATTTCCTAAATTATGGAATTTAATGTACTATGCTCCCTATCAATAAGTTCCAATATAATTATAACTAGAGTCTCTATAGCTATTGTTCTGTAAGCAAGAACAATGTATTCCATGCCAACCTAAACATGATTTTTCCTTCAGGTAATTTCAGATAACCCAAGTCAGAACCTTACACCAAGTTTGGTTCTGCCTTCATATCAATTAAATTTAAAGTGGGCACTTACGGTAACAATGCCATTAAACATACTACTCAGGTTTCTCAACTCCATTTTCTTAATATATCAACAAGATCCTGTCATGATACTACATGACCCCCCAGTCATATTGCCCATTTGTGAGAGTTTTCCAGTTTGCCTCACCATTCATATCAACCAGAGAAATGATTTCTTCTGGTGACTTATACATGACAAAATTTGGCACCGGGATTCAATACTCGAATTATGGAATTTGTCATCAAAGGACCGACATGAAAGAACTTCAAGATGATTTAAAAACCCCTTGCTAAGAAGCACTGTATCTAGACAACTGGTTGCTGTCCCAAATAATCATCAAGTCATCTTCTTCTCCGTTCAAATCAGCTACACAAGTGGTCATTTTTGGCAGCACCCCTGTGTCCTTGACAATTGATTTATGTCCATTTAGAGAAGGTTCATGGTGCAATAACTCTTTCATTGGACACAGTAACTTATTACATGTTTGGGCTAATCTTGGGCTACGCCTACAGCCTGTTTTCCTCTCTGAAATGGCTTGTGTACATTTTGAATTGACCGGTTTAGAACAATTGTGTGCATTGCTAGTCTTCTCTTTCTTCGCTTGTATGATTCCTTGCTTTGCATTTTTTCCCTGTTCAGGTCCAGATGCTTTTCCTGACAAATTGGTGACAAGATCCTCTTTCAAGAATTTCATTTTCTTAGAGTCATTTCTAGGCATTGAAATGCTATCATTTGTTTTCTTCTCTTGTTCAGTATCTATTCCATCAGGTTCCAATGCTTTCGCTGACATATTGATGGCAAGATATTCCTTAGAGACTTTCATTTTCTTAGAGCGATTTGTAGGCAATGTAACGCTATTCCTCATAATTTCACGGTTACCTCTCATCCACTTGTATGGAGTACTCTCCTTGATAATCCGGAAAATATGGACTCTAAGCTTGATTTTGTTTATACTACGGTCTACGCGCTCAAAGATGCAAATATCTCCTTCCTCAAGATTATTAGCTACTGAAAAAAGTTTCCACCCTTTACTCAGGTTAGCCCTAAAACCATTCCACAGGTATTGCACTCGCCATTCCTTACTGTTAGCATCCACAAGAGTCATCTCAATTCTTTTTCTCGGTAATTGGAGAGAATATATACAATTTTTTGGCACAGCCTGCACGCCCAAACCATCACAAACCACATTACAGTGACCTGTAAAAGCCCTGTAAAACCCTATTATCAAATTTAGAAACCCAAACCATCCCACAAACTACATTGTACCCACATGCTAAAGCTCCCTTAAACACTCCTTACGGGCTAATGCAAAAGAAACTACAGAATGTAATGAAGGAAAAGTTGCTTGAATATCACCACACATGAAATCAATGTCCTTAGTACATAAACATACAGAGGGAGAAGGGTCTTACCATCCAGAATCCGTGGTATACATGAGATGGCTTCATACGTATTAAACAAAAGGGTTTATCTGATGTGAAAGAATTAGCAGCCTTAAGGGCTTTGTTCCTTTCTGCTTCAGTTACAGGACGTCTGCGAGAAATGTAATACGATTTCTGATAACTTCTTTCTTCAGTCTCTATCTCTGCAGAGGATTTCTCTAACATGCGCTTCTTTCCAGCAAGTGATGGGTGGCAATACATAGGATTCTCGGGAGGGCGACCTACATTGAAACTGAAACTAGTGAGAATCGCAATGTAACTAAAATTTTAAAATAAAAGAAATGTTCTATTGCTTGAAACAAAAGTGAGTCACAGATTTCCATCATTCAGAAAGGACAATACTTACCACAAGACGAAGAATAGGGTTTGGATATTTTCCCTTGATTTTCAGCCACTCCATTTTGTTCTTCTTCATCAGAAACCAAATCAATTGGCAAATTACTGTTCATGGGTTGGTCAAGACTTCTCCGAGCAGCACTCGCTATAAGGTTGGGAGAACATCTCTTCTGTAAATCATAATGGGTCTCCTCAGATTCACAAACAGTTCTTTTTTTCTCACACCCACTTCTTCCAAATATCCAAACTTTAAACTTCGACCTGCAGACATACTTAAACACCAAAAAATCTCCCAACTCTAATATCTGATCATGCACAAAATTCTCCCAGCCCTGTCCAAACTCCAACCCAGTACTTGTACTACATAACTTTACAACCCACTGATGCCCACTTGGTACGTGCAGAACTGTGTTCACATCAGTCTCGTGTATAAGCTTTGGAACAAAAGCAGGAGGAATACTCTGCAGTAAAGTAAACCATAATAACAAATGAGAGTTCAACAATAGGTGAAACAAAATAATGAGGGAGGTGCATGCATTGCACGGTAGTGTTACCAGTTTTTGGGAAAAATCTCCCAACAACACTTTGAAGAAATATGAACACCCATCAGCACTCATTTCTTCTTTGAATTTGTGTTTTGCATGAATTTTATCGGCTGATAACCGTTTATTGATGTCTTGATTTCCGTTCTTCATGACGAATCCAACAACACTCTTGTACACTGCAAAATGCAGTCACTGTTTGAGGGTCGGGAAAAGATAGTGACTGAAGATTAATATACATAGAAATTATCGTGGGTAATAATGGTATGAGCAAATATAGAAGAATAATCTTCTGGCTCCAGTTTTGGCGGCGCTGGTCCGTAATTCTCGCCGTTTTCCAAGCAAATGTTCTCTTGCTCGATTAGACGTTGTAACGGTGTTGGAGGTCTGTATTTTCTTTGTAAAATAAAAACTCATTCGGGTATACCATTGTGTAGATTGATATGTTTTAAGCGGAATATATACCCGACCAATAGGTGGGGGCTCATTCCGACATTAGCGTGTTCACAGGTATTATAAATGTTCCAGACATGTTTTCGGAGTTAAAGAGACGATGAAGTTTGAACATTCGTTACCCAGCATGTCTATACTAATCAAGGGAAATAATAAACTTTTCTTCTAGTTAGTTTAGGGTAATTAAGCATATTTTATCAATTAATTATAAAATAAATTTAGAATAATTTATGAGTTAAAATTGATAAATTTAATAATTTGTACTAAGTTATTTTAAGAAAGTATAAAGAAAAATGATATTCATTTTTATTATTGAAGAATGTATGTTATTATGATGATTTTGGAATTTGGTTTGTATTGTCCCATTATTTATGTCTTTCTTATTCCTATTGTCCTTTTATTCTCCTTCTTTCCTTTATTTTTTAATATTTCTTATTTCTCTCTTTTTCCTTTCCATTCTTGTGCTTGATATTATTTATTCATTTCTTTTTGAATTTCCTTTTTATTCTTGTATTTGATGTTATTTATAAATAAAACGTGTTTGTCAATCAAATTTTTGAATTCAAATTTTAGAAATGAAAGAAACAAATTGATAGTGACTAGTCTATGTAGCCAACAGATTGCACGTTTGACTGTATTTATTAAACTAAAAATAAAAAATGGAGGCACTTTTTATTTTCAATTAATTAATAAATACAGTCAAATGTGCATAACATTTTTATTTTTAATTTAATAAATACAGTCGAAGGTGCATCCTGTTAGCTGCATAGACAGTACTATGACATTGGGCAGACTTTTGGGAGTGAAGCAGGTTATGGTCATCCATCAAAGAATAAAAGGCAGATAAATTTGACTGACAGGAAGTGAGACACTGAGAATAAAAGGGGATTTCTGAGAAGGATATGAAAAAAACACAACTACGAAGAAAAATTGCCGGATAGTTGTTCAAGCTTTAAGTTCTCTGAACAAGAATAACCAGAATTGTGGGTGTATAAATATAGGCTGACAACAGATTTCAAATCTACATGGCTGAATGTTATCGTGTGGTGGAGAATTATTTTTTTCTTTATTTGGGACATGGTGTGCTTTACAGGTGGTCATATGGCGACTCCATTAACGAGGCCTCAACAGCAGCACACGCAACTACTGGAAGCAATTGTAGCAGGGGGGTTCTTTTAGAAAGAGCCACGTGCGCCATTTTGTACTGAAGTCGCACCCATTTTGGTGTTTTTTTTCTTTCACTACGATCTCGAGAGGCTTCACAGGGAGGTGCTTGCTATCAAGACAGAGCGATAAGGAGATTCGAACCCTACTCGACTGCTTTGGGGAATGTGTTCTTGTCTAGACTAGGGGTGACAATAGTGAAGGAAAGTTTTGTTTGTTACAATAGAGACACACGAATGTTATATTCATCTTTTGTTGGTTATGTTACTAGAATATCTATGGTAGTTGGTGTTGATGTGCTCACACCACCATCCCAAGAATTAGAGGGAAGGTTGTGAATATCCAAGAGGGCAATGGATTGGGTTTTAAACTAGAGGGGTGAGCATCATGATCAATTAGATGTTCCATCAGCGTAGAATCGATATGGTGTAGCATGTATTTGAGTGGGTGTAAGGTTATCATGTCATTGTCTACATTTTCTTTATTCTTGTCGACATTTACAAACATAGCAATTTCTACATCAACGTCATTCAAGTATTTGGTCTCAGAAGTCACTATTGTAACCCTAATCTCATTACATATGGTGTTGTCATCAATGTTGTGCGTAGAGGCATAATGCAGGTTCAAGGGAGGTATAACAAAGCCAGGGACTTGTTTTAGGAGATGAAGATGCACTCTATCTCTCTAAGTGTTCTCACTCACATAATCAAATATTATATATATATATAAACACATTGATGAGTAAATTATGATTCTCACTCATTGCTCTTTGATCAGTGCCAATGTGGAGGCAATAGAGTAGATTTTCAATGACTACATCAAATATATCTTCAACATTATTTTTAGAGCTGGGTACAATCCTTTCATAATTACTCTTTCAAAATCTAGTATTGAATTTTGAATTATATAGTCCTGCATCTAAAAATAATTCATCTAGGTTGATTTTTATATTTGGGTATTGTATTGAAAGGTCATTAATTTCATGGGAGGGTTTGGTCTTGCTCTTGCCAATTGCTTTTTCCTAAAATTTTCTAAGGCCTTTATGATAAAGCATTTGATCATGCCTTGCGAGTAAGTCATTCCTTGAGACCACATTTATTTGAGGCATTTTGTTAACTAGTTTATGTGCCTATGCACACTTCTACATTTTGCATACATGTCTACATAAAAAGGTTGCAACATCCAGTAGGTTTCAATGGATGGTCATACTCTTTTATAAAACTTGGGTAATAAGCTAGTGTACTATTAGTTGATACTCATTAATACTTTTGTGTTGCTCTTGTCTAGTTGAGGGATACGTCTGTATATTTACATAAAGAATCTTTGGGTGGCAGTTTACCAAAAACCTAAATAATTCTATAATTTATGCTATTTTAATTAATAAATATTAATAATACATTTGTTGTCAAGACTTAAGTGGTGCTCAAGTAAGGGATAGTTCAATAATACCCCATATGTTTGGTGGAAATGGTATGTACTTGGGGCATTGGTGTTAGTCTACCATGTTGTTCAGTTAAGTAAGAAGTTCTTCTTGTTGACTTAAATAAATTGGTAAACGTGAAGGAGTGACCCCCATGAAATTATTTCTCCCAACTATGAATGGGGTATCTATTGGGACAAGATCTTGTTGAACTAAGATACAACATGACCTTTTTGTTTATAAATTATAAATATCATTTTCTACCTTATTTTTCAACTGTGACAAAAATGATTGGTCTTAGCAAGGTCTCAACCATGTGATTGATAGTAGTACTCTCTTTCGTCTAAATATTAGACTAAAAATAGAATGTGATATTGAAAGTATACATATGTGTTATAGAAATGATAGAGATAGTGGTGTCAATTCATAACCATGAAATGTTTACAAAAGATATCGGTTACATTATGATATGAGGTTGATGTCACTATAGGATGTAAATAATTTAGATTATGTAATTGATTGTACTTCTTATTAAAATGTTTGTAGCGATTGAACATGGTCATGTTGCCATTACTAAAACACTAGTAGTGCAAAGCTTAAATATAGATAGTTGTTTTGGACTATTGAATATTCAAATTTCCTCTACTTGTGATAAATTGTGTACATGAATATGATACATTGGATTATGTTATATGCTAACATAGTTCTCCTCTTGTGTGATTTATGAGGTCACTCAAAATAGAATGAGATGTTATAATATCACCTTGCTTATAATCAACTCTATGTATCAAGTACTCAATCACAACTTGGTGATGTCTTTCTAATTTATGGGGCAAGTGATAAATATATGTATGGTGTTATCATTAGGGTATCAAACGTTACAGGATATCCTTGATATATAATTGTAAGGTTTATAGAATGTTCATGTTGAATTAGGAATAATAATAGGGGGATGTCAAAGTTGAGATCTAGGTGTCCTTTGTTGGAAGTTCCTTAGTATAGGTTTTCTAAATTGTGAACTTAGTTGGGTTTTCCTACCTACTATTAAGCATTATTAATTGATCAATGGGAATCATTAAATGAATCCTTGAGGGCTATGCCTTGTTGATGTATGTCAACAAATGGTTCTTTAGTATCTCTATAGGTTATCTTAACCTAAGAGATGCAAGTTATCATTTTGATAGTTAAAATCCTAAGAGAAATACATGGAACTTTGATCTCATTTGGAAGTGGATATGTAGGCTTTCCTTAGATGAAGAATGTCCCTGGACCCAAGTTAGTTGGGGAAGTGTTAGGGAATAGCTCCAATGTTTAGGCTTCTTCTTAAACTTGACCATCCCTCCCCCTCTAATATGCTTCGACTGGAACCTTAAATTTACATCAGATGGTTGTGAATTCACCTTTTCTAATTGATATGTTTTCACTATGCATGTCTGAGCCAATAAAAGGCATTCCATCGTGCCATCAATCTCACCTACTTTGAGGTTTGTGGTGTTTGGCCTTCCAAAAAAAATTCCAATCTTAGATGAACTTGTATTACTATCATCACAGTTTGTCTTTGATGTGAATGTATGAAAATGACTTTGGACTTGTCTAAACTAAAATTGTTATAGTTTTGTGTGTTGAACACTATGTCATTGTGTCTTCCCTTAGTGATAAGTATAGAAAGGTATATGTTAACTTCAAGACACTAGTGAGGTCTATTCTTCCAAGAAATGAGGGCATGATAAACTTGGGCATGGTATGACTATGAATGAATTATGGAAACCTACAAATTTACTATTTAATGATGATGTTAAATTAACCCATTGTCATTTGATGGTATGAAAAATCTAAACATGTACATGGATTGTTTTCTTAGCTATAAATATGTGCTTGATCTATGTTGAATTTAAGGTAGAGTTCCTTATGATTGTTTTTGTCAATTGCAAGCAATTAATTATAAGTAATAACAAAATATGGCATGTTTTATCTTTATATCTATTGGGATAATTGTATTCTAAGCTTTATGGTTGATAATATATAAAAAATGTTATATCTTTAAAAGTATAATATTTCTATATTAAACTATTATGGGTTTGATTTCTATCTAATACATATGTTTCCAAGATTAATTTGAATGTATAGAATGGCCTTTGAGGTTATTTTATGAGTTTCTTTTCATGTTTATGTGCTCAAATAGAGGCCAACTTATGTAGGTTCAATGTGTTACTATTCTATTGGTAATTTGGCCCTATGACCTATAGGACTATGTATGGATTAATGGAACACTCAGTGGTATGTAACTAGATCAACCTACCCATTATCTAGGTACCTTATTTATGGATACCTAGCTATAATATGGAATTGCCTTATCAAAACTAAGTTTTATATAGGTTTCAATAGTAGGTTGACACCAAAATCATCGTGGGTGATAGATGTTAGTTAGAGAATAAGATCAAGAGCATGAAACAAAATTCCATAAAGTGAACAAAATAAGAACAATAGTATGTCTATCGATAGGGGATGGTTGGATTGAGTCAGTCACTGGCTCAATGCTCTGGGTCTTCAATTTATAACCCCTTGGTGTTTATTTCCACCACTCAACCTATAGGTCCTAAAGGTTATTAGGCACCCCTAGTCCTCCTTGCCAACCTTGCTATCAAGTTTCAAATCATTCACCAAACCTAACTTGATGCTCTTCCTCTCATTCACTCACTAGCCAAGGTTATTCTCGCTAAAGACTAGATGATACTCCAATTGCTTCCCAACTTGTTGGAGGGGTGTATAAAGCTTCCATGGCTTCACAACCATCATACAAAAGATCCTAATCAATCTCCATGCTTTGTTTCTCCTTCACTATCACAAAATCCCTGTTTTAGGGTTTGGGCAGGGCTACAAGCCTTGAGCCCCTTTTAGGCCTCCTTGCATAAGAAAAATGATTAGAACTCCTCTCCTTCAACTGGTAATGACAACCCCCCTTCAGACACCCTGGCTCAAATTCCAAACACTAAAGTATTTTCAAGGTTTGGGCCCCTCTCTGGCTGTACACAGGCAACACAGATTTTACAAGAAACTAGGGTTTCTAAGATCTTTTCTTGGATTGTTTTCCTTTTCAAGCTTCCAAGTGATTATTCAAGGGTCCTATCTTCCTGCCCAACCTTTTGTGAAGGTTCTTGCATCCACCACAATTTTTAGCTGTTAAATATAACACATCCCTGTTGTGTTAGGGTTTTGCCTTTTTACTGTCTTTCCTTGCCAGGCTTTCAAGCTTGCCTAGGAACAGTCACTAGCATGCTTCTTGAACCTTTACTGACCCTATATCTACATTATTTACAAGGATGGATTTTTTCCTTGTTTCCAAAATTCCCATATTTCCTGGTATGGACAGGAAACAAACTAAAACTCCATTTTTTGGAATTTACTAGTCAAAACAGCAAAATAGAGAAAAACACAATATTTACAAAATAGATGAAAGCGATGAAATTCCTAGCTATTGAACCAGAAAAATGCTTCAAAGAGCTTCACTACATGCTATTCAATGTAAAAAAATGCATTCTCCAATTCATTTAGCAGTAATCACGCAACCAAGAACAGGAAAAACAACATATTCACATCACAAATCACTGTCTCCTTGTATTCTCATGAAAACTGCCACGCTCAAAAACCTCCAACCTCCTTCAAAGGTCAATAAATCTCTTTTACAATGCTTTTTAAATGGTTAGGTTTCCTTCTCCAAGCCTAAAATCGGTCAAAAACCTCTTGTTTTAAAACACAATGTGTTTTGCAATTTTTGACAATAGCTAGGAAACAGTTGCAAAAAGGATTCTAGACTTATTCAACTTCTATTCTAAGAACCAAAAAGGTCCTCAACCACCAATAAGGTGATCCACAAGACCATACCAAAACAACAAAAAGGATTTTAAAACAAACACTGCAAAAATAAGCTTAGTACTTTGGCACTTTGCGTGCTCCCGCATCTATTAATATACAAATGAAGAGTGTGTAAATATAATGATCAAGCCTTGCATATATAGGCAAGGATAAAGAGGTGAGAAGGTAGGAGTGAAAATTTAACTAACCATCCAAAGATGGAACACTTGTGAGCTCACTTGAAAAGTATGTGAGGAAGTGTCAATAGGTGTATCAAGTCATGAAGACACATGTCTCAACCATATGAAGTGAGACAAAAGAAAAAGAAACCTAAGTAAACTTAAGTTAGGTTTGTATAGGTCAATCCTAGAAATGCAATTAGCTAACTAGGTATGATAATGACTCTATTTACACTAACACCCCCTTAAGTGCAACTTAGGGAGTAATGCATGTACTAACGATGAGTCTTGGCTACAAGGCCATGTTAGGTACTCATGTACAAATTTATCATAAAGTGGAGAAAAAGGAAAAAATTCTAGTGGGAAATAGAAACCCCTCTCCAAAAGAGAAATGATACAATAAAATGGAATGTACAATTGAAGAAGTGGTAGATGGAGAACTCATGATGACCCAGCAAGGACTACTTCTAGCACAAAGTACAATGAAATGTTCCCCCCCTAGGAGAGAAAAGAGAAGGTCGTGTAACCCCCTAAAAATGTGAAGTGATGAACTCCATGTATAGAAATGATTCCTCCTTAAACTAATAGTAGAAGAGAAACCATGCAGCCTCCCCTCAGAATGATGCTTGTAGTGTTGATAGATGCTCAACACTAGATGTTGAAGATGTCCCGCGATTGTTGAACAACATTACAAACTACTTGTTGGAAATAGGTTAAGATGGCTGCTTGCTCAACCAACTAAACACATTTTTTGTCATGTTGATGAAAATATTACATTACAAACTATTTGGTTGATTTTAGAAACTTTCCTGATGTATTTGGTCATAATATAAGATGGAAAGAGGCTTAATTTGGAACAGATTTGAGTAATAATGTGATTGTTGATTCAATTGTACATGTTATCCTTCTACATTTATGAAAAATCGAGGGTTTAGTTGTGTTTTCTAGTTCTATTATTTATTTAGAAAATAGGCTTGCAAGGCTTTACTTTAATATTTTCTTCCAAATTACTTTGTTATCTTCTCAAATATAAACTATGTCAAAAATAACAAAAAGACAACCTACCAACTAAAATAAATCAATATCCAAACTACCCAGCACATTTTTACTTAACAATTTCAACAACAAATTTAATCACTTGTGCTTTTGAAAAATTGTTACACTTACAATCATTATTGATAAAATCCTTATTATTATTTATTATTAATATAATTATTCATAATAATGTTTCTTTAAGTGACATTATCTATTAGTGGTTTAGGTGGCAAATACAAATTCTCTAGCTACAAATGTTCATTTCTCCTCTCGCTAGATGTCATCAACCAAGGATATAAAGATCTATTTAAAATAATTTGATAGGTCATATGGACTAAATGGGATGTTATTTTAGGTCGTATATTCATCTCTTGATCTTATTCTATACAGCCTAAATCCAAAGGTGGGCATGAAATTATAAATATTAAAACTCAAGGAATATGTTTAATTGTTAAATGGACCACTAGAGTTGTTAAAAGGTGATGAACCATGAAATATTTTGTTGAAGCATAGATTAGATAATGTTACTAGTAAAAAGAATTCATAAAATTTTAATTCATTAGACAAAATTCTCTTTGCACCATACTTCCACATTAGAGCCTCTTTACTTATTCAATCCATTTCCCAAGCAAGCTTTATCATTCTCAGTTTAAGATATGTTGTAATTTAGTGATACGCTGATACTCCTCTTTCTTGCAATGGCATTCTCGTCAAACATTAAGTTTGATTTAACCAAATAATAATTTCAAGTAATTCATTATTTTGTGTAATCCCTAGTCACCCAATTTAACTATTAAAATATATATCTATCTTAGAATTTCTTCAAGAATTAGCATTGGTTTTCTTCCAACACATCTCATTCTTCCTTAAAACAATATATCTCCATCTTCCTCCCAAAATATCCCTATTTCTCTTCTCAATATTAATTTGAGGTGTAAATTTAGTAATAAATATCAAGCTGCCAAAGTGCACTAGTTTGAAGTCCAAGGCCAACCGAAGCACCAAATGCTTGCTTGGAAAATATTGTATTACAAACTACTTGTTGGAAATAGGTTAAGATGGCTGCTTGCTCAACCAACTAAACACATTTTTTGTCATGTTGATGAAAATATTACATTACAAACTATTTGGTTGATTTTAGAAACTTTCCTGATGTATTTGGTCATAATATAAGATGGAAAGAGGCTTTATCTGGAATAGATTTGAGTAATAATGTGATTGTTGATTCAATTGTACATGTTATCCTTCTACATTTATGAAAAATCGAGGGTTTAGTTGTGTTTTCTAGTTCTATTATTTATTTAGAAAATAGGCTTGCAAGGCTTTACTTTAATATTTTCTTCCAAATTACTTTGTTATCTTCTCAAATATAAACTATGTCAAAAATAACAAAAAGACAACCTACCAACTAAAATAAATCAATATCCAAACTACCCAGCACATTTTTACTTAACAATTTCAACAACAAATTTAATCACTTGTGCTTTTGAAAAATTGTTACACTTACAATCATTATTGATAAAATCCTTATTATTATTTATTATTAATATAATTATTCATAATAATGTTGTTTAAGTGACAGTTTATCTTTCCTTGCAATTAAAGAAATTACAAAAGGGGGCGCTTCCTTATGAAGTGCTCTACATTTGTGATTGAGTATGGTGGCCCATTCTAAATTGTAAAGTAACCCTTCCTTTTTTAGGTTTTATCATTATCGGTGAACTTTCCTTCTCGTGTCATAATTTCAAACGTTGGACTCGCACATGATTGTATGATGTTCGCCCCATTGAAATTGACAACGCATATCCGCTACATGATTGTACGGACTCATACATAATTGTACGGGCTCAATTTTTATTAGATATTTTGTACGGGCTCAATTTTTATTGGATATTTTGTACGGACTGTTGTACAAGCACTCAGGCTCTGTGGAATGCATTCCAATGATTGGGGTTAACCATTTTCGTATATCAAAAATTTTGCTTCTTCGCTAGAGAGCCTGAACTGGGTATTGTTGCTTTAGCATTATACTGCAATAGCTTAGAAGTAAAGTAAGGGTGGGGTCTAGGGGAGGTTTGGGATCTATTTTGAAGGAGTAAGGGGTTTCATGAAGCAAAAAGAAAACACTACATGATTAATTAGAATATTTTCTTCAACAATAGCAGCCTCTAAAAGGGTGAGGCTAGAAATTGTCTCTCGAGTTTTCTCGTCACATGTCAATAATACGAAGTTTTAAAATTCTTACCAATTATTTTTTATTATTTTATATTTATTTAAGCTGCTCAATTGAATATGCAAAATAAGAGTGTGGCCCCATGGGGGTTTTCAAGATCCAGGGGTTTCAAGATCTATTTTCATGGAGCAAGAGGTCCCATGAAACAAAAAAAAATTATGCTAAAAATTGAGGTGGGGCTAAAAATTGTCACTACAGCTTAGGATTTTTTCTGACACTTGTCTAACATTTGAAATTTTAACTTCTATCAAAAAATAAAAATGAGAGAATTTTTATTTATTTATTATTTTTTATCAAAGTATGTAGTTCATTTCTTAAATTTTGGAGCTTAAACGTTTAAGCTGAATTGCACTATTAAATTTATGGGACCACCGGATTTAAAATATTCTTAAAAAAATCCAGTAACACCCACTAATTTTTTTAGGAAACCCCCCCATGAGACCTTACCCTAATAAAATTCATGACCACCAACTCCCATAAATATAGGAGCTTAAACTATGCTACAAAATTCATGGGACCACCCACTTTAAAATAATCCTAAAAAATCTCCAGCAACACCCACTAAATATTTCCACTAAATATTTTTAGGAAGCCCCCCTTTATGGGACCCCACCCTAATGCATTGCAAAAAAATCATAAATGTCATGTTGAAGTGAAAATAATGTGGGTTCCCTTAAGTTCTGAAAATAACAATCCATGGGAAGGCATCAATATTTCTTTTAACCCAAAAGATACATTGTATTGCAAGGAAAATAAACTGAAGTCCTCTGAGACTAAATTAGATGCATTCTAGTACTTGTACAAAAGCATAAAAAATGGACTAAGAGGAAAATTATGCTCTAGTAGATATCTATGCAAAATGTGAAAGCATAAACAAGGCATTGAACTATTTGATGGAAAGCCTCAAAGCAACATAGTCTCATTGAATGCCAAGATTGTAGGGTATGCACAAAATGGATTTTCTAAATAGGCTTTGCAAACTTTTGAGCAAAATGCAATTGGTAGGTGTTCAACCAAATTCCACAAATTTTCACAGCATCTTGTCTGCCAGTGCCAAAATGGGAGCTTTGGAACATGATATGGACATCCATCAAAGGAAAAGGAAGGGGGTTTTTGTCAAATGTTATAGTCGCAACTACCCTAGCAGGCATGTATGCAATATGTGGAATCATAGACTGGGCACACTAGGTTTGTGTATTTGCATTGTGATAATTATAGAAGCAGTCGCTAAATGGTCAAATTTGTTGGGCTTTACTGTGCTCCTCAACAGTATTCAGCCAATGCTTTTAGGTAAAGCAATTCCACTTTCTAGATGTGTGTAAACATTGCTCAAAAGTTTAAAGCATGTCAGTGTTCCTCCAACTTATTTGAGTCAAACATGTTTCTAACAATGTTGGAAACATTGTATTTCAAAAGGAATATAAAGACTATAATTACCATTAGTGTTATAAGCACTGAACAAATCAAATCTAATTTTTTATCATAAGGGACATTGGTTGTATAGTCTTCTACCTTTTATTACTTTTTAAGGGTGTTAGTGGGATCAAGCTGGAAATGTTACATTGTGCACATCAATATTAGATGTTACTATGCGATTGGTAGGATTTTCCATCTTTCTTGTGCCAATGTTTCATCGTTTCAATTTCTTTTATAATAAATTCTTGTACACTTTCAAGTGGATTTGAGTTTTTTTGAAAGATCTGGCTCAACACAATGCAATCAAATATAATGATTATGAAAACTTTAAAATAGACCTTTTTGAGACACAACTCCATTGAGTTAGAATGTAATCATTAATTGTTTTGTGTATGATAAAATTTATATGTTGAATAGTCACAAATTCTACTTAATTGAGTTAATAATTACATACTATCAAAAAAATTCTATGTCTTCTATGATATTAAGGTTGCTTTAAGAGATAAGTTTAAGATGCCCTCTTTTGATGCATTTATCAATGTGCTAAATTGAGATCAAGACACACTTATTCAAATGGGCACCTTGAAATCTTCTAAACCACATGATTTGGCGGTCAATCAAAGCACTAAAGATAAGAAAGATTATAGTAACAAGGATATGAAGCATAAAAATTCCAACAAAAGTTAGAACAACACTTCAACTAATTAACATAAGTTTTCATCCTCTTCTAAAGTCAATTCTTAGACCTACTCTTTTGAAGATAATTCATCAACAAAAGAGAAGGCTAAGTGTCACTATTCTAAAAAGAAGAAAAGAAAATTCAAAGTGTATAAAGAAGCATGTTGAGTGGCTGGTAAACATTCTCTATTTAAGAACAAAACTAAAATTCTAGACTCCTCCAAAAATCTTCATCATCTCTTTCTTAGTAACAAAATGGAAAGAGAAAGGCATTTTTTTGTAATTGTAGCTTCTCATTCAAGGACGTGAATTCTTAATTATGGAGCTTTGTACCACATGGCTTCATTGCACGTGTTTTCCTCATTAGAGCCTTGTTTTATACCTCAAGTTCTAATGGGTGACAACACTTTAATGGACGTATATGGGAGAGGGTCTATTGCTTGAGTGACAAATCATTTCATAACATGTTTTTGGGTATCCTCCTTGTCAACTAATCTCTAATCCATTTATTTATATTGTCTATTGTGAGACAAGTATTGAGTTAACTTCTAAATCTATGGTGCTTCTAAATATTTGGTACTTTGGGAATTAGAGTCAAGATATTGTTACAATTGGAAAGGTGTAGGACTTTATGGTGAACTCCTCAACACCCCAAGATCACCTGCAAGACAAAATAACTTCCACAAGAGAGATGGCAGAGATATCATGCTATGATTATGGATATAAGATTGTCATAATGAACTTGATTGTTGTTCATAGATTGATTGATTGTTACAATGTAAATATGAAGTCTTTCTTATATAGACAAAGTGTGGTGATGTACTAGCATTAAATAATTGTGTTGTAATGAAAGACATGACTCAATATTAAATGACCTAAGACACATACATTAAATAAAATCCAACTAAATAAGATATGGTAAGTTTTTATATAAACAACTAAGACTTCTATAAAAAGAAACTAAGACCTAAGTGGACTTAACAATGTAAATAGGACCTAGATAGGTAAAACACCTATTTACACCAACACCCCCCCTTAAGTACAACATAGGGAGTACTTACATACAAATGACACAAAGATGGGTCCCAACTACAAAACCGTGTTAGGTACCCATGTATAAATGAAAATATAATCTCTCATAAACAAAGAAAAGGAGAAAACCAAGTGCGACAAAACTACTCCCCAAAAGAGAGATAGAAAACAAAATGCTCTCAATGATGTATGAAAAGGAAAAAATCCCATTCGAGGAAAAATTACCCCCATAAGAGAGAAGAAGAGAGACCATGTAGCCCCCCCTCAATGTAGAGTCTCTTGCAAAGATGGTAGATGTTCGACAATGAATGTTGAAGATGATTCATGATCATCGAACAACATTCCTCCCCTTGGGAAGAAACAAGACCAAGATTGTTTGTAGGATATCTTCTCATTTCTGAAAGGAAGATACGGGAAGTAAGATGATATGTGATGTCTCTGAAGAATGCTCAAGTGTCTCCATATCGATGCTAAAAGGTGTCACACTCCACATAGGAACTCTAGGCCACATTGCTAAATAACACAATCTAGAATCTCCTAGAAACGATTGTAGAACACAAATCAAAGGCAAAGATACCTCCTTTGAAGATAAAGAAGCCTCCTCCAAATGTTGTCCAAAAGTATCCACACTCATGTCAAACTACAAAGGATGATCTTGTAGAGAATGAATAAGAGGGCCAAAGTGTTCCCTCACAACAATTGAAGAAGGATTGTCCCCATCAAAGAGAAGATGAATGCAATCAATGATGTCTCCTAAATATGAAATGTGGGACTCACAAAACAAACCAACAATGTCTATCAAGTACACATCCCATGCAGTTGTCTCTGGAAGATGGTGCATGTCTTGCTGCACTAAATCACAAGGAGCCAAATCTATGGAATCACAAGCACCATTAGGTACAATAGTAGATGAAGGAGATGAGATCTTAGTGCATATCATTCAACTACACCTATCATCCCCCATTGCATCCTCAAAAAATGATGAAGTATGAACACTAGATGATTCGATTGATGCCAGTTTAGGGGAATCAAGCAAACTAACACCTTTGGCAATGGAAAGCTACTATACTTGAAGTTTCAGATCATCAAGTTCTTTTTGCAAAAAATAATCTATTGTACTTTTTTTCTTCTCATAATAATCACATTTGACTCTCTATGATTTAGAAGACATGATTAGAACCAATAACAAAACAAGATTATGCCCCCCCAAATTACTCAATCATGAAATCCCCTAAGAAAGATATGAGGTTGGCACTTTATTCTTAGTGTGGTTATAGGTACCTCTTGCCAACAATAGTGAAGTGGATTTGATCTTAGTGCTTACAGATTGTCAAGTGTAGTCATAAGCTCAAGGTAAAATTTTCACGTAAGATGAGATAAATATGATCACGCCATTATAAATTAGATGAAAAATTATGCACTTTCAAAAAAAAAGTTCACCCAAAAATGTTAGCATAGGAGGAAGAATGAAGCCCTAGAAGTTTTGAAAATGAGAACAACTCAGAAACACTTGTGAGAATCTGTAATTTCTAGAAAAACTGGGCACCAAAATAAAAAATTCAACTACCTCACTGCATAGAGTGTGAAATTCTACCCCAAATAAAAAAAAATGCATTGGAAAAGGATTCCAAATGACCAAGTTATGGGCCTCCGAAGTTTGACTAAAAAATGAAACCTGCCAACAAAGAGGGGGCTGAAAATTCCAAAGGCCCTGTTGATGTCACTGCTAATGTAGTGATGATGTTAGTAGATGAGGGGCCTAAATTTTATGGATAGGGGGCCATCACCGCTGAATATTCCCTTGGTTGTTGGAATATTTTGCGAAACAATGGGATTAATTTCGATGTTTAGGTGTCGCAAGTTTCCAGGTCAAAATATTTGACCAAAATATTCTTCCAGTGTCGATTAATTTTTCCGTTGGTTGGTGTTGGTGGTGGTGGGACCTATCGGGTCCATGCCATGTGGCACTCTCCCAAATATAGGGTAACTCTGTGATACCCTTTTTTTTCAATTTTAAATTTAAAAAATTTCTAAAAAAATTATAAAAAACATAAATTAATTTTTACATAATGGATTTTTTTCCTACAAACCCATGTATTTTTTTTCCAACTTTGATCGTATAATCATACAAATTGTACAGATGACCATATGACACCAAGGGGGATATTTTTCTTGAAGGCTCAGGTCAAGTTGTCTGATTTTTGGGTTTGATAGTCGATCTTTAGGTTTTTGGGCCTTCTAAATGTAATGGCAAGGCCGATTTTGGCCCAAAGTGCTCCAAAAATTTAGCTACCTCCTAGATCTAGTAACCCTTTCCCAACTTGAAAGCCTCATAAATTAGATAATATATGATGGAATTTGATGAAACAAAAATCAAAACTAACTTTCTCTGACACCTTGGATTCAATAGTGAGGTACTTGAAACCCCAAATCACACCCAACAAATATTCCATGCCATGATTGGTCCCTCAAATTTGGGAAGAAGATTGCAACACTGAAGCTCTGATACTGTGTAGGACTTTATGGTGAACTCCTCAGCACCCCAAGATCAACTGTAAGACAAAATAGCTTCCATAAGAGAGATGGCATAAATATCATGCTATGACTATGGATGCAAGATTACTAGAATGAACTTGATTGTTGTTCATAGATTGATTGATTGTTACAATGTACATATGAAGCATTTCTTATTTAGGCAAGGTGTGATGATGTACCAACATTAAATAGTCGTGTCATAATTAAATGACATGACTCGATACTAAAAGACTTAGTATACATGCATTACATAAAATCCAACTAGATAAGATATGATAAGATATTATCTAGACAACTAAGACTTCTAGAAAAAGAAACTAGGACCTAAGTGGACTTAACAATGTAAATAAGACCTAGATAGGTAAAACACCTATTTACACCAACATAAGGCATATCATAAATCTTGAATTTATATCATCTCACCTTTTTCTTCTAATGCCTATTTAATGGAACTTCATACTCACACTATTGATGTGAGTAGATATGAGGATGAGCAGTAAATTGTCATTTGAAATATAAAATCCTTGCATTAACTAGAGTTATAGAGACATGCATCAAGTTTTAACCACCTCCTACTACTTCTATTGAGTTCAATGTTAACTCTCCAAGTGGATCTAATGATTCTTTTAGTGGTATCATTCATGCCTATCAAACCCACATCGCTAGGAAGCTTAATTGATTGATATCTCATGTATGTTTGTTCACTCTTACCTTTTAGATTTATATGATGATATTGAGTATTCAGTTTTCATATTTAACTATAGTGCTTGAGTAGCTATATCATCTTCTTTGACACTTTTCCTATCTCATTATCCACATTCCTTTGAGATGTCACTATCTATATTCTTACTTGAGAAATATCAACACTACTCAACACTAACACGTGGACTAGTGAATAGTTCCAAGAGTTTGTAATCTTATTTTTCTTCCCTCATATTCCTTCATGAATTGGAATGACATTTTGCACATACCTATGGGCCAATCTCTTTCAAAGGGAAGATATATCATTCAATGAAAATGGACCTTCATTAGCATTCAATATTGTTTATCCATTTTTGGTGTGGGAGCCTACACATTGGGGGGTGGGCAAACTAGCTCTCTCTCTCTATCTATCTATCTTTTCACACTTTCTATTCTTGAAATTTCTCTATCTCTCTCTTAGGAGGAATTCTCTCATTCTTAGTGGGAGGTTTTATATTTATGCATATGTACTTAACATGGCCTCATTTTTATAACGTATTTATTCCTTTTTCCCCCTAAGTTACAATTGAGGGGTTGTTGGTGCAATATTATACTTTGCCTATGATAATGTATTTTTGAAATTAAGATTACACCTATTTTATTCAATTTATATAGGATAATAGGATAGTTAATTTCTCACCTAGGTATCTAGTAATGACACATGCCACCCTTGATTTGAGGTTCTCAAAGGTCATCACTTTCATATCAATTCATGATTTATAACAACTAGGTGCTAGCTCTATCTCACTTAACTGAGTTAATTCCTCGCTCAATTGGAAGTTAACTCACAACCTCTTAGACATGTGTCATTTTGACACTCATCTAATAGGCATATTTATATGTACACTATTATTTAAATTTTTAACCAAGTGGTGAAGAATTATGGTTATTGTTTAACTAAGTGTTTCAACATATGGTTCATAAGTAATAATATATAATTTGACTTGGGTTTATTTTTATTTAAAAATCAAACAATAATCTCCCACTTGTTGTATACATTGTAGGAATTATAAGAGGCTCCAACAAACTAAACTAAATGGTATGGGTTAATCCCCATAGTCATCTTACATAGGTACTCACAAGCTTTGTTAAATTATTTGCAACATTATTCACCTTCTTAACTCTAACCTTCTTATCCTCCACCATGTCATGAACAAAGGTCAATACTACACATCAATGTGTTTCATTTACACATAAAAGGTAGGATTTTTGCCAAATTTATGGCACTTTAACTATCACAATGGATCACAGCCATCTCCCATCTCTACCTAATATCCAAAAATAATTTTGAACCTAGAATAATTCTATATAGGCATGCACGGTTTCCATATACTTCACCTTAGTAGTCGAAAGATAAACCATAACCTATGCTTTTCTCATCCAACTCACCACACCATCAAAAGAGGTAAACACATACTCACTAGTAGACCTCCTACTATCCATATCTCTTTCCCTATTAGAATATATAAATCCTTAAATATCCACCATCCTACTCAAGACATATCCTCCCTAGTAGAAATTCAAACTCTCTAATATGTATGTGAGATAACTGAAGATCCTTTCAACCAAAATCGTATGATGCTTTCTTGGACTAACTCAAAGCATTGTATACATAGAACTACCAATTGCACTCACATAAGGCTTAGGTACGCTATTTAATCTAGTGTCAAAAGGAACTATCAATATAAAGTTATTTTGGGCGGGGGCCCTAGCTCGGTTGGCTAAGTAATTCCGTTGCGGCTCTGCTGGTCACGAGTTCTAGTCTCCCCCGTCCCGTGGTACCGGAGGGTGTGTCGCGCCAGCGCCGCCGGTCACGTTAAAAAGTTTACCAGGCGCACTGCAGTTTATAGGGGGTCGTGCTACCCGATTCCTGCAGTCTTTTTATTAAAAAAAAAATATAAAGTTATTTTGATAAGTATTAGAACACTCATTGACTTGAAATTATAGATCCTAAACCTCTCTAAGATGAAGTTAACATGGTTCCTCCTATTGATCTAGAGTTTTTTCCATTTCATCTCTCTTGATCTCAATCCCTTAGTTTCCCCCAAGTCCTTTACATAATATTGAATTAAAACCTAATATTTTGAAGCTCTAATCACTTACTTATTTTTACGAAAGGACATGTTATTAACATATAAACACATGATAGAAAAATGATCTTGATCCTATTTGAAGTAAACATAATGATATGACCTAGCTCTCTCATACTCCAACTTCATGACATAAGAATGAAAAAATTTATACGCTATTTTGAGGGACTATTTAAGATAATAAAAAATACTTTAAAATTTAAACTAATCCTTTCTTACCCTTTGAAAGAACCTTAAAGATGAACATTTCTTTTAAAATTGGAAGTAGGTAAATAGGAATTTTTTTTTTGTGTGTGTGGTTGTGTGCATATAAAGTGCAAATTAAAGATACCTAAGGCTATATTTAACTATCCTAATAATAATTTACAGCTAGAGCTGGGACTATCAATTAGACTAGAAATTATACACACTATGCTAAATTGCAACAATCAAGACTTAGAAATCAACAATCAACAATTTGACTAAGTGTTACATAACCAAATAATAGTGAATAAGTGGGTTTAGATGCACTTGTGAGATAAAGTGATCCAAATTGAAGCTCCTCATAATTTATTCTAATACTATCTATAAAATTTGGAGGCCTCAATATCAAAAGAATAATGCCACCTTACGTAAAATAACCCACCTAACACAATTGATGAGTCCTAGTAGCCACCATGACAACATTATCCAAGAGGCGGCCTTAACCACAAAGCAGGAACAAAATTGAAATTTGTTAGTGAGGTTCCTAAAGACTGTCCTAGCTTGTTGTAAGAGTTCACTTGTCAGTGGCCAACATAAGACATGTAATTTGTAGCATAACTCAATGTGTCCTAATAAACACAATTGTCATAGAGAGTTCTATTTGAAGATATGCAATTGTTTCACTTGGAAAATAGAATGAAAATATTATGAGACTAATATAAATAATTATTAAAACCATAATGAAGCATTCCAAGATATTTTAATTCAAGATCAGTAAGGAAACCATTAAAATGAACAACAAACAATGTGTTTTTGATTTATTAAAAAAAGTGAGATAAAATAAAATAAATGAAGCAGTTACATGATATAAAGTATGAATTTTTACCACTGTAAAATTATTAAGAATGATGTGGACCTTTTATACTAAATTAGGCTTGAAAATAATTAAATTTTGGCTTAAAACAACGAGTGGTGGTCCCTTGAACCTATTTGATCTACTAGGGTAGCTTTGACCTTATTAGATTATTATCTACAACTTCCATGATGGGTTGTTCATTTGATTTAAGGATTACTTTACTTTTATATTTTGATATGGAAATCTTCATAACCTTGTACATTTAACCTATAAGTGATTTTTTGTGAGAGAGAAACTTGCAGAAACAAAGGTTAAGGGGAAATCTACCTTATTTAATCCTCTTGTGGGATTTCAAGCATGATTCAACATCACATTATTGATTAAAATTTGATATTAAAGTCGATCTATGCTAAGAAATTGTTGTAATTCAAAGAATAACCATGAAAACCTTAATAATTTTGGAAAATGATATATAAATTCAACTAAGCAAGTAGGGTGGGAGAATGGCTTTGGGAGCAAGGTGATAGTTCAAAATTGTTATAGGGATTAAAAGATGATATGAAAATGGGAAACCATAACCCTAAAGTAATCAATTGAGGGTTTGGTATAGAAATGACTCACAAATTTTAAAGGTGTCAAATAAAGAGTTGCATTCACAAAGAGATCATGAAAAACACATTGAGATGAAAAAATGAGATGAACAAATGAATCAATGATTTGAGAGTAATGGTAATGAATTATGATGGGGAGGAAAATTTAAAGTATAAGGGTAGGTTGATGGAAGATTTAAGAAAAAAACAAGGTGAAATGGAAAAATAATAAGGTAAAGGCTTCAATAATGGGAATGGGGTGTTAGAAATCTGAAATAGATTGAATAACCCAAGGAATTTTTTAAGAGAAAATAAAAGCTACATAAACTAGAAAAGCATAAAGAATGCACACCAGAACTTTGAGAGATTATGCAATGTCAATATGAAAAAATGCATTAAGAGCTTCCACTTGATTAATTGATACAATGCAAAGATGCAAAATAATGACTGCATGCATCAAGGTGCTGTTATGCCTTGCATAACCACCCCATTTTATTCAGGAACAAAATGGGTCCCCCCTTTTTTCTTTTTCCATTTGGCCTTTGGTTTTCTACCTTAGGCATTTTTCTTTTAAAGTTCTATCAGAAGCGGAACTAGGACCAATACCGAACTTGGAATTCCTTCCAAGTTCTGGTCTTGTTCTATCCCCGGTTTTGGTTCTGACAGTTCTTTGTTTTCGTCTTTCGTTCTTTCTCGGAGCCGGGTCCAAGTCCGAATCAGAATGTTAAACTTTGTTAAAGTTTCTCGTTCGGGTTCCATACCGGCCCCGACTCCGCCTTTCCCTTTCTTTCTCTCCATCGTCGGATTTTCCCTTTGCGTTTTGGTTTGTTTTTGCAGGACTGGAACCAAAACAGAACTTGGAATTCCTTCCAAGCTCTGTTTTATTTTCCTTCCTCAATCCCGGTTCCATGTCTTTTGTTTCTTTTACCTTGCGCGTCCTTTTTATGTTTGTCGGAGGCGAGTCTGAGATGGGTCTGAAACTGAAACTTTGAGCAAGTTTCAATTTTAGTTTTGGTTCCGCCCTGTCCCCGTTGTGCTTCGCCCGGGATCGATTCTCGCTCTGACCTCACAGGCATTCGTTTCCCTATCCTTCACATTTTGGTTTCCTTTGTGTACATGAAACTAGAACAAGAGCTAAACTTGGAAATGTTGATTATTTCCATAGCTCGTTCCCATCCCAACTCCGGTCCCGGTTCCGATCTTATTTGGCACCGCCCTCGCCAGTTTTGAAATTGGGATGTCATTTCTGGATCCTTTTTGTCTCGATCCTGGTTCTGTCAGGATTTGTCCAATTTGCCCTCTCATCTTGGTCAAGTTTTGGTTCTGCCTCCACCAGTTTTGAAGGTAGGCGTTGTTTCTAGTTCTGTCTTGGTCCCGCTTCCGCCTCCACCGGGGTTGTGTTTCTTTTTGATAAAATTAAAGACATGATAAATAATGATATATTTTATTTGCCTTTGAGAAATAATGGAGGCATCTGTTTTGCAGGATAGAGTTATTTATCTGAAGATGTCTCTCGAGGAAGTTTCGCCAAAGGATCTAAGTTTGGCAAAAGGTCTTGCCGACCTGATAGGGTTCCACCGACACATTTTCTGCCCTTGGTGTAGCATGTTGAGCGCGGTGTAGTGTCTCGGCGAAGGAGGTTGGTCTCGCCGACAACTTGCAAGAGGACCGATCTCGAGCGGGAAGAGGGTCGAGGAAGAAGAAGGAAGTTGTGAGTCATAATGCCAGCTGATGTCTATTGAAAGGGGTAGCTCGACATTAATGGTGATATTTTAGGGCATTCAAGGCGGCTCCGCTAGAATTCAAAGATAAACACAGAGGCGTAGGAGTTAATGTGGTAGTTGCGAAAGATCTAAGAGGATGCCTAGAACAATCTCTCACCACCATGGACAGCAGGGATTCACATTTAATGTAGAACCAACTTTCTTCAAAAGATCTAGACACCAACCCTCTTGCAACCGATGAAAGATATTTTGTAAACCCTAAAAATGGGGGTCGACATTCTTTTCGAGAGGTGGTGTATATATGGCATTCTTGCCTCTTTGTAGAAGGGTTTTTTTTTGTTGGAAGTTAGAGGTAAAAATTTAGGAGTTAGAGAAAAAAATAGAAAAGGAATAGAGTAGATAGTTCTAGACAGATTTTCAGAAGGATAGAGGAGATAGAACTGCATCCTGTTTCTTAGTAAAGGGAGCTTATTTTGTCTTCTCAGTTAGGAGTTAGATTCAACATAGAAAGTAATGTATCGTTCTAGTTTTCTTAGTATAGATGGAAGTAGTCTGAAAACACGGGTTTTCTGTACACTGGTGATTGTGCCAGATTTGTAAATGTTGCTTATCTGTCTCACTAACAGTGGAAGCAACCAGATTCGAATCTACTTCATATTGTGTTCTAGAATGGTATTTATCTTAAGTTAATCATCTGATTTTGAAAGCTTTCAAGGAATGAAATCTTATTTTGTATTTTGTTTAAATGGTAACTTATAATCAGTTGTTGAAATCAACACTGTGAATGAATGCAACTGGTGTTAATCACAAGTTAATTTTTTTCTTTAGTTTTAATTAGCAATTCCTTGAGAGGTAACAAGTCTGGTTAAGTTAGATGAATTATCATTCTTTTCAGTACCAAAACCTTGATCTATCTTTTTATGTTTCTTTAAAAAACCCAGTTAAAGTAGATTTAAATCCATGCTTGATTTTAGAACAATCCATAAGCCCAACACCAGCAGGCCCCTTGAACATTACTATTACATTGACCACTGAGCAACATCAACACAGTTGAGAACCAACTACAAAGACCTTGGGAGCTAAGATATCCATGTGATTATCTTTCTCTTTTAGCAGAAACAGAGTAGCAATATTTTGTTTGTATGTTGTTGTGCCATTGGACACATCAACAAAAACTGGCGCTAGAAGGGAAAACTAGATAAAACTGGGTTTTTCTCCCCAAAAAGGCCCCACAGAGTTCTTCAATCAACTAAAAATCCATTACCTTTCATAGAACTCAAGACCGCAATGAGACACAAGAGTCATAAGCCTAACTCAACCATCATACCACCCTTATTAGCTCCGCTCACTCCACTAGGCTTTTCACCAATACCCCAGTGGATACCCATCAATCCACCACCGAATCCATCTCAACTGTCATTACAACTAGTTCAACCCATACAACAGCTCGCTCAACCACCACCACCCCCACCAATGGCGTTCTTTTAGAATAATCCCTCTCCATTGGGGACTATTCCTAGAGGTTTTCATGACATGCCTAAGAACCCTGAAAGATTCTGCCCTAAGTACATTCATGGTGAATCAAGGAGTGTTGAAGAGCACATACAAGCTTTCAAGGATGCTTGTACCAGAGCTCAGATAGCTCATCATGATGTAGTTTGTAGGTTGTTCCCTTACTCCTTAGGGGATATGGCATACAACTGGTATCTTAATCTTCCGCAAGGAACCTTCTATTCTGACCTGGACACATTTGGAAAACGCTTTCATCAATCAGTTCAGGGTTTATGTGGATCCAACTCTTTTATACCATCAATTTGCTACCATTAGGAAAGAGCCATGTGAATCCTTGCCCTTGTTCAATACCAGGTTCCAACAAATGTATAGGAGACTGCAAGATCCCTATCTAGTCGCTGAGAACAGTGCCATTCAAGCTTACTTTAGGGTTATAGACCCCTTGCTTGGCTTATTCTTGCAAAGGACTTATCAACCAGCTGATATTGATTCTCTATCCAAAGTCTATCATCTAGCTATCAAGTTACAACAAAAAATTAGTTCTCAACAAGGAAGTTTCGAAGGAGGTTTCCCTTCAATAGGATATCAAATGCATAGCCCTACCCCTCTATTCAATACTGTCCTGGGAATGTCTCCTTCCCATTATGGGCCTGTGTCTGAATTGCAAACCCAACCACCTATTCCATTCTTTGCTACTGGAACTCCTGATCTCTTTCAACAATCACTGGTTCCTCAAAGTTCCCATGGTCATCATAACCAAATGGGAACACCAAATCATGGTGGTCAGCCACCTATAGCTAAGAATGTGGAAAGTGAAAAGACAATCCAACTTGTGAATGAGGTAGAGACCTTGAAGAAAACATTGTCTCAAGTTACAAATGACATGGCTCAGCTTCAATTGAACCCCTCCCAAAACCAAGGTAACTACCCTAATCAAAACAACAACAATCAGGGTACTTATCAACATAACAACAATTACAACCAAAGGGGTTATCAAGGCCAAAACTCCTCTAATCAGGGGTATCAAAATCAAAACAAAGGATATAACCAAAGTCCAAATAACAATAGACAATGGAATACAGGGCCCAATAATGGTGGAGTTTCTCATAACTATCAAGCAAATGAGGAGAGATCACATACTGCAAATGTGGCTAACCTCAACTTCATGACCAATTGGTGCAAGATGCATGATACTGCAACCCATTCTGAGGTGAACTGCCTTGAAATGGAGAAAGTTGTCAAGATGGAACAGGCATATGCCCAAACGTTCCAAGGGAATCCTCACAAAGAAGGCAGCTTAGTAGATACAACAATGACTTATGACCTCTTTGAGGAGGAACCTTAATTCCCAAGGCAAGAAGAGAATGAACCAGAGGAAGATTCATATGATGCCCAAGCCTTTCAGATGAAAGGACACTTCTTGAGAAATCAAAATAAGGGTCCATTCACCTCATCAGTGCCACCTAATCACATGGTGCCTCCAAATCAAAGTGCTGATAATAACCCTCCTCCACCAAAAGGCCTGCCTGACTTCCATAACAAGGGTAATTCCTCTAGTGTTGTCAAAAGTAATGTAAGTTATGATACATAATTTGATATTGTTTCTGAGATGCAGAAATAAAAAAATTATTTGTCCTATTTTGACATCCTAAAGTGGTGTCCTGCCCAACGAGAGATAGTGTTGAAAGCTTTGCAGCAAGCTGACAAATCAAAAGGAAAGAACAAGGTGGCACCTACTGGGGACGTGAACGTAGCCTTGTACATAAACAAGGTAGGTACTCCACCATTTCTTTTGAATTTAAGAATTTGTGGGAAGAACCTACACAATTGTCTGTTAGATTCAGTGGCTTCAGGCAATGTTATGCCATTTTCCATATGTAAGAAGTTGGGATTAAACCCCATTCAGACAAACAAGAAGGTCATCCAACTTGACAAAACAGAGGTTAATGTGGTGGGGGATTTAAGAAACATACATGTGCAGGTAGGGTCAGACCCTAGGATCCTAACCAACATAGATATTCAAGTAGCAGACATTCCTAAGACCTATGGTATGCTACTGAGCAGAGATCTAATGAAAAGTCTAGGGGGATATCTTTCCCTTGACTTTTCACATATGTGGCTGCCATGGAGAGGGATTCCTACTTAGATTAGGATTGAAAGTGAGCCTCACCTCAAGCATATCATTACAGAATATGATTGCCCCAATGAGGTAGCCTATTTCAAAACTGGGATAGGGGTGTACAAAAGAGATGAAATTTTAACCTTTTCTGTCCTTGATCCTAAAGAACTGTCAGTACCAAAGTTCCCTGATCTTATGATTGATGAAAATTTGCAGGCATTAATCAGGAAGCTGCAACAAGATCAGCTGGTCTTGGGAGAAGATGTAGATCTGCAAAGTCTCCTGCTCCCCAATTGGTGCAGGGTACACTACTAAAATCATTCTGAATTGACTTGTCGACCCTGTGTTGACATTTTAAATCATGTTTCCCAAGCTGAGGAAGCTAGCACAAGTCACCCTGAGACCATTGCAGACCGCTTCTTATTTGAAGCCAAGGAAGCAATAATGTTAACCAGGGATAGGGGACCTTCAAAGGAAGCTCTTTCTCAAATTGGGCCTACCCCAGATATATTTCTGAATCAGCATACTGATGAGGGACAACCCCAAGGTTCGTTTGACACCCTTGCACTGACAAATATACCAAAACCCAAGCGGTTAACCAAAGGAGCAAGTGACTGCTAGAAAGATGGCCACATATTATATAATATAACTAAGCAGAAATTGGAAATTACACCTGAAGAAACCATTGAACACCTCCTACCAACATTTGATGCAAAAGATCAAGTATCCTCACCTCTGGCTCATTCTACCCAAATGCCCACAATAACTCCCAAAAGACCAACCCTAGCTTGTGATCAGCTATGGACCCTCACCTTTGATGGATCTAAATCTACAACAGGCTATGGTGTTGGGATTGAACTAACCAGCCTGAAAGGGAAAACATTTTTTGCTTCTTATAGGTTGCAATTTGGATGTACTAACAACGTAGCATAATATGAAGCTCTGGCACGGGGACTGATGTTTGCACATAAGAAGAAATTCACAGCCTTGATGGTCAAGGGGGATTCAAAAATCATTATTAAGCAGGTGAGCAACCAATACACATGTCACAACAGAAGGCTGGCGGTTTACAGAAATCAGGTATGGAACCTGATTGAGGAATTTAATGCCTTTGGGATTAGCTTAATGCCTAGAGAAGAAAATCAGGTAGCTAATTCATTGGCTGTTGCTGCAAGCACCCTGGAACCTATGCAAGGCTCCAAGCTGAAGAAATTCTCTATGGAATTAATTTCCACCCCTGCAGTTCCTGATAATATCAAGAAATTTCAAGTCTTTGATGATGACCGACACATTCTTGCTTTCTTAGCAAGCTCAGATGTTTTTGAGGGGAAAATTATTGATGAGTCCAACGGAGACCAAGGAGATTGGAGCCCTGAGGATTGTGATATAGAAGGGGTCCTCAATTTGAAAAGCAATAGCATTCCCAAGGGAATGGTGGCCTTGGAAAGAATTTTTGATTCAGACCCAAGGGCTCGAGAGAAGATATCAGTTGAAGACAAAGGAGGTGAATATGAGACAATTAACCTGGCTAATTCTGGCCTTGAAAGGAATGTCTACATAGGGAAAGCCTGCCCTGAAGCAATCAAAAAGGACATATTGATGGCACTTAAGAAAGATATTGTTGCAGTAGCCTGGGGGTATGGAGACCTAAAGACATTTGATGCTACTATAATGACTCATACTATTCCCCTCAAACCTGAAGTTAAACCATTTTGACAAAAACATCACCCTATCAACGCCTTGATTGAACCATTGATCCTTAAAGAAGTTCATAAATTTCTCTCGGCAAGGATAATCTTCCCTATACGCCATTCAACATGGGTGGCTAACTTACTCCCAGTTCGTAAGAAAAACGGGGAGATCAAGCTGTGTGTCGACTTCAGAAATCTGAATAGAGCTTCAGAAAAAGATAACTACCCACTTCCTTCTCTAGATGAAGTATTACATACCGTCAATGAATCACAGATGATATCATTCCTGGACAGCTACTCTGGATACAATCAGGTAATGGTCAACTGTGAAGACCGAATGAAGACAACCTTCACTACAAAGTGGGGAACATTTGCATACAGAAGGATGCCATTTGGTCTGATAAACGCTGGAGCAACCTTTCAGCTTGCCATGGACATAGCATTCAAGGACTTAATCGGTAAATGCATTATTGTTTACATGGATGACTTGATAGTATTCTCCAAAGGTAGACTGAACCATGCTGTGGACTTAGCCAAAGTCCTTCAAAGATGTATCCAGTATGGAGTCTCCTTAGATCCCAAAAAGTGTGTGTTCGGAGTTTCTGAAGGGAAGCTTTTGGGACACATAATCTCAAAAAGAGGAATATCAATTGACCCAGATCGAGTTGAGTCCATTTTCAAGATAGCCATGCTAGGAAGCAAGAAAGAGATGAGGTCTTTCTTTGGAAAGATCAACTTTGTAAGAAATTTTATCAAGGGCTTTGCAGAGATTGTAAAACCGTTGAATCAAATGTTGAAGAAAGATGCCAAAATAGAGTGGGGTGATGAGGCAAAGGCTACATTTTCTCAAGTCAAGCGATCCATCTTGAAAGCTCTAGTCCTCCCTAGCCCTGACTACTTGAGGCCATTCTATATTTATTCTTTTGCCTCTTAACATTCTTGTGTAGCTGTCCTAACTCAACGAAGAGAAGAGGGGGAAGAGAAGCCAATTGCTTTCATGAGTTCTCCATTCAAGAATGCTAAGGTGAAGTACCCACCTCTTGAAAAACAAGCTTTTGCGCTGGTCCGAGTTGTCAAAAAGTTTAGGCACTAAATTCTCTGAAGCCAAATCATTGTTGTAGTTCCTGACGCTGTTGTGAAGTCTCTACTTATGTAGAGCAAGCTAGGAGAAAGAAGAGGGAAATGGATGGCCATATTACAAGAATTTGATCTGGAGATACACCCTATGAAACTAGTTAGGGGTACACGCTTGTCTCAGTCCATGGTGAACACTGGCGACAACATCATCTGTCAACAATACACGACCCAATATTTCTCTCACGACCCTTGGTATGTTGATACCATTTGCTTTATGCTCAATAATCGGTGTCCAGAGGGAATGAATGCAACTCAAGGGAGAGCGCTAAGAATGAAGAGTTCTCATTACATGCTCAAAGGAGGGTTGCTATACAGGAAGAATTTCGAAGGATTGTACCTATGATGCCTGGATTGACAAGAAGCTAAACATGTGATCTCTGAGTTTCATGGGAAACATGGCACAGGTCATGGGTCTGTGGACTCATTGGCACACTAGATCCTCAGATCTGGTTATTACTGGCCTTGTGTGTTCAAAGATGCCCATCAGCATGTGAGAACATGTCATGTATGTCAGATTTTTGCATCAAAAGAATGCCATGCGGCCATGTCATTGCAGCCTGTTTACGAAGTAAGGCCACTTGCCCAGTGGACACTAGATTTTATTGGAGTGATTAACCCGAATTATTTTGCAGGGCACAAGTTTATTTTGACTGCTATTGATTACTGCACAAGATGGACTGAGGCTATACCCTGCAAGAACAACATAACAAAGGTAGTGATCAAGTTCCTCACCAAATGCATCACTACAAGGTTTGGGGTACCCTTCGCATTGGTATGTGACAATGGTTCTTCCTTTTCTTCTGTTGAATTCATTTCGTGGGCTTATAATCATAAAATTGTCTTAAAGTATTCTTCAAATTATTACCCACAAGGCAATGGAGTTGCAGAATCAACCAATAAGAATCTTTTAGGGGTAATTAGAAAATTGTTAGAAAACAACCCTAGGGACTGACATACCCAGCTGAGATTTGCATTATGGGCGGATAGGACTAGGATTAAGGCTGCTTTAAAGACTTCACTATTCAAACTAGTGTATGGACAAGATCCTGTGTTCCCTATCCATTTGCAGATACCTATCCTTGAGTTCATGCAGAAATTCTATTCTAGTGATGATAGGATAGAAGTAAGATTAGCTGCCTTGTTAAAATTAGAAGAGCAGAGGGATGCTGCCTTGCAACAATTCTTTAGGCATCAGGCTATTGTCAAACGTTGGTTTGAAAAAAGAGCCAAAATCAAGGCATTCAGGATATCAGACCTTGTGTTGTTATGGGATAAAGCTAGTGAAAAGAGGGGCAATCACCAGAAGTTCGATAAGCTCTAGTTGGGTCCCTATCAGATTGCTGATATCCTAGGAGGAAATGCTTTCAGACTGAGTAGTTTAACTGGAGAACCTATTCCCTTGCTTGTCAATGGGCAGTTTCGTAAACATTATTTTGAGTCATAAAGCGTGTTGATTCTCTGTTCTATAGGTAAGTATTTTTTTGTTCTTTATGTAAATAATTTATTTGCTCTCTTGTTTGTAAATAGCTTGCTTTTCTGTTGTAAATAGTCTTGTTTGTTTGTTTGTTTGTCCTTTCTTTCTCTCCCTTCGTTTCTTCTGATGCCGCTCTTTGTCTTGTTGTTCTTTGGGGTTTCCTTTGTTTCTTTCCATCTAGAAATGGTGGGTTGTTATATGAAGTGTACTTTGGTTGTTAGGAGAGAGCTGGTTTAGATATTTTCAGGCTTACTGATTGGGTGATTTTGTCCTAAACTCTTTGTTTTATGCCCATCTCTAGTAAGAGTTGTGGAAGGTCTTGAAAACAAGGTGCAAAGTAAATGGCCTTCATTGGCTTCCCCCGAATCTTTCACAAATCATTAAGATCATCTCCTTTTGTAATGGGATATTTGTCCTAGGGTGATAGTGTTGTAAGATTTGAGTAAAAAATCTGATCTCCCAAGTGTTGTTATGAGGTCCATGGTATTTTTCAACCCAGATAAGATATTAAACATCTGACATATTGAGAAGAATTGAATGAAATATCTAAAACTTCAAGAGAAAACAAAAAAGAAAAAGAAAAGAATTATCTAAAGAAAAAAAAAGGACTCAATATGAATGGGTGATTCCAGTATCTCTACTGGGGCTATGGACGCCTGGCAGTAGAGCAATGCTGTGAGGAAACTAGAGGTATCTCTATTGGGGCTATGGACGCCTGACTGCCAGCAGAGCAATGCCCAGGATATCATTGCACAACAGCTAAGGGGATCAACTCATGTAGCTCAAATCTTGCACGTTGTTATTCGAAAGATGAAGAAAACTTTATAAAAGAGTGATGCACAATCAAACACACACATGGATTTAGGGTAGCTAGTGGTTATTTACATTTGAAGGTTCTAGCTCAACCTTGCTTGTTAAAACTAACCTAACTGGAGTTGCGATGTTCATAAACTAGAGATTTTGGGTAGCTGAATCCTTCAGTTTCTTGGAAATGGTTAAACCATTTTCCCAGCCGAGTCGCCATTTTTTATGCCTTGCATAACCACCCCATTTTATTCTGGAACAAAATAGGTCCCCCCTTTTTTCTTTTTCCCTTTGGCCTTTGGTTTTCTGCCTTAGGCGTTTTTCTTTTAAAGTTTTGTCAGAAGCAGAACCGGGACCAATACTGAACTTGGAATTCCTTCAAAGTTCTAGTCTTGTTCCATCCCCAGTTCTGGTTTCGACGATTCTTTGTTTTCGTCTTTCGTTCTTTCTTAGAGCCGGGTCCGAGTCCGAATCGAAATGTTAAACTTTGTTAAAGTTTCTTGTTCGGGTTCCATCCCGGCCCCGACTCCGCCTTTCCCTTTCTTTCTCTTCATCATTGAGTTTTCCCTTCGCGTTTTGGTTTGTTTTGGCGGGACCAGAACCAAAATAGAACTTGGAATTCCTTCCAAGCTCTGTTTTCTTTTCCTTCCTCTGTCCCGGTTCCACGTCTTTTGTTTCTTTTACCTTGCGCGTCCTTTTTATGTTTTTCAGAGGCGGGTCCGGGATGGGTCCAAAACTAAAACTTTGAGCAAGTTTCAATTTCAGTTTTGGTTCCACCTTGCCCCCGTTGTGCTTTGCCCGGGCTCAGTTCTCACTCTGACCCCGTCAGCGTTCTTTTCCTCGTCCTTCACATTTTGGTTTCCTTTGCATATGTGGAGCTGGAACGAGAGCTAAACTTGGAAATGTTGATTATTTCCATAGCTCATTCCCATCTCGACTCCAGTCTTGGTTCTGATCTTCTTCAGCATGGCCCTCGCCAATTTTGAAATCAGGATGTCATTTCTGGGTCCTTTTTGTCCTATCCCAGTTCCGCTGGGATTTGTCCAATTTTCCCTCTCGTCCCGGTCCAGTTTTGGTTCCGCCTCCACCAGTTTTGAAGGTAGGTTTTGTTTCCAGTTCTGTCTTGGTCTCGCTTCCACCTCCACCGGGGTTGTGTTTCTTTTTGATAAAATTAAAGACATGATAAATAATGATATATTTTATTTGCCTTTGAGAACTAATGGAGGCATCTATTTTGCAGGATCGAGTTATTTATGTAAAGATGTCTCTCGAGGAAGTTTTGCCAAAGGATCTAAGTTCGGAGAAAGGTCTTGCCGACCTAATAGGGTTCTGCCGACACATTTTCTGCCCTCGGTGTAGCATGTTGAGCGCAGTGTAGTGTCTCGGCGAAGGAGGTTGGTCTCGCCGACAACTTGCAAGAGGATTGATCTTGAGTGGGAAGAGGGCCGAGGAAGAAGAAGGAAGCCGTGAGTCATAATGCCAGCTGGTGTCTACTGACAGTGGTAGCTCAACATTAATGGTGATATTTTAAGGCATTCAAGGTGGCTCCGCTGAAATTCAAAGATAAACACGGAGGCATAGGAGTTAATGTAGTTTTTGCGAAAGATCTAAGAGGATGCCTAGAATAATCTCTCACCGACATGGACAACAGGGATTCACATTTAATGCAGAACCGACTTTCTTCAAAAGAGTTGGACGCCGACCCTCTTGCAATTGACAGAAGATATTTTGTAAACCCTAAAAACGGGGGTCGACATTCTTTTCGAGAGGTGGTGTATATATGGCATTCTTGCCTCTTTGTAGAAGGATTTTTTTTGGTTGGAAGTTAGAGGGAAAAAGTTACGAGTTAGAGAAAAAAAAATAGAAAAGGAATAGAGTAGATAGTTCTAGACAGATTTTTGGAAGGATAGAGGAGACAAAACTGCATTCTGCTTCTTAGTAAAGGGAGCTTCTTTTGTCTTCTCAGTTAGGAGTTAGATTCAACATAGAAAGTAATGTATCGTTCCAGTTTTCTTAGTATAGATGGAAGCAGTCTGAAGACACGGGTTTTCTATACACTAGTGATTGTGCCAAATTTGTAAATGTTGCTTATCTGTCTCACTAACAATAGAAGCAACCAGATTCAAATCTACTTCATATTGTGTTCTAGAATGGTATTTATCTTAAGTTAATCATCTGATTTTGAAAGCTTTCAAGGAATGAAATCTTATTTTGTATTTTGTTTAAATGGTAACTTATAATTAGTTGTTGATGAATGAATGCAACTGGTGTTAATCACAAGTTAATTTTGTTCTTCAGTTTTAATTAGCAATTCCTTGAGAGGTAACAAGTCTGGTTAAGTTAGATGAATTATCATTCTTTTCAGTACCAAAACCTTGATCTATCTTTTTATGTTTCTTTAAAAACCCCAGTTAAAGTAGATTTAAATCCATGCTTGATTTTAGAACAATCCATAAGCCCAACACCAATAGGCCCCTTGAACATTATTGTTACATTGACCACTGAGCAACATCAGCACAATTGAGAACCAACTACAAAGACCTTGGGAGCTAATATATCCATGCGATTATCTTTCTCTTTCAGGAGAAACAAAGTAGCAATATTTTGTTTGCATGTTGTTGTGCCATCAGACAAATCAACAGGTGCATGTATGCCAAAGTATGCAACAATTCAAGAGAATGAATGGATGCAAAATACAAGGTAGGTAGTGGGTTAATATAGAACTTAGGAGAGGATGGAGGTGGCAAATCAACCAATGAGAATTGACCACCAAAACCACCAACATTAAATAAAGTGATGAAAAACTAAATACTCTTCCCTTAAAAGGTGGAGGACAACTCATCACTTTATCTCTTAGTTATTAAATAATTAACCAACTTTATTATCCTAAGCAAGCTTAATAAAAGTGTAGGAAAAACCTATAACTAAGGGAAAATATATATCTCACTAGGAATATTAAATATTATCCCACTAGGAAATAAAAACCTACGCCAACATGGGGAGAGAGAGATGGAAAAATAGATTGAAAAAGTGTTGGAAGTGGATGGTTAAGGCCTCAAGAGGTGTGGAAAAGAGGTATGAAGAGGATCCTATAAAAAGATAGACAAAATAATATTATTTTATATAAAAACCATAAAAAGAAATGGCTCACCTTGTTAAAACCCTTGGAAATCAACTATCTACAATCATAAATTTTGTGTGGCATTGCCCAAGGGAAAAATAAAATTATTTGAGACCTTGGAGATGAAGCTATCTCACTCCTAATTTGTCTTAACTAATGTTGGTGTGTCATCTATGAGAAATAATAGTTAAAATAATATGAGCGACAAAAAGAACTTTTTCAATGTAAAAATAAGGTAAAGTTAGTCTCTTTGAAGGATCTTGCTAAAGCAATTCAAAGACAAAAGCCTAGCAGTTGGGAAACCTAGTAATTAATTATATTTCCTCTTGAATTTGTTGGAGGATAAAAGGTCAAGGATGTCCTATTAGGTGTCAAACTATGGGAATTTTTTTGAATAAAAATTAATCTCAATTTTAGAACGAACCTTAAACTTGAAGAGGCCCATATAGTGATGGGTGGTTCTATTAATTTTAATATCATAAGATATGGTTTAGGAAGGGGAAATGTGGAATTTTCACATAGGATGAGGCTAGGAAAAACATTTAATAGCTTGATAGAGGGTAAAGGGGGATAAATCAAAAGGGAAACTAAAAGTAGGGTCAAGACATGTAAGGAGTATTGTATGCATGTAAAGTGGATATAATACATGTGGATAATAGAAATATGCATAAAAATAGCTTAAATCAAACCAAAATGCATACAAACCTCAAAAGAAATCAAATACATGCAAATCTCAAAAGATTGAATGTATTATGTTGAGTTGTTGAAAATTTGAATGTGGTTGCTCATGAATCCAACAACATGACATTAGCCTAGAAGATGTTGATATCTAAATGGAAATGAAGGCCTCTTCTTTATATAAAGCCAATTTCAAATGAAGGGATAGGATTAAAAGCCAATATGACATGAAAATCAATGGCCAAGATTACTTGAGAAGCAAAGAGAAATAGGGTTAGGGAAAAAATAGGTTTTAGTTAAGGATGGACGATGGAGATTAAAAAGTAATGTCACATGATCAAGGGTGAAAATTAAATGAGATGAAGAGATATGAATGGCACAAAAAAAGAGGTTGTTGGAGTAAATTAAATAATTATAAAATTATTTAATTTAGGAGGGAAAGTGAATGATTAATTAAAAATGATTATTTAATTATAGAAGAAAGGGAAAAGGTTGAATTTTAATTAAAATAACAATTTAATTAAAAGTGGAGGAAAATGAATAAATATTAAATAATTAAAATAATTATTTAATAGTGGAGGGAAAGGTAGAAAATAATTAAATAAATAAAATTTATTTAATTATGGAAGAAAAAGCTAATGAAAAATTAAACAATAATAATTATTTAATTATAGGGGGAAAAGGATTAATTACTAACGTAATTAAATAAATATAATTTAATTAATTAATCAAGGAGGAATAAGGAGAAAATGAATTAATTAAATAATTGAGAATTATTTAATTAATAGAGAATATGACCTTAGGGGATAATCAAATAATTGAAATTATTCAATTATGCAAACAAAAGGAGGAAGAATTAATGTGAAAAATGGTATTCGTAGGCTTAGGACATTTTTTATTGTCTACAAGTATAAAAATTAAATAAAAAGATACACGTAGGAAACCTAATTAAGATGATGGGAAAATAATAGAAAATGGGATGCAGATAGCTAAGGGTAACCCAAGCTATACAAAAGGGATCAAAACAATGAAAGATGCAAACAAAGGAGTTAGGGATAAAGTCAACACAAAAATATAATAAAGAAATTATAGGTATGGAAATTCTATTAATAATTTGGGCCCTAATTTAATAGACTTACAATAGACTATAGGAAGGCTGATAAAATAAGACTACAATAACATAAATCATAAAATATAGAAGATACTAGATAGAAAAAAGGAGAAATATCAATCTTTTTCTTGATCTTCATTCTTTTCCTTATTGTATGTATTCTTGCAAAGCACCCAAAGAGAGAGGTCATTGTACTCCAACAAAAAAAACTAGGCTTAGCACAAACAAAATAAATGGCATCATCATTAAGATCTATTATGTGTACAATGAAAATTATATTTTTTAACCATTTATAAGAAACACATTCGATAACTACATGCAAAAATATTGAACTTAACCTTTTATTTTTGTGGGAGAGATTTATTGAGATTCACTCCCTAAGAAAATATGAGAATAGAAATGTGGTAGTGATGTGCATTAGAAATTAAAAAGGAATGCCTTGGTAATACTAAATTAGAAATTAAGATAATGAAAATGTTGAGAAGAGCTAGCAAGGAGCCACATGTGAAAGAGGGATAGGTCAAACCAATGATGAGATGTTAGTGATAAAAATTGAAAACTTTAAATTTGGTATTTTTGAAAGAGCCATCTTGTGGCTAAAGATGGTAGTTGACTTAGTGAAAATTGGAAACTAGTTTGGTTTGACAATTCGTTGAGAGGCACCCCTTGGCTAAAGATAAATAGCTTCCCCTATGGAAACTAAAATTTAGAAAATAAAAATTGATCTAATGATTTGGTAGGATCCACCTCATCGATAAAGGTGGTAGGTAGCATGTGGAACTAGAAACTAATCTAGTGAGCTAGTGGGAGTCATGGATAAGCATGGTAGCTACTGTTATGGAACTATAAACTAGAAAATAATTTGGTGATTTGGAAGGAGCCACACCATAGTTAAAGATGGTAGCTAATTTCATAGAAACTAGAAACTACTCATCAATGGTTGATTGGTTAAATAGATTAGATAAGCTACATGTAATGTAAAATTTGGTTGCTATCACAATCCAAGGAAATGCTCAAATAGATGATAGTATTTATCACAATCTAATTGGCAATGGTTAGATATCTATGAAGGATAAAAAGTGAGTGATTTAGGATACATGACCCCCCTTAAGTTTATTGGTGAAAAATCTCAATGAATAGAACTAGTCAATGTAAGGTTAAATAATTAGGATAAAATTCATCAAAGGCTAAATATTATGGATAATGATATAGGCCAAGGTCATCCCCTATTAGGAACATGAGGGAAGCTAGTATCACATGACCCTAAGTGATGACATGTCATATAAATGAGTGAGGGAACATCATAGTTATATGCCCAAGAGTGGCTAAAAGATTAAAAAATGAAAGAGAGATCTCTAGAAAAATTGGTAATATATCACGTGGATATGGCTATGATGAGGCTTAAGAGGGGGAATTTTTGGTCATGTCTCCAATGGTGGTCTAAGTGATGAATCACAAGGAGATAAAAATATGAATCAATGATGATACTAGAAAGAGGGAAACATAGTCAATTAGGCTTTCCATAGGCAATAAGTAATGAGTTAAAGAGTGTAAAGGAAAATCAATACTAATGTGTATAAAATTGTATGATAAGCAATATGTGATCCAAAATATATGCCATGGGATATTAAGAAATTATCACATAAGGATAATCAAAGATGTATATAAGAAAAATCATGGTCAAAGTGTCAAAAGGAAGCTAAGAAATCACATGGTCAAGAAATAAAAAAATATAGGAATTATACCTCATTTGGCTTCCTAATTGAAATCAATCCTAATAGCACTATGTGTAATAGTGAGTAAAAATGTGGATCATCATTTTTCAACTCATGGATAGTGGGATATGGTTCAAACACATAAAAAAACAATAATAGGTTAGGAAGGGTGGTAAGCATATGTAATGTTCCTCTATTTTGCATTTGTGCCTGATGGATTTTTAGCTTAGTTATTTCACTTCTTGTGAGACTCAAAATTCTCACCATTTGTATTTACTAATGTAAAGGGTTTGGGCCTGTGTATTGTTTATATATGTAATCTAAATGAAAACAAAAACACAATTAATAGAACATTATACTGAAGAAATTCAAACAAAAAAAATAAAGATAATTCTCAGAAGCATTCCATCTTCCTCTATCTCCAGAGATTTGAAGCTGCTGCTCTCAGATTTTGTATAAAGTCAGCTTCTACAAATGGCTACTGTAGAATGAGTTATGCAAAAGGAAATTCTATCCTATATGCTATGAATATGAAAATGCTCACGGATATGGAAAGGGGCTGTGGATTATGCACAGGGGCTGTGAATGGAAGATGTCATGATTCTATGCTATGATTCTATGCTATGAAAATACTATGAATTCTATGAATGCTATGAATGCTTATACTACTTGCAATTTGACTATAATTTTCCTACTTAAAACTTCTATATGATTTGGAGTTCCCGGCAGTCATATTTATAGATTTTTGCAGGCACAATCCCGGCTGGCAAGAATCTATGGCTGTGAGATTGTCTGGTAGAATTGAAAGGTGAGAGATGGAGAAGTTGAGAAGATGATGGAAGAGGTTGAGAGGTTGGAGAGAAGGATGGATTCTTGTCTTCAACCCACGGGAACAAGCCTGCACAGAAACAGAGAAAATTAAATTTTCTGTTTGGGCAGTTTGTTTCACGGGTGTTGAAGATAAATCCCAAAATTAATTAAATAAATAAATTTATTTAATTTCATTTTTGAATTTTGATTTTTGATTTTTTAAACTATGGAAGATTTAATTAAATATTTTAGAATATTTAATCATGATGTGACTTTAGAAAAATATGAAATATTAGAAGAATTAATTAAATATTTTGGAATATTTAATTATGAATGAATATTAGAATCGAATTAGAGGAATTAATTAAATATTTTGGAATATTTAATTATAAATGATATTTAGAAGAAAAGAAGAATATTTTAATCTTTATTTGAATAAAATATTCAAACTAAGATTTATATGATAATTAATATAAATAAACCATAATATTTATTTAATTAATTAAGAAATGAATAAAAGATGATTAAATAAACTTATTTATTTAATCGAAATGAAATAATGAACAATATAAATAAATTATTTAAATTTATTTATACATAGATGGAATTCGAAGATTTAATTAAATATTAAAAATATTTAATTAATTACCAGACAATGTGATGTGACCATTTTTAGGTGTATACAGGGCCCTTTAAAAAAATTCATTTTTTTACCAATATAAAAATAATCACAATGACAAAGGTGGAAATGTTAACAATGAAAAAAGGTCAACATAGATAAATTATAGAAATGGTGGAAAATATCTTCCAATGCATTCAAGATCAAGGATTTGGATCAATGGATTTCAAAGATATTTCCTAGGTTTATACACTAGGTCTAACATGAATTATTCTCGGTTTAATATTTTTTGTATGCTTGTTTTGTAGAATGGAAGGTGATGTGATGTAGTAAAAGGGAAAAGTGGTATAGAGGATTAGATGGGACAAAGTGATGGCTTTCCATGAACTATTTCAATTTTAATCATAATGGGCTTTGGAATTTGAAGGAGATGTGGGAATAGTCAATAATCTGAGGATTCATAGATGGATATGTGGAGGGTATATGCTTAAGAAAATGTGCACTTTTCAAGTCATGGGTAGTAATAGAAGATGAGAAGGAAACTTAACTCATGGGATAATCATAGGACAAATCATAGTAGACAAATAATGAGGATAGGGAATGGGTTGTGAAGGGTACAAATAGGAGACATCAATCTTGGTAGAGCATTTTTCTTTAAAAATGTCTTTGAATTGTTTTAATAGAAATTTTAGATTTAATCTATTCAGATTGAGTGATTTTTTCTTTTGAATATTTGATACCATACCCGATACAACTAGTAAGATGCAAGATCTTGTCACCCAATATTATATCAAGTGATTTTAATATTGATTTTGACTCTCAGATGCCATCCCATTACATAACCCCATACAACTAGTAAGATGTAAGCACTCATCATTGAGGATTAGATCACTGTGGTTATGGAGATTACTTTTAACTTTATTAAATATTGACATGCTTTTGATTTGTTTGTATGTGAGAAAGGAAGGAGTAAGGAAGGATTTATGAATTTCTAGGAGTCCTAATTGAGTTTTAGATATTGGGATAAATAGAGGAGATTAGAGCCCATGGATCTAATATCTAGAGTTCATATGATCATGGCTAGAATGGAAATAGTAGATGGTTTGAATGGTAACTCCATGGAGGGATCAAATATCTAAAGTTCACATGATTGTGGATAAAAACACATGGAAAGTGTTGGGTATGAATATATGTGTAAGTATGAATGATGAAATGTGGAATGGATGGTAGATGAAAAATGTAGAGTAAGTGAGCATATGTGGAAGATCGAAGTGGGAAAATTCTGAATTGTTCTTGGTGAATAAGTATTGGGGGTCATTATTGGAATTAATCATTTGTAATACTGCATCTTGTATGTATTTGGGGAAAAATGATGATGTATACAACTAAAATTCATCTTCAATGATTAATTATGCTAATCTTCACCATTCTACCTTTGATTAATTAATTGAATTTATTTATTTAATTATATTAATTGTTCTAATGATAATTGGATAAAACATGAGCTTTTATTCAATTAATTAATCATTTTCCTATGGTTCAAACTTAAATAAATAAATAAATAAATAATTTATTTATTTGAGTTCATTTCACATATTCATCAAAAAATTAAATAAATAATCACATGAACTTGTGAAAATATGATGCAAAGACTATGCGATAGATGCAAACAATGATAAAACACAAGCAAAAAGAAATCATGCTAAAAAACCCAAAAAAAACAAGGACTATGCTCCAAGTCAAGCTAAAAAATGATAGATCAATTGATTGATGATTAATGATGAGGATAGAAAAGTTAACAATAAGAACAATTCATACCCCAAGGATTGTGTTGTTAATGACAAGAAAAACATGAGGATTAGGAAGGATACATCCCTATAATGATAGTTAAGTGGATCAATATGTTTTATTTGATTTGGATGAAAATTAATAGATTGCATTTGGATGACGAGCTAGATTGCAAGATTGGATTGTATGGATCAAGATTGATTACATATGGATTTGATTGGATTGGGTTTTCTTGATTGGATGTAGGATAGAGGATAAATGATTGGATAGGATAGGATTGGATGGAGGATAGAGGATAAATGGATTGGATAAGATAGGATTAGATGGAGGATATGATGATTAAAATAAAGGAACATATGGCCTCCAATGACAAGGGAGAACCAATCCTTGGTAAAAGATGGATGGAGGGATTGCTTATATAGGAGATAGTTGAATTGATTGGATGGATGAGGGTTGAAGATAGGAGGATAGGAAGAGGGATCTCCAAGGACCACATTGAAAAGGAACAAGATGACCTACACTAGATGTAGTGAAATTATGGATTGATGGTAGGAAAAGGTGTGTGAGATGGAAGGATACTGCATAAGGGATATGTATGATAGAGGAAGTAAGGATTTCATTATCCAAAGAATGCAAGGATATCTTTCCCTTGGTTGTGATTAAGATCAAAGGTGAAAAGGGGGATGAATTTGATAGGATGGGATGAAAGAGATAAGATGATAGATGTGGGATGGAAAATATGGAAGGCTCATGTGTATGGGTAGGATAACATAGATAAATTAAAAAAAAAATCCCCTAGGATCCTTATCAATATCAAATATCGGAAAGGGAGGAAGAATTTAGATAAGATGATGGATAGAGTATGATGGATAGTGGAGGATGTGGTAGGTAAGATATATGAGTCTTATAAAAATCCTTTAAATCCTTGTCAAGATCAAAGGTGGAAAGGGGAAGATGGACTTAGATGGGATGATTCATAGGGGATGAGTGATATTGGAGGATGTGGATAGGGTGTGGTTGGTAGGATAGTATGGATAATGCTTGCCACCAAGTGTAGAGTGCAAGAGGATGGGTGATTACACACTATGCATGTTTATAAGGTTTTTATCACGATACTTGACCAAGGTGCCACAATAAGTGGTTTTCACCATTGCACAAATTATTTCTCTTTACTATATTTTTTTTTAAATGGTTATTTGAAAAAATATTTTTAGGGGTTTTATTATCATTTATAATCTAATTTATTAAAGAAAAATAATTATTCAAAGACTATATTTCAAACTACTAACATATTTGTGTTGCATCTATGTTTATCCAAGGCATTATCATTGGACTAGAGTCTTAGTTGCAAACTTCTTTTCTAAAGGTTAATGAAATTTTTTATGTCTTTGGGTTCAAGTGGTGTGTATGTTCTCCTCTTACACCATTGTGTGATATTGAGGATCAAAAATATCACTTAGTCCTTTCTGATCTTTTTATTATTATCCTAAGGAGCTCAATGTGTGTATGCTTTCCTCTTATTCTTTGTGTGATCTTGGATGACCAAAAACACTTGGATCATTCCTTCTATGAGGCCTTCCTAGGGATTTGATCACCCTAGGGGATGACCTCAACTCTCATGTTTTGAAAAAGTATAAGGAGTGTGGGGTAAATCAAAGGACACCCCTCTTGGAAGTGGAGTCTTGTCAATTTGGGCTAAGCCTCCAAGAAATTTATACCTTGGAGAAGTGAAGGTGGGGAGTGGGTTACCCTATCCTCCCAACCGTTTGGAATTTTTACCTTTCATCTATTGATTTTGGCTCACATACCCTTGAGGTTTTTAAAGGACTTGCTAGCAACACTGTTCATCCTAGCTTAATATCTTTTGAGCATTATTCATTGTAGTGCACCGTTGCTTGGAGGGAAAGTTGCTCACATGTACCTCCATGTGGTGAGATAGAGTTTAATTTGGGCAAGGCTATTCCTCCTAGGTAAGGGGTGTAAGGTGGTACATGACCTTGCATTCCCTATCTATCCATTCATGTAGTAGATAGTATTAATGGGACATGTCACCATTATAAATGAGCGGCGATGGAAGTGGCCAACATAATTCCATGAGGAATGACACACCTACATGAATAATATAGACTTGCACAAGTTCTTGGTGTGTCTTCTTATGTAAAACTAGTGCTTACCTATCAAATCCAAATTACTCAAGCTAGTTTGTTTGTTTGTGTGCTTTCAAATTTATCTCCTAGTCAAACAAACACAATCTTCATCCAAATTCAACCAATCTTCCAATATCTTCACCCAAATCCATTTATCTAATCTTTCATCTGTCCAAATCATCTAACCTATATATCCTCCTTCCAATATAATTCTTTATCCATCCAAATCTTTTAAATCCCTCCAACCTTATCACTCATCCATTAAAATATTTCTAATCTAATCTCCTAGCTAACCTTATTCTGCATCCATCATCCTTCATATTCTAAATTTCACCTTATTCAATCCCAATCCCAATCCTCATCCAAGACATCACCTAAACCTAATCCAAAACCTACATATAAACATCATTGGTTATTTTGACAAAATAGTTATCAAAGTTAAAGTATCTATGCCAAACCCCATTCCTCAAACCATAACTCCAATCTAGCCAACATCACTATCATACCAACCTTCATTCTCTTATGGGACCATGCTAGCATAACCAACCTATCAATCATACCAATCCAACTTATACATGTAGGTCAAATTTATCCAACCTTCACCTATTCATATATCTCACCCTAACCCACTTACCAAAGTCAATCCCATAACCTCATACCCATCTATCATATCTTCATCTATGCCATCTCAATAAATTATATCCAATCCCAATACGTCTCCTATTTCTTATCCTTCACCTTCCTTTAACAAGGGAAATGAAACCCCATCCCAAGTTCCCTTACATCCCCATCCACATGGACTATTCCCCATCCCTACCTCCCTCTTATCACTAACCTCCATACAACCCCCATCCAACATCCATGTGTTTATCTCCAAACTTGTCTAACACCCCCATCACCTCCAATCCTCCAATATATCATTCTAGTCCCCCAATCCATAATCTTAATCCTCCAATTTATCATTCTAGTCCCCCAATGCATAATCCTAATCCTTCAATGCATAATCCCCATCCTCCATTTAATCCTAATCCTAATCCTAATCCTCCATCCAAGTCTAAACCATTTACTCTAGAATTTTTACAAGGACTATTAGCAAAGAAGACTAAATCCCCACCCCAAACAAAGTTGTGAAATATTACCATTTCATGCATCCACCTCCATCCCCTCCAAATCAAGACAAACCCCAATCCCATAAACCTCATGAATCTCTTATACCTCTATCCACTTAATTGAGAGGAGTCTATCCAACACTCCTCCCTCATCACATCAACCACATCAAATGAACTATGTCAATTCCTTTCTCTGAAGCATGCTATCATAGATTCCCATCCATCTCATGACCCCCTTCTAAATCAAGATCAAATAATTCCTTCCATTCAATTCAATGATCCCCTTCCCAATCAAGAGTAAATAATTCCTTCCATCTAATCGAGTGATCCCCTTCCCAATCAAGATCAAGACATTTCTTCCCCTCCATCTCATGGTCCCCTTCCTAATCAAGATCAAAGTATCCCTTCATACTTGGAGGGATAGTCAAAGTTCGACTCCTACCTTCTCACATCTTCATTTTTTTTTTTACCTTTATAACCAAGGTTCATTTCTATATTTTACAACACATTACATGCTTATGATATTTTCTCACTTTGTATAGTTGATTTGTGGATTTTTTTGAGTTTACAAGTAGAACATGGCTGCTCCAACATAGTATTAGAGCAAGCTTGCAACTCCAATCCCTTTCTTGAATTTGTGTGTGTCATGGACATCAACTCTTAAATGGTGCCCCCTAGAGCAAAACAAACATCACAATTGTGCTTAGAAGGGCTAAGAGATGAATTTTCATATATAACACTTATATTTTTGGTAACAAATAAATTTTGGAGGTTTTGGAGGCCCATTCATGAATAGCTATATAGAAATCCATATAGATCAGTATTGACATACAATCATAGTATTATACTTCATCATCAAGCCGCCTCAACCTCCATGCCTCGATTCTCAAAATGCATGCTATTGTGACCTCTATGCGGCAAATTATTAATAATGATACAGATTTTTTATAGTAAATTAGGCTTAAAATAATTAAATTTTGGCTATAAACAAGTGGTGGTCCCTTATTGGAGTGGTCTTGATCTCCTACGGTGGCTTGACCTTGTTAGATTATCATCTAAAACTTCCATGATGTGTTCATTTGATTTAAGGGTTAGTGAACTTTCATAGTTTGATATGGAATTCTACATAACCTTCTACATTTGAGCTATAAGTGAATTTTTGTGAGAGAGAAACTTGCAGAAACAAAAGTTAAGTGGAAGTCTACCTTATTCAATCCTCATGTGGGATTTCAAGCATAATTCAACATCACATTATTGATTAAAATTTGGTATTAAAGTCGATCCAGTTTATTGATTTATCCCCCTTTACCCTCTATCAGACTATTAAAACCAAAATTCTCTGCTTTGCTTAAAAAAATTAAAAAGCCTTTCATTGTAAGCACATGGCATTTTTTTTAAACAAAATGTTCAATCTTTAGGAGGTATTATGTTACAACATTGCACAAATAAATTCCTCTAATCTCATTGGATTTAATTAGTAAACAAACAGCTTCAGCTTAAAGAGACATGCACATCTGAATTTTTGATTTACTTTAACCAATCACCAATTTTTGATTGACAAAAATTCTTCTAGTGAGGTATCCACCACAAAATTTGGGGTCAGGATTCAATGCTGGAATTATAGAATTTAATGCTATGAGATTTTCACAATACATAATGTTTTCAATTTTTCTGTTTCTGGATTTTGATTGTGTTTGTATTTTTGCATCAACGTTTCTGAATAATAGAATGCATAAGAAAATGAATAATAGAATTTGTTATAAAGGACACTCTTGTATAAATCTCTGAGATGATATAAAGGCCCCTTGCTAAGAAGCATTGTATTTAGAGACATCATTGCTGTCCCAAATAATCATCAGCTACAGAAGTGGTCTTTTTGACAGCATCCTTGTGTCCTTGCCAATTGATTTATGTGCATTTACAGATGATTCATGGTGCAACAAATCTTTCATTGGACACATTACAATGTCACTTGATTGCAAGTCTTGGGCTACGCCTACAGCCTGTTTTCCTCTCTGAAAGGGCCTGTGTACATTTTGAATTGGCCGTTTTAGAACTATAGTCTGAATTGCTAGTCTTCTCCTCCTTCACTTTTTTAATTCCTTGATTTGCATTTTTTCTCTGTTCAGGTCCAGATGCTTTTGCTGACAAATTGGTGACAAGATCATCTTTTGAGAATCCCATTTTCTTAGAGTGATTTCTAGGAAACGAAATGCTATTGTTCATTTTCTTAACTTGTTTGATTTCCTGTTTACTATCTTTTCCATCAGGTATCAATGCTTTTGCTGGCAAATTGACAACAAGACATTCCCTAGAGACTCTCATTTTCTTAGAGTGATTTGTAGGCAATGTAATGTTATCACTCATTTTTTTGCCTTCCATTCTCTTGTAAGCAGTTGTCTTCTTGATAACCCTAAAAATATGGACTTTAAGCGTAATTTTCTTTATACTCTTGTCTACACGTTCAAAGATGCAAACATCTCCTTCCTCCAGATTATTAGCTACTGAAAAACGTTTCCACCCTTTACTTAGGCCAGCCCTGCAACCATCCCACAGAAACCGCACAGGCCATTCTTTTCTGTTACCATCAACAAGAGTCATCTCCGTTGTTCTTTCTTTGGGTAATTGGAGAGGATCAATACAATTTTTTGGCATACCCTGCACACCCAAACCATCACAAACCACATTACAGTGACCTGTTAAACCTATTATTAAAACATACGGAAACTCAAGCCATCCCACAAACCAAATTACAGTCACATGTTAAACCTCCCTTAAACCCTCCTAATACAGAAGAAACTTAAGCCATCCCAGAGATGATATCAATGTCCTCTGTACACAAACAAACAGAAGGATATATCTTACCAGCCAGAACCCTTGGTAGACTTGAGATGGCTTTAAACGTATTAAACAAAAGGGTTTATCCGATGTGAAAGAATTAGCAGCCTTGAGGGCTTTGTTCCTTTCTGCTACAGTCACAGGACGTCTGCGAGAAATGTAATAAATTCCTTGGTAACCTTTCTCTTCACTCTCTATTTCTGCAGAAGATTTCTCTGACTTGCGCTTCTTTCCAGCAAGGGATTGCTGGCAATGCCCAGAACTCTTGGTAGGGCAACCTAGATTGAAACTAAAAATAGTGAGACTCACAATGTAACTAAAAATAAACAAAATGTTCTGTTTCCTGAAATAAAAATAAGTCACAGATTTCAATCATTCAGAAAGGACAATACTTACAATGAGACAAAGAAGAAGATTTGGGTATTTTCCTTTGATTTTGAGCCATTCCATTTTTTTCTTCCTTATCAGAAACCAAATCAATCGGCAAATAACTGTTCATGGGTTGATGGAATCTTGTCATAGCAGGGCATTGCTTCTGTAAATCGTAATGGGTCTCCTCAGATTCAGAAACAATAATGTTTTTCTCACACCCACTTCTTCCAAATATCCATACTTTAAAATTGGACCTACAGATATACTTAAACACCAAAAAATCTCCCATCTGTAATCTCTGATTATGCACAAAACTCTCCCAGCCCTGTCCAAACTCCATTCCTGTACTTGTAACACAGAGTTTTACAACCCACCGATGCCCACTTGGGCCATGCAAGACCGTATTGGCATCAGCCTCGTGTATGATCTTTGGAACAAATGCAGGAGGAATACGCTGCAGTAGAGTAAACCATGATAACAAATGAGCCTTCAACAACAGGTGAAACAAAACAATGGAAGTTGCATGTATTGTACATTAGTCTTACCAGTTTTTCAGAAAAATCTCCCAGCAAAACTTTGAAGAAATGTGAACACCCATCAGAGCCCTTTTCCTCTTTGAATTTGTGTTTGGCATGAATTGTACCGGCTGTTAAGCATTCCTTGCAATCTTGATTTCTTTTCTTCATGACGAATCAACAACAGTATTGTACACTGTAAACGCATTCACCGTGAGAATGGAGAAGAAAGTGACTGAAAATAAGAATGCATGCAATCACAGTGGGTAACGGTAGAAATAAATAAAGAGGGAAATCTTGCTGCAGTGTTGGCAGCGCTGATTTCTAATTCTCGACATAATAACGGTGTTGGTGGTCTGTATTTTCTTGTAAAATACAACTAATTCAGGATCTAGATTAAGATTTTTTTGCCGAAGAATTAGCTAAACAATTGGTGGGAGATGCGGTAAAGATTCGAGCATTCATTATCCAATATGTTTATTATGTATTGTGAATTGGGAAAGTTGGAAGCGTTAATTTAATTATAGCCATGGATTCAGGATGATTTCAGGGACTGGTTATTATGTCCGGAGAAGAAATTTTGACAGAAGTTATGGGAGTGGGGATGATTTCAGGTACTGGTTATTTAGTGTTTTCATTCAATTATCATTTTTCAATAGAAATAATTGAATTATATAAATATTTATTTTTTATATCATAATTTTACGATTAAATTATAACTTTGGATAGATATAATTAGTGATTTCTAACCTATTCACTTTACCCTAAAATGTTGATAGACAATTTATTTAGAGATAATCATTCATACATTATGGACATAAAACTTGATAGATTGTGGAAGATTTTTCATTTTTAAATGGAATTTTTTACAATTTGAAAATTTATTAGATTTCATTAGTTTGACTTATTATATATTTCTATAATCTTAATATAAGAAGAGTAGTTTTAAAAAATTATTATAAATAAAAATAATATATTATTCTAATTTATAGTGCTCATCATTTTATATAGATTTTTTTAGTTATAATATTTATAAGAGAAATGTATATAAAGACAATATAAATGAATTTTGTTTTTAGAATGTTTTAATTTTTAAAATATAATATTATTTTAAAATATTTCTAAATTTTAAAGATCTTAATTTAGAAGCTTACTTTTAATTGTAATAGAAAATTTAAAATACTTGCTTTATTTACAGTTTTAATGAAAAATCATTCTACTTTCATTTTTAATTGTAATTCTACACATTTACAATTACAAAGAGATAGTAAACAATAACTCAGTAAGTAATATTTTTTTATGACTAACATTTCATTTCTTCTCTTCATAAAATATTAAGAGGTTAAATCACATTGAACATTGATTAGTTTATTTTACTATAGAAGGTATAAGAAATTTTATTTATTTAATTTTATTTATTAGAGAAATATTCATGTATACAATTAAATTTCTCATATATATATATATATATATATATATATATATATATATATATATATAAAGTCTTATAAGAAAATCAAAGTTAGACCGGAATATATTGAATGCATGAATGATAGTATCTTGAAATAAATCTAAAGAAAATGATGGAAATTGAAATAGAGTAGATCAAATATACCAAGTCAATAAGAGTCTTTGATCTTTGTTATTGTTTATTTAATTTATGTTTAATCTACATTATTACTTAATGTATTTTAATAAAAAAAAAATAAGAAAAATAATTTTTATTCTTTAAAAAAATTAGTTTTGAGTTTAAATATAATTACATTATATCTTGAAGGTTTATATTACATTATGATTTTTTATAAATAAATATTTATGTTAATTTAATTTATTGATAAATATTTTAGAATAGTAAATAAATTATTTACAGTATTCTATTAAAATTTAACATGTATGATTACAATAACTTACTTAAATATAATATTATTTTAAAATATTTAATTTATTGATAAATATTTTTAAATAGTAAATAAATTATTTACAGTATTCTATTAAAATTTAATATGTATGATTACAATAAGTTACTTAAAAATATTTTAATATAAAATATATATTTTTAAAATATTGGTTTTGCCAAATTTAATTATTTTTTGAAAATTAATATTTTCTTAAAAGAAAGGCAATTAAATAACCAAACTATCATGACATTTTTACACAAGAAGGATGGGTGCCTATGAAATTCCTAATTGTTAGATAAACACAATCTTATAAATTAAAAAATTTGAAGATCTTAAATTCTACAAATTAAAATGTGTGATATCTAAAATTAAATATTATAATATATATTTTTTTAATTTATATTATTGTTTTTTATTAAATTTTTATATTATTTATTATTTAATTTATATTCTTACATTTAGTTGTAAAGAAAAACATTTTTTGGGGATCTAAATTAATTAATCAAATGCATATTATTTCTTATTAATTATTTTAGATGAATTGGTAGTGATATGTAGATTAATATTTTTTGAAATTAAGTATAAAAGATAAATAAGAAAATAACTTTCTTAGCTTAACCAATAATGTCTTTGATAAAGATTATGAATCTTGACTAACATTATGAAGATTTCTTGTTAGTTAAATGTTTTAGAATTTTGTACTGAATTTATGATTTGATTGACGTTAAGTCTTTGAATTTGGGTCAAGTTTGCACTCACTAATTCATATTATATTTTCTAAATTCAATTCTACTATTTCTAAATTCAACCCTTTGCAATGTGTATATTCTCTCTTGTTTTCTTGATTTTTTTTAAAAAAATTCTCTTTTCTAATGTTTAAAGGTTGGTTGTGTTTGAAAATACATAGAAGGGGCTATTGTTTTGCTACAAAGAGACCAGTTCTCTTCAATCAACCCTAAAAAATATGTGTGGAAGTTTTAATAATATTAGAAAAAGAACTTTAGAATAATATATGCATATTTATTACTCATTTTAGTACACAAAATCTAAATGTTTCACTATTGAATACTTCTTTAATGCTCTCAAGTGAGAGGTGACTTATAGATTCTTTATATGTATATAAATGTTAATGCTAATGAATGACTTAAAATACTAGCACATAACATCAAAGTTTAGAAAATGTACTTACATGGCTTAGGGAAAAATACAAGGGGATAGATGGCTACAAATTAAATTTAAATTTTAGAAAAGAAATGACCATCAAATCTATAATTGTAGGGTCAAATCTACAACTACAAAAATAACATTATGTGAAAAATGATCATACTAGCTATAACACTTATGAACACTTATGTCTAAGTCAGTGTATCAATAAGTGCAATAAATATGGATAAGATGAATGTAGTGGAATATGTGTGTAGAAGGTTAAGTTAGAGGATGAATATGTGGAAATATGTTTATAAGGATAGGTTAAGGTTTGGGGAATGAACCCAACTTGTACATGTTATGATTTTCACTTATATTAAGTGTAACTAAAATTTTAACTTGTTCACATGTAATTTTAGTGGATTCATAAATTTAAGATTTAAAATTAGTATCTTGAAATTAAAGAATTATTTGAATAAACTAGTTTGTTGTTATTAATTGCATATGTATCATGACCCCTTCTTTGATACATTAAAAACCATTTCATTAAGTTAGGAGAATAATTAAATTATGAAAGTAGGAGTACACATTATATAATTTAATAAAGATAATAAGTAATAATAAAAATAAAATAAATAAATAATACAAAATAAACTTTAAATAAATTATAAAATAATATAATAATAAATAAATAAATTCCCATTACAAATTAAATAAAAAATGAATTATAAAAATTTAATTTAATTTAATAATTTAGACATTAGTTAAGTGAAAATAAAAGTTGTTAAGAGGAGTTAAATTGATATGATTGATTAGTTTAGTGATTACTATTTATATTTCCATAATTTACTTAATCCTTTTGATTATTTGAGTTAATTAAGGGAACTGTATGAAAAAATTATTATTGAATTATTTTAACTAAAATATTAGTTGAAATTAATACATGAGTGCGTGAAGGTTACATATTTTTTATATTTAATTTATTATTATTCACAATCGGCAAAGGAGACAAGGAGGAAGAAAACTCATCCTTATCTCAATTAACTCCTAGACCAACTTCTTTGATTAATTAGTTATGTAGAGGAACTAAATTTTAATTATTTTAAATTTGATTATTCTCCACTAATTAGAGTGTATAATTAGTGGAAAAAATCCATTAATATAATATTCATAATTAAAATAATATTATTAAGAAAATAGAAAAAATAAAGATAAATAAAGCGGATGTGAAAAGGAAATGGTTAGCAAGTATTGAAAGGAATATAAGGGAGAATACCATCAATAACATGATTAAAGGTGTTGGATCGAGGTTAAGGATCAACCAAGAAGGATTTAATTTGCATTCTCAAGTGGATGTTACTCCTTAATTTAATTGAAATAAATCTAGACCTAAATTTTATTTTAGAACTCTAAAATTGCAATCAAGTTGTAAGAATTTTCCATCCAAACCTTATATTATAAGAAATTGATGTTAGGAAATGAAATATACCCAAATTCAAACCTTCCTAAAATAGTTTTGATTATACAAGAAAAACATGTTTTGAAGGGACCCAAAACCCTTTACAACTTTAGATACAAAATGCTACTCAAGAGATACTAAACTAAGACACCAATAGCAGTCCACAACTCAAAACACCAAGAGATACAAAATGTTGCTCGAAAGATAAAACACTAAACTACCAACAATAACCAACAACAAAAAAATAGCAAAACAACAGGAAAGAAACCAAGACCCAACAACAGACAAAGAAGCAAAAAAAGGACAATGAGAGACTACTTCATACTGCTTAAGGTGTTGGCCACCTCAAGCTGCTAATTCCTATGCAACCCAATCATGTCCAACAATTCTTTTTTCTTATCTTCAAAGGATTTCTTCCAGTCTAACAACCCTATAACAGCAGGGCCTTTACCATCATCCTTCACACCTTTTTTACCTTTACCTTTGGCCAATTGTTCCTTCTCCATTAACTCAGAAAAATATAACTAGTCCTCTCTAAGCTCACTAATCTTATGAAACAAGACCTCCAAAGAATTCACACTATTCTTTATTGATGCATGGAGAAGCTTCTTTATATCTGCATTGGTATCCAATACCTTGGTTTCTAACCCAACCAAGCGTTGCTCACAAAGGGACTCAAAGTTAGAGAATTAACCCTCAAGATTAACAATTCTATCAATCAAAATATCTAAGGCCGAACTCTTCAAAATATTCTACAAATTCTCCTTCAAACCCCTAATTTTGATGTTGACCTTGTTATATTCTTGGAGAGTCCATTTTGCTAGTTTGAAAGTATCAATAGCCCCTGCCCTTTCCATGTCAAGAAGCTCAAAGATAGAGGTGGAATCATCATTAACATAGGAGAAGTCTTCCGACAGGGGATTAACCTTTAGAGGCTCCGACTTCACATGCTTCTTCTCAACATCCTCCTCCTCCTGAATGTTTTTCTCACCCTTAGTTTCCACATCAAGAGAGTCACAAACTGAAGAATCATCAATTTCCATTGCCTTCTCTTCCAGAGCCTTCTTATTGTAGAGCTCTGTAGTGACCTTGACCATATCCTTCAAGGCCTAATTTTTCATCTTGGAAATATGCCTAGAAACCCTCCTAGGCGTATCCTTTCCCTCCATTGTCAACACATTCTCTTGAAACCCCTCCTCCTTACCACCAACCTCATTATCACCTTGAACAATGTCCAAATCATCCTCCATGGGCGTGGAATCCCTAGAGCCCAATTTTGTATCCTCACCATCAGATTGGGACTTAGACTCTTGCAGAATAAGATGCTCAACTACCCTCTTATATTTTGCATTACCCTTCTTCCTCTTTTTCGAGGAGGTAGCCATAAGGGATGGGGTCTCTTCCTCACCATATTCATTCCACTCCTCATCCTTAGCTATGATGGTATTTGAACCAGAAGAATCAAAAACCTCACTGACAATCTTCCCCTTACCCTTAACTGAAGAGGCAGGGATAAGGGCTTTTACATGCTCCATGATTAACAAAGTGAGGCCCTCATGTAGGAATGGAGCCCTCCTATTTTTTAAGTGTGCATACACAGAGACCTCCATTGAAGACAAGGGAAAAAATGGAAAGGAAATAAATAGCCCATTCCTAAATGGTTTTGTTATCACCTGAAATTGCACCCTGTTGAACTTGATGTTCAACACCTCAGTGTAACATGGGAAGACCTCTAAAGATGTGGGTTTCTTATAAATAGAGGTCAACCTCCGAAGAAGGCCGAATTCCTATGGTGTCACCTAACTACTGATTTTGTATAGGGAAAGAGTAGAAAGAGAAAAACATTAAAACTAATGAAAACACTATCTCTATGGTGATGCACCAAATTTACTAAGAAGACATATATAACACAGTTTACACAAATGATTTCAATCAATGAAAAAAGCTTTGTCATACACAACTCAATCAAATCTGTTTGTTGCATAAACATTTCATGAAAAGGTTTATATGGCTATACCTCTAGAAGGGAGAAATAACTTCACAACTAGAGAATATTGCATTATAACACATCTCACAACCTACAAAATACATATTGCTCTACGGAAAGGTGTTGAAATAAGACATAACCACAAGGAATCATACAGTTTCACAAGCAGTTTCATCAATTATACGAATGCACACAATTTTAATAGAGAGATTGAAAAGGTAAAGCTTTTATACTTATTGATTTCAATGGTGAAACACTGATATACATGCCTGTCATGAGTTACAAAACATAGCCTCTCTTCTGCAAAGAACTCCACAAGTTACAAAAGCAGAAAAGCACAGGTAAGAACTGTCTACAAAAAGGAAAAAATTCCATATATATGAGAACCAAATGTGTCGCCCCTTTGTTTTTTAGGGTTTACAAAATATCAGCCTCCAAAAAAGAGTTCACCCTTAGATCTTCTTTTATGAAATTAATGATGTATCCTCGTGTCCATGTCGGTGATAGATCGCCCTCAAGAATGGTCTCCTTTATTTTTTGCAACCACAACATTAATTTCAGGCCTCTCTGTCCACCTTCAAACCTCCTTGCCGAGCTACTCCATCGCCTTTCATCTTAGGAAAAGTCTGTGTTGTTTATGCTCTGTTAATCTCGTTCATAGGGGGAGTCAAACAGTCAAATGACTGATGGTTCGCCTTTAGTTCCCTCCGATTGGTTGAACATATGCCATGCAAGATCCTAGACGGTCAAAGGTCATTTAGCCAAAATTGCATGTCGGTGAGACACTGGCCGTGTCTCCCCGATGTGATCATACTCTATAGCAGCATCAACATAGCACACATCTGTCAGGAAGACTTCATAGTGGGTGGAAAAAGTCTTACTGATGTCCAAGATGGTCTCCCAAACTGTCGCTATTGGCCAGAGGTCACAGCGAGTGCAAGCCATTTAGCCAAAAGTCTCGGCGAGCCTCAAGAGTTATATCGCTATCATATAAACCATTAGCATGACAAACATTCATCGACAAGAGGTCATAGCAGATTTTATTAGCCATACTGATATCCTTTTTCATCGCTGAGACCTCACTTGTCGGCAGGACATCATACTGAGAGCAAATCTTTCGCTCGGAGTCTCCCCGATCTCAAGTTTGTGAACCACTGTCGGCAGGACTTCCTTGTCGACAAGAGATTACACTGAGGGTCCTTTTGTTTCAGCGAAAGTTCGCTTCATTTCGAGGAGACATTGCTTTGGTCGGTGAGACCCCATGCCAAACTCACAACTTTGACCAAGACTTCCCCGTGTCGGTAGGACATCTCCCCAAGACCACCATCTTATACCGAAGGCACCATCCTTTCGGTGAGACATCATTCGGTCACCGAGAGATTACAGCAAGGCCTACCTTTTCTCCTCGTTGACTTCTCTTTTTTTCGAGACCTTCGTTAGTCATCGAGACATCTCCCTGAGCTCCTATTTCTTCGGCGATACCCCCAACCTTCGGTGAGACATTACACCGATATTAATCCCTCTCAGCGAGACTTTTGCTAGTCACTGATACATCATGCCAAAGGAAAAACCTTCGACGAGCTGAGAACACTTCGACAGGACACTAGTGGGTCAGCGAGACATTACACCGAGGGCATTTTTCCTTTGCCGAGACTTCGACTGTTCGGCCAAACCTCACAGAGAGCCCCAAACTTCTCCCCGACGCTAACCTTGTGAACGACTGTTAGTAGGACTTCCTTGGTTGGGGAGAGATAGAAAACTCATGGCGACCAAAATGTCCTAGTGACCTAAGGATTCCGAATGAATATAGTACAATAGCCAGTCGGTAAGACAACTTGAGGGTCTCAACGACTTTATCTCTGGGGAGTTTTGTGCTAAATCTGATCCAGGCATGCTTTCTAATAAAATTCCTTGTGAAACAACATCAAATGAAGACCTTCCCAATGAAAACCGAACACCTTCACGCTGGGCTCAACCCTTACGGGAGCCACATTTAACCCACATGCCGAATTCAAACATAATTTCCCCTGATTGAGCCTGTAGGTGAAAATTGGGTAATAGGTTTAAAAGAGTAAAATGATGGCCAAGGATTGTAGTAAACCTACCTTCCAAAGTCACATACTGCATTATTACTTTCATAATGTTTTCCCAAACCTTCTTGAGAGACTTCCAATCATAGCCTCAAGCCTCCATCTTGACGAGATTTTTCCTTTCGTCATATTTGAAGAATTGAGCCATAGCCTCCTCATTACTCTTCTTGTCTTTGAAGAATTTATGGCCAACCATAGGCAAGCCAATCACAATAGCAATCAACTCCTCATTAATATCAACAACCAAGCCCTTCATCTAAAGTTTGTAGTTGTGCCAACAAGAAACAAACTTTTCCAAAGCATTCATATTGTGACCATGCAATCTTTCCAAGAACGACATAAAATTCCCATGTTGAAGAATCCTCCAAATTTTCTTCTTCTTTCTTAGGCTCACATAATAATGAGGCTCAATTATGCTTTTGTTGCCTCCCATATTCACAATAACCAAAAACAAAAAACCCTAGCAATTTGAACTCAATTGATAGCCAACAAGCCAAACAATACGCACAAAATGTGAGTTGAGAGATGGTACTAATGGTTAAATAATGCCACTGCATAAACTCAGCTGAAACCATCATTTCTCATTAAGATCCTAGTTGCCTTAGGAAGGAGAGAGCCTTCCTCCCACACTCGATACTCATTAAGCCTGACAACTTCATTGGTGAAAAAATCTGCCAATGAATTACCTTCTCGAAATATATGGGAAACTCGAGTTTCTTCACTAGATCTCAACATAATTATGGCATCCTTTATTAATTGATCAACATTCCAACTAGGCTTATGTGTGCCACATAGATAATTTATGATGTTTAAGGAGTCCCCTTCCACCCATAATTTAGAGTAACCCCTGTCCACAACATACTTAATACTTATAAACGAAGTCTTCACCTCAACACAGTGATTTGTCCAATTTCCCAATGGGAGTGCCACCACACCTAAGAGCCAGCCATCCTCATTCCTCAATACCCCCCACAACCTGCAAGACTAGGGTTACCCTTGGATGCCCCATCAAAATTAACTCCAACCCACCCTGAAGGTGGTGGCTTCCACTTAGTATTCAATCTAGTGTTTAGGTTGGACTTAGAAATCTCAGAAGGAACATAGGGGATCTTCCAATTAGAAATCACCAACAAGTCATACCCAACCAAGCAAGTAGGTGGGGTACACCGAGGATACTCGGACCCAATAAGAGAAAAATTCTCCAAGATCTCCCGATGAATCTTGATGAAAAGACTACCAATCTTGAGTTTAGAATCACAAAAAATTCTATTGTTACATTCTTTCCAGATACCCCAAGAAATATGAGGGGCCATAAGGTCCCAAAGCCACCAAAGAGTAGAGGAAGTGGAAGGACACTTCCACTATTCAAAAAAATTATAGAGAGAATCAGGGAAGACCCAATCTAGATTCTAGAGGCCAAGAAACTTACTCTAGAGAAGAGAGGAAAAATCACATCCAAGGAAGATATGGAAGGCACTCTCAGCATCAACTTCACAGAGGACACACCTATTTGGAAGATCAAATCCCCTTTTACAGAGATTATCTTGCATTAAGACTTTACCTTGCATGAGCGGCTAGAATAAAACATTCACCTTAGGGATCGACAACTTGTTCCATAACTTCCCCTAGAAAGGAAAAGAATCAAGCTTTTCCAATGAATTAACAAAGGTAGAGGCCACCGAAAATTTACTATTAGTATAGGGGGGCCAAACCACCCTATCCAATCTAGGATAGGTAGGAACACGAACATTACACATGAATTCCTTTAAAACCTTCAATGATGGTCCCAATCCTATAAATTCTTCCACTCCCCATTCTAAAAGTAATCAACCACCCTAATCCCAAAGAGTTGCTTGCATAAAGGAATAATGGGGGGAGCCTATGGGAAATTAATCAGAGGTCCAGAGTCACACCAAGCATCCTCCCAAAAGAGAATTTTGGTACCATCACCCAAAAGCCACCTAACACCATTAGCAATCAAGTCCCTGCAAGGAATGATATTTCTCCAAAAACAAGAACTAGAAGGGATATCGTACAAAGTTAGCAAATTCCAAGTTCTCCCATAGCCATACAGATATTTATTTCTAGCTAGAGAGACCCAACTAGCTTCACCACTCGGGAGCCTCCAAATATTCTTTGAAAATAATGCCTTATTGAAAGCTTTTAAGTTTCTAATACCCAGGCCACCCCATTTCTTAGGCTTGTAAACCAAGTCCCAAGCCATAAGAGGAATTCTAGCTTTAGATTCAACACCCGACCACAAAAATCTTATCATGATCTGTTCCATTTTCTCCTCATATTTAACGGTCCAATTCTAAAAAGACTCATAGCATATAGAGGCAGATTCTAAAGAGTGGAGGAAACGAGTTGTAACTTACCCGCCTGGCTGAGAAGCACCCCTTTCCAAGCCACCAAATTTTTACTGAATTTTTCCAAAAGACCCAGCCATAAAGACTTTGGGGTCTTGGAAATACACAAAGGTAACCCCAAATAGGTTAACGAGAGCTCTCCCCTATTACAGGAAAGAATCTTGGCAAGCTTCAGTTGAAGAAAGTCGGGGGTGTTAAGGAAAAAAAATGACTCTTAGGGAGATTAATACATTGGCCAAACACCTTCTCATAAGCCTTAATCAACCCCTTAATGGTTTTGACCTCATGAATAGAAGACTCACCCATCAAGATAGTGTCATCAACAAACTGTTGATGAGTAACTAGCTCACATTTGGAAGAGGGGAAAAGAACCCCCAAAGAACCAGTAGAAAAAGCCTTCTGAATATTTCTACCAAGGGCTTCTACCATCAAGATGAACAGTAGTGGAGAGATAGGGTCTTCCTGCCTCAAACCATGCAAATTACAAAAAAAAGGAGAAGGAGAATAGTTCACCAGAACACCAAAAGAATTAGTCGAAATTAGCTGCTCAACAAGTTGAAGAAACTTCTAACAAAAGCAAAGTGAGCCAAGACCACAATCAAGAACCTCTAGTTGACCCTATCATAGGCCTTAAGAAGATCCAACTATAGGAAAAAACTCGGCTTCTTGTTAGAATTAAGACAATGTGTAGGTTCATGGACAATTATAATGGAATCTAGAATTTGATGCCCCTTTACAAAGCCACTTTGATATTTTGAAATCAAATCAGGGAGAATTTGTTGCAATCTAGTAGCTAGCACTTTCGAAAAAATATTATAAATTGAGTTACAAAGACTGATTGGTGATAATCTCTGAAGCTATTAGCATCAGCAAACTTGGGGATCAACACAATGAAGGTCACATTTAGTTCTTTGAGTAATATTTTGGATCTAAAGAACTCCTTAGTGGCATTAAATACATCTTCCACAACAATCTCCCAACACAACTGAAAGAACAGTAAAGGAAAACCATTAAGCCCAGGGGCCTTGTTCCCTTCAAAGGAGAAAAGCACATCCTTGATTTCCAAGGTAGAGGGGATGGCAGTAAGCTCCCTATTCTAGATCTCCGAAACTAGATGTGGGATAACTTCTAAAGAAGCCTCCACACTACTATGGTCCCATACTAAATCATCTCTAAGCAAATGCTCAAAGAAATTTGCAGCATCTCTCCTAATATCCTCCTCCTCCTCCAATAGCAAACCATCAAACATGACAGAGGAAATTATGTTGGATGATTTATGCCTAAGGGTAGTTAAATGAATGAACTTGGAGTTTTGGTCCCCAGATTTGAGCCAAATAGCACAAGATCTCAATTTCCATAAATCTTCCTCTTTTTCCACAATGTCATGAAGTTGTGCAAGAAGATAGTCCTCTTGCAGCTAAAGCACTTCCGATAGACCCTTTGACTAAATCTCTTCTTGAACACTATCCAGTCGTTGAATAATAGAATTCTTAGAGTAAAAAATATGCCCAAACGACTCTCTATTCCATTTTTTGAGATTTATCTTCACAAGAACCAACTTCTTAGCCACTCTAAACATTGCACTTCTATCAATATTCACTTGCCACCAACTCTTGATGCAATCCATAAACATGGGATCCCTCAACCACATAGCTTCAAAATGAAAGGAAATTGTTTCTTACCTCCAATCCCATCAGCCACAAAAGAGATAGGGAAATTGTTTGATCCACATCTCGTGATCGTCGAGAGAGAGAGCAAGCAAAATCCACAAACCACGAGGAAGATGTAAGGGCTCTATCTAGCCTAACTTGAATATTATTAGCTCCAACACACCTATTGGACTAGGTAAACTTGGCCCCCATCATCTTCACATCAATAAGAGTGTTATCATCTAAGAACATTCTCAAATCCAGACGGGTGTCAAGATTGGCCTGAGAGCCACCCACTTTCTCATTATCACAAGGGAAGTGTTGAAGTCTCCCATTACTAGCCATGGGTTGTCCAAAAAATTAGCTCGAAGGCACCCAAGATCATCCCAAAGTTTCTTCCTGGCTCTCTTCTGATTGGGAGCATAAATATTGGAAATAACCTAGGGATCAGAATCCTAAGCAAGAAAAACTTCGTCTCTACATGATTAAAGCCATCTGCAACCAAGACACCTTTAATCAACCTGGCATTCCAAAAATTATTGAGACCACCCAAGGCTCCCTCAGAGCTAACCCCATGAAATCCGTGGTCTTTGAAAAAGAAATTCTTTAAAGCTTCCAACTTATCAACTTGCATTTTTGTTTCTTGAATCAACAAAACATTTGGCTTATGGTCTTGGATCAAATTCTTTAGGAGGTCCTGTTTGTGCACATTATTTAACCCCCTGATATTCCAAGAAATAATCTTCATTTTCATGAGGATGGGGTGCTCTTAGAGCACAAATCAAAGAGGTTTTTTCTGAACTCCTTCCACAATATCCTGCTTATACTCCCGCTACCTGCTTTTCTGCAAAGAGGGTCTCCCCTAACCCCTATGCTTAGACCCACAGTCTGATTTTTTCCTTCTTGTGGTAACACCTTTGTGGGGTTGAGGGGGAGAGGAAGAGGAGGAATTCTTCTTCCTACCTCTCACTGGAATATATCCATCCTCTTCCTTACTCCATGTATAAGCAACCACTAAAGCTCCCTCTCCACCCACCAACCCACACGCATGATCCAGGGGAGAAGAGAGGGGAAAATTTGGCTCCATAATAGCACATTTAGGGGAGCAAAAAGTATTTGAAACATGATTAGCAACTAGATCCTCAGACTAGCCAACAACCTCAACCTTAGCCTTCTTAGTCTCCTCACCCCTCTCAGGGTGTGGTGCAAAGTGATCCTCAATATTAGAAGCAACCTCCATGACTTTACTAGCAATAGACTCATTCTGCTCCTAAGGAGAAGAAGACCCCTTAGCCTCCTTAACCTTCCAAGCTTTGGTTTGAGGAGCGACTTTGGGTGGAACTGCCTTAGCAGGGAAATCCTTAGCCTAATGACCCACTTTTTTGCACTTGAAGCACACAAACAAGAAGGACTCAAAAATAATCCGTTGCTTCGAACAACCCACCTTTGAGTTAAGATGAAAGACATCAGGCATGACAACATCTTGGTCAATCATGACACAAAATCTCTATGCAACCAAACGCCTTCTAGAGAGAGTGGCCTCATCAATAGAAACAAGATGTCCAAAGGAGTTAGCCACTGCCTTGAACACCTCTTCATCCCAATATTCCAAAGGGAGGTTCAATAGCTTCACCCACACCAGAGCCGAGTGAAAAAGGAACTTTGAAAGATCTATCCTAGGCTCCCAAGGACGTAATACCAGGGTAAGATGCCAAAAAGTCCACAACCCTTTCACAAAAACCAATCTTAGGTCTTCAACACATGAAGAAAATCCTTTAGCCATAGCTGTAACCTCAATGTGCCCCTTTAGAGCCCACTTTTTATGAACCCAGGTGCGAACCTCTTCAATATTAGGACTTGGACCTAGAAACTTTCCCACCAGCGAAAAATCCATTCTTGCTATGTTCTTATCCACAATAGAGTCTGGAATGGACAAAGCAAAGCCACCCTCCATGTTAGAAGAAGAAACATATTTAGGCACAACTCCTTTACCTTTAAGATTTGAAGAGAAAAGGTTCGCCCATCTCTACCTGAGCAAAGACAACTGCCCCATTGACCAATTCTTTTCCATTGGCACTTGCTCAATCCAAGAATCTTTTGGATTAGCCACAAAAGATTCACCAGTTGGGGCCCACACAGTATCACCAAGAGCCTTTGGAGCATTAACCAACACCTCCACCGATGGACAACCAACACATCTTTCCTTGGAAGCCTCAATCACATGCTGCCCCTCAAAGATCGCAGCTTTGACCACATCCCCACCACACGACCCATCCTTCCTAGTAGCATCAACAAGGAACACCAAAGCATCCTCATCACACGATCTGCCCTTCCCAACAACATCAGTAGAAAACTCCAAATCCATAGGCTGACCAAACTAGAAATCTCCATGATCACCAAGTATTGAGTTCAAATTCAAATCACTCAGTCCCACATCGCTAACGATCTTCTCCACAACAGTTTTCTCCTCATTCACCATCTTTAGTTATTGTTATATATTATGATACTTTTTAATTCAATTAATTTTATTTTTTAAAAATAATGAAGGATAATAAATTTCAATAATATATATTTAAAAAAATTAGTAACAAATATATATATAAGGAAAAAAAAATCAAAACTAAGAAAGGAATGATTTTTAAATTTGGAAAGTTTAGGAATTAATAATTACATATACTCTTTGATAGTCTCTTGTAAAATTACATTTTGGGATGGGAGAATAATTAGACTTGTGAGAATAATTTAGTATTTCCAATTTTACCATTCTTAGTTTTAAATATAAATAAATATATAAATACACAATCAATCTAGTTTCAAAGCTATGAATTAGTTGTTTTGTACTTGTGGAATGAACAATAAAGTGATATGAGGAGATAAATTGGAAAAATAAGGATTAAGGGAACTTATTTTACTAATAAAGAAAATAACCACAACATGAACTTCATATAGAAAAATAAAGTGATCAAATGATTATTTTGATTTATCTTGTTATTTTTTTTATTCAAGTGGTAAACGCTTTTGATCGGAGCTCTGAACCAGGATACAGCCATTCAACAATACCACCCCAACGGGGTTTGAACCTTGGTGGCAAGAACAAAAATGACACCAATAAACCATCACACCATGTCAATACTGAAGATTTATCTTGTTATAAAAACTATAATAAAATGCTAATTATTTTTATAGAACTCTAATAAATTTTGATGAGCTATTTTGTTTACACTAAGTTTATTTGTTGGTAGACACACATTTTATTAGATAGTATTTTTGATACAATGTATTTAATAAGTAATTTTATTTTATTTGAACTAATGTAGTAGTCAATAGTGTTGAATACATGTAATAGCTACCAATTTAATTAGTAAATATTATTAGATAATAGTGTGTAATGTCTATGAAGCATAATTTAAGATTATATCTCCCTCTTTTAGTTCATAAGAATGTCCTAAGAATTATAGGAAATGATCTATATTAAGGTTTCATTCAAATATTACTCTTGATTATGTAATTTATTAGAATATGAATTAGTGAATAATTTTTAATCCTCAAATATTATCTTAAATTTTATTTTATCAAGCAAGTTAGATATATGACTACTTATATCTACAATGCAAATATAGTTAATCAAAGGACATGTAGCTATGTACTTACATATAATAATGATAATGAAGATCACAACAAAACATACTTATTTATCCATAGTAGAAAAACATGTATTCATATGTAAAGAGAGAAAAATCATTGCAAGGTTTGCAATGCTTTCAAATTTCTATTACACTTTTGTAACTCAACATTACATTTGTTAGAGTAATCATGCATTAGCTAATAATTAATTATTAGTCTAATTTATTCTCATGCACTTAAGCTAAACTTAGGAGTGCTTTTATGCTTTTAGGGTTTTGCTTCTATATAACACTCAACCCTCATTGTATTATCTCTCCTAAGATTTTCTCTTTTGTTCTCTCAAACTCTCAACTTTTGAGGACTCTTTTTTTCCTTGAAGATTCTTGAGGTTCATTCTGTATCTTTTTCTTGTTCACGAATATTTCAATTCTTTGTTTGCAGATCTCTTGCGTGGAAGGTGTCTTTGTTCATTGTTTGATCTTGTGGCTCATGTTTTTCACAATTCTAACATGGTATCAGAGCCTCAATTTAGTGAACCCCTTCTCAATTTATGAGGTTTTTTTCTTCAACAAGAGTTATAGGCTTCAGATATGAATCCCCTTTTCCTTTTTTTTTGCAAATTTTGGAGGTAGGAAAATTTTGGTGCATATAGGATCAAAATAGAGTCTTTCGTTGGATTCAAAGCTGTCAAGAAAGTTAGATTTTCCTTTTGTCTGGTCTAATTTGGATTCCTGAGGTTAGATTTGCGAGGGTATGAAACAAGTGCTTTTTTTTTTCTGGGTCCAGAGGGTAGCTATGATTTTGGTGATAAAAGGACCTCACCATTAGATTCAGGAGCTCAATTTCAAAAATTTTGATTATAAATTTGTCCTATTTTGGCATCGAGAACTTCTAAGGCAATTTTTTTTGTACATGGACCGGTACGAACCCTGTAAGGATTTGCATACATGAAGTTTGAAAAAAATCACTTTTTTTAAGTAAGCTTTTGTTTTTTAAATTTCTTTTTAGAAATTTAAAAAAAAATAAAAAAACATTAGAAAAATCACAGGTTTGATTTTTATGAGGGGGTGGTTTATATTCATTGCACATTTTTTTTAAAAAGTGAGAGTGTATTTATTTTACCCATGGCGGTAGGGTACTCTCCATCCTCGTGGGTCCCACCCCACTAATGGCTGTTTCTTTTTTGGACTGCCTAGTGGCTTCTTATTAAATATCAATAACTATCAAAAAAATTCCAATGCCCTCAAACTCTTTCCCAGTCAGTGTCTCTCAGTTTTCTGACCACTGTGCACTTTTCTGATAGGTGCTTCAATTTTTTGGCGACCCAAAAAAATCCCAGCGATGGATTTTTCCCATTTCTGGCAATTGGCCTGGGTTTTTCCAGTGACCATGGGCAACAATAAATTTTTTTGTCGAAATATTCTTTTTTCAGCATATTTCGTCTGTTTTATTAGCGACAAGAGACCAGTTTTTTTTTATAAGGGGGAATATTCATTGAATATTCTTACTAATGTTAGCATAACGTCAACTGTACAATCTAGGGCAAGCCCCTTCAAGACCCCTTTGTGCCCTAAAGGAGGTTTTTTTTTTCTTTTGGTCATATGATGTCATTTTTGGCAAACAAGATATTGTCAAAAAGCTAGTTCCACCAACTTTCTAGTGGTGTGGGTCTTCACTTGTTTTTATTGTTGGTACATTCTACAACCTATTTAAGTCAGAGGTGTTGTTTTTAGTCTAGAGCTTGTAAATTTTGACCAATTTCTCTATTTTTCATGATTCCAACGACATTGTAACCAACTTTTAGAGCTATTCACTTCCATCCATGCACTTTTTCCAAATTTCTCACCAAGTACCTTTTATTCATTTTTTTTGTGTTTTCACACTCTAGTGAATTACTTGGACGTCTTAGCTCCTAGAATTTTTTTGTTTACATGAGATGACTCATTTTTTTTTGTTCTATATGTATTTTTGGTATTCTATCCCATTTGGGCATTGTAGACATATTTTTCATGGACATTCTTTTTTGTAGATGCACTGAGATAAAGTGCCATTTTGGTGTATACTTTTGGGGGATTTTTGTATATCTTGTTGTGCCTTTTGTACTCACACTATGATATAAAGTGCCATGGGGGTTGATGTTTTCCTTTGGTTTTCCATCACACCTTTGTCAAGTGAGTGTCCCTTCCATGAAAATAGTGAATTCCAGTGATTCTTTCCACATGCATGTGTGCATTCGTTTACACACCCTTTTATTTGTAGGTTGTTTCTCTTACATGCACTTCTTGGTTTCACACAGTTTTAGTGTACCTGTCATGGCTCTCCCTTTTTAGCATTATGGGGGGGTTTCTACTATTGGTGCTAATGCTTCCTTGGTTTCACAGTTTGGTGTGATCTACATATCTAGTTCTTGTTCCTATGTTCTTTTCAGATGCAACATACATTAGTAGTTTTTTACATGCATTTCATGGAGATGGAGCATTTACCATATGAACATTCTTACATTACTATTTTTGGAGGCGATCTTCCATTTTCATTTGATTAGAGACTACTTGTACCTATATTTTCAACTTCCATCTTGCATGTTGAATAGTGTCAGTTCTGGTCACTCATACAGATTCATGTGTTGTTTGTATCTTTGAGTTCCAAATGTTTTCCTTTATTTTCCATCTGATTCAAGTAGTGTTGTTGGGGAAATTCATGCATATTATTGTCTCTCTCTTGATCAGTGTTCTTCAGACTATTGGTACTCGTATTATTGAATTGCATCTTGCATGTTGAGTAGTGTCATTGGGTTCACTCATGTAGATTCATGTACCATCTATATCTTCAAATTTCAAATGTTTTCCTTTGTTTTTCATCTAATTTGAGTAGTGTTATTGGGGGCACTCATGCAGATTATAGTCTCCTTGATCTTCACATTTGTATCTTTGATTTCTAGATGTTTACCTTTGTTTACCATCTAACTCAAGTAGTGTCATTGTAGGAACTCATGCATATTCTTGTTATCTTGATCATAATAATCATTTGTTTCAGAGGAGGTTCTTCATTTAAGCACCATACCAATCATCATTCAACAACAGTCTACAACTTCTTTGTGCTTCAACAAATGTTCTACATGTTCCTCTCTTTTTGGGACATTGTTTTGGTTGGAGGCTTCTTAGTCCTTCACATTGATTTGGAGGCTTTTCAGTCCTTCATCCACCTTTCTCTCTTTTGGAGAGGATTTTTCTCCCATAGTGGTTTTATCTTTTTTCTCTAGTTTTGAGAGATCTTGTGTTTGTACATGGGTACCTCAGCGGGCCTTGTTTGTTGGGACCCATCATGCATTTTATTTTTAGGGTTTTTAGCTACTCCCTAAGTTCATCTTAGGGGGGTTATTAGAGTAATCATGCATTAGCTAAGAATTAATTAATCTTTAATTAATTATTAGTCTAATTTATTCTCATGCACTTAAGCTAAACTTAAGAATACTTTTATGCTTTTAGGGTTTTTCTCTTATATAACACTCAACCCTCATTATATTATCTCTCCTGATATTTTCTCTTTCGTTCTCTCAACTCTCAACCTTTGAGGACTCTTGTTTTCCTTGAAGATTCTTGAGGTTAATTATGTAGCTTTTTCTAGTTGAGGAATATTGAGATTCTTTGTTTGCATATCTCTTCTGTGGAAGGTGTCTTTGTTCGTTGTCTAATCTCATGGCTCATTTTTTTCACAATTCTAACAACATTCATGCCAACAAATATGGTAAATGAAAAAACCTATCTATGAGCAAGAATATTCCTAAATACACACTCAATACCATGGAGATGTTATGTGGCAAAATCCATGTGCAATACTGGTCTTCTTTAATTCCATAGATTTGTACATCACCAAAACAAACTAGACTTGGCTTTAGTAGTTACCCTACAACTTCTTAGGAATTTGGAGAGCACACAACATGACCTGACTCTCTTGAAATGTAACAATTCTAACCATACTCTTCTAGTTTTCACCTAGGTTTTAATAATCGAAGTAAATAATTCAATGCCTTCAAATAGAAAGATAAAGTTTTTCTTTTGTAAAATCATATTTTTCATTTTGCATAAAGGAAAACATATAACATTTCATAAATTGAAATAACATAAATTAACATCTTGTAAATGAAATACATCATATTCAAATATAGTTTATATTTAAGATCTATGATCAATTAAACAATTTCATAATTTACAAATAAGATCAAGGTCAAGATATCCTTAGTTGGATTATTCTTTTGTTTCACAAGCCTCAACTTATCTTCTACAAGAGGGAGAGCATCATCCAATCACTTTACCTCCAACTACAAACTAACGGTCCCTCGCACACCTTCCAATTGGAAGTGGCCCTACCCTTCAACGAAGAGTATAGTATAGGAACCTCTAGTATTGTCATATGAGTTTCTAGTGTTGTGTCATACATAACAAGTATGGTCATACAACTGTAGACAAACTCTAACTAAGTATGATGCTATTGACTAGTTACATGCAAATTTGGAGCATAGTGAACTAACAAGTGCAGGCAGAGACTTTTACACTTACTTTGGCTAAAGTTTGAATTATATTCAGCCACTTTCTTAGAAAGTGGTGTCGTAAGTTCACCCATCTCTAACTTGACTTGGAAATCTTACTGAACTAAGGTTAACTCTAATTATTGGTTTGACATAAATATTAACTTACTCAAATAAATTATCTTTCAAAAATTGATGACTTCACTAAAGTTGTTAATTCGACTTAGTAGATTTGATACTTCTAACTCGAACACCCATGTTACATTCTCACAACATTCTAGGTCTAGGCCACTGCCTCTTATTTGAGTCCTTTAAATAGCCAAAAGGAGTAAACTTATCTCCTAGTATTATGCTCTTTGGTTTATGATGAGAACATAATGTCCTCTACTTGAGATATTTGATCTCAAAAATAGATAACAATGACTCCTGGTCAAATATGAAATACCCATAAAGTTTGAACAGAAAAAAAGACTTCATCTCCTCTATTATATTTCAAACTTTTCTTTGAATTTCTTAAAGATTCTTTACCTTGATATAATATAAACTGTAATAATAATAAAATATAAGATGTTGCATTATTGGGTGGAAGAAATACTATTTTCAAGTATTTAATAATTCTTCACTAATTCAATTTATGAAGCCGGTTTGTTTGGAAAAACACAACTTAAAGAGAGTCTAAAGCATTTCTCTTAAGCTCTCCCTTAAAATTTAATTCAAAATTTTATATATTTGAGTTTGATTAAAAATACACATACACTGGAGTGAGCACTTAGCCTATCCACCAAATTAATAATAGTCCAAACCATATTTGATACTCTTATGAGGAAAAATAAGTAATCTTGAATATATGAATATATACATGCTTCCTTATGTGTTTCCAGAATAGCTACATACTTGCATTTGCATGATTAAACATAGATAAATATTGGATTTTATCAAATTAAAGAAGAGAAGAAGAGAAATATTAGCCATGCATGAAAAATATATAAGAAAACTATTGCACTCCTAAATCCTGAGATGCAATCACAAATTTCCAATTCCTCTTTGGTGTGTTGCACCCTTTTTCAAGTGTAGAAGGAAGGAAAACTTAACACTCATGCAAGATAACACAATAATCTCTTCCATAAATTTTCCAATCTATTCTTAATGGAAAACCAGAGCATAATGAACAAAATAGACTCTCCCTTCCCTATTGCAGCCACTAATTGATTATACTTGATATCTTACTCCTAAAAAAAAGACTTCCAATCATCTATTCAACCTCAGCCCTATTCAAATATTTACTAGTTGATTCATTAAAAGCATTCCCATATTAGAGGTGTTGGCTTTTCTAAATAAGCAATGACTTTTCCAAGATAACTATGATTTAAAGAAGTTGTTAAACAAATATCCTTCTACAGGTACCACTATGGCCTTTAATACCTTGGTTCAAATTAATAGGTTTAAATGCATTAATATCATCCAATTAACTACCACACAATGTCTTTAAAGAAGTGGTTACCAATGCTCAAAATATAGTTTACTTATAAAGCTAGCAACTATGACTAGATATTGATATACATAGGATTTAAAATTTAGTTTGAAACTCAACTAGAAATGCCTCTTTTAAAGGTATGACTAGCAATAGCTATGCCACCATTCACAACCACTTCCCAATGTTAATGTCCAGGCCATGATAACCATAAGGATAGGAGCATGTGAAAAATGGTTTAGAATCACCACTTTATGTGGCTTTAATTTAAACTTGAAATGTGCAGTTACACAGCCACCTATGTGGCTCCCCAACTAGATTGAAATTTCCCAACTTGGCACTATAATATGGTGCACATTATGGCTTTTAAATTCCCTTCATAAAGCCTTTTAATTCAGCTTAGTTATCACAATTTTAAGAGAGATAACACTGTCATATTATTATGGCATTCGAAAAGTAACCTATATATATATATATTTCCTTATTTTTATTACCATATACATATACATATATATGAATATTTATAAATATTAATGTTACCTATTATATATATATATATAATAAACATAATATTTACTAATTACAAAATATATTTGGAATATTTTTTTTTTGATGATTTAATAAGATATTTTAACAAAAGGGATTTTACTTTCTCTAGTGGCACCTAGCCTATCAACTCAGATTTATGACTCATCCAACTTGATACTTGCATTGACCCAATGAGATTCTCAAATAGCTTGAGTGGGTGTGTGTCAACTCAGATAGCAACACCAAATGATTCGTAGACCAAATCCTCTCCTAGGTGATACTCTCCCTCTCCCTCTAGAGGGCATGAACATTCCTACATTTCACTTAGAGCAACATTCACATAGTTAGTCATTTACATTTATAATATAACCACAATATTATTATCATATAATCATTTAAAAGTAAATACATCACATTGCATATATTTCATCCAAACATTAAATACCATAATGTCATCATCATGCATTAAAACTATATTTGAACATAGAAGTTAAAGTAATTTGGTAATTCAAAAATGGGGTGTAACATATCTTCCCCCATAAGGATCATTGTCCAAGCAATGATTCAAAGTATCATAACATATAACAATAACAAAAGTGATTTCTTATGAGTTTTCAAAAGCATGAACACGATGAGGAAATATTTGTTTATATTAATATCATTGCAATCCTCCCATGTAGCATTGTATTTTTCATATTGGTCCCTTTGGACCTTGCACTGAATAAACTCTCTATTACGTAGGTGGAGTCTGCACGTTTCAAGCACTCTAAGAAGCTTGATCATTTCCACTCCTAATTTTTGTACCTGTAATGTATTCTAATTTCAATGACATGATTGCCACCTAGTATATATTTCTTAAGGTATGATACATGAAATAAATTGTGCATCTTGGCAAGAGCTGGTGGTAGAGTAATTCTATACGTGACTAGGTTGAATTCTTCAAGAAATTCAAAGGGATCCACATAACAAGAAGCTAGTTTGGATGAATTTCTAAACTTAATTAAGCTCTTTTGTGGTTTGACTCTTAGTAATACTTTTTCCCCTACTGAGAAATGACTTGGTATATGCTTAGCATCAACATAGATCTTTTGCCTATCATTCACTTTTTCTTGCCTTTTCTTGATCACCTTGATCTACTCTTCCATTTTTTATAGCTTTTTTGGACTAAGACTAATCTTATTTTCTAGTTTATCCCAACTTATAGGAGTTTGACACTTTCTTCCATACAATGCTTTAGATGGGGCCATCTTGATATTGGAATGATAAGAATTATTATAAGAATATTCTACAAGCGGTAGGTAATCCTCCCACTTGTATTGTTGATATATGCAATATTACATTCTCAATAGATCTTCCAACACTTGGTTTACTCTTTTTGCCTGACCATATGTCTGAGGATGATATGTTGAAATTATGTTCAATCAAGTTCCAAGTAAGGAGAATAAGGTTTTCCAAAACCTTGACGTTACATGTGCATCCCTATCTGAGATAATCTTCTTAGGAACACCATGCAACCTAAACACTTCCTACACAAATTTGTGGGCTATGACTAGTGCCCCATCTATCAAATTTCTTGGTATGAAATGAGCTACCTTGGTGAGTTTTTCCACCACTACCAAAATAACATTATATTGATTTGTAGACATATGAATACCTTGTACTAAATCCATTCTAATGACCTGCCACTTCCACTCTAGAATTTCATGAGGATATAAAAGTCATGTTGGGTGATGATTTTTTGCTTTCAACCTTTGGCATTATAGGCATCCCACTACAAACCTTGCAAAATATCTCTTCATTCCTTTCCAAAAATATAGTGTTTCACATCAGGCAAAAGTTTTGTCACTCCAGGATGTCCTGAATATGGTGTAGAATGAAATTCTTTCCACACTATATTCCTTAACTCCTCAAAGTATAGAACATACATCCTTCCTCTATATCTTATCAATCCATCTGATTCAAAATGAAACCCATCATACCTCGAATATTAAGAATTTTCCATGAGAGCTTGTTTGACCTACTCATATTATTCATCTCCCTTGGACTTCTTCAACATTTGATTCTTGAAATTAGAATGAATAGATATCATTGAGGAGATATGCCTCCTTTGACTCAGGGCATCCACAACTCAATTTGTTTTGTTCTTAATGTAATTAATTTCAAAATCATAGTCAGATATTAGCTTAAGCCATCTCCTCTGACGGGCATTTAGATTTGGTTGGGTAAACAAATATTTTAGACCTTAATTGTCTTACTTTAACTCAAAGGGTTTCCCAAGCAAGTAATGCCTCCACATTTGCAAAGCATGTACAATTGATGCTAGCTCAAGATCATGTGGAAAATAGTTTTGTTCATAAGTCTTCAATTTTCTAGACTCATAGGCAATAACTCACCCTTCTTGCATAAGTACCCCACCTAATCCTTCTCCTGAGGCATCAATGATGACCACAAAATGACCTTTTGTATCAGGTACCTTTAGAATTGGTGTCATAGTTAACTTCTCTTTTAATTGGTCAAATGCTTCCTAACATTTTTTTGACCATTCAAACCTTTTGCCTTTCCTTTACAAAGAAGTAATGGGGAAAAATATTCTTGAAAATTTAGCCATGAAATTTTTATAATACCCAACCAAACCCATAAAACTATGGACCTCATGCACATTCTTTGGTGCAAGCCACTCTAGAACAACTTTGAACTTTGATGGATCTAATTACACTTTGAGAGCTTACCATAAAGCTTATGTTCTCTCAGACATTGAAGAACGATTTGCAAGTGTTGGAGATGTTCTTCCTCATTCTTAGAATAAATTAGAATGCCGTATAGGAACACAAGAACAAACTTATGTAGATAGTCTCTGAATACACTGTTCATTAGATTCATGAATGTTGTAGGTGTATTCATTAGTCCAAAAGGTAGGATTGTGAACTCATAATGTCCATGTCTTGTTTTAAAGGCTATTTTTTTGGATATCTTCATCCTTAAGCCTTAATTGATGGTAACCTGATCATAGATTGATCTTTGAAAACACAATTGTCCCATGCATTTGATCAAAGAGATCATTGATACGTGGCAACATATATTTATTCTTTATCATTTCTTTGTTAAGAATAGAATAATCTATCCACACACACAGTGTACCATCCTTCTTAACAAAGATCGTCGGTGCTCCCTAAGGTGATACACTGGGTCTAATCAATACTTTTTATAAAAAATCCTACAGTTGAGCGTTTAACTCCATCAACTCTATTGTGGTTGTTCGATAAGGAGCTTTGGATATAGGTTCTAATCTTGGAACTATATCTATGGAGAATTCAAAAGCTCTCTTAGGAGGTGATTCAAGCAATTCATCTAGAAATACATCCACAAAACCCCTTAGAATAAGATACTTCTCCAAGTCTAATCTTTCTTGTTCTATAAATTCCTCTTCTTCCACTCCTTGGAGTTTCTGGGATTTATAATACATCAAGTCATCCTGGAAGATGAACTCTTTGTAATCATCCATTTTCTCCATTTTGACTGCAAAGAGTTGACATCATTTTTGCTTTTCCTTCTTTAGTTGAACGACTAATATTTTCCTTAACCTCACTAGGTGTACCTTACATATACAATTTGTTCCCAAGGTCATCTAAACATTCTACCATTTTAGCAAAACAGTCTACCTTATCCCTATTCCTCCATAACCAATGTATCCCTAGGATGAGATCATAAGATCCTAAGGGGCTACATATAGGTTTAATTCCATTGAAAATCTTAATAGTTCAACCTTAGCCTCAAACAAATACTGCTCTACCTGAGCTCTTATCTAGTCTACATATTCTATTGACCATGAGTTTTTCATATAAATAGCCTTTCTAGATATCTTATTTGATACTTTTGGTGAAATAAAACATTTAGTAGTACCAATTTCTATTAAATCTGAAATTGATATACCAAATAAAGTGCCTGGAGTCTCAATTGGATTAATATGGTACTCCGCCTGACAATTGTCCAACGCTGCATGGATTCTCTACTGGAAAGCTGCCTATTGAGATGGTAAAGAGTTTCCTTGAGGTTGTGTCCCTTGTGTTTTATTAGTACATTGGTTAGCATAGTGTTCACTACCACATGAAAAACACCCCCCAAAGGTCCTCACCTTTCAAAAAGATTCCTTGAATTATCTTTGTTCTTCTTGGGGTTGTTATTTTTTGGTCACCTCTAGACTCATTTCGATTATTTCAGAACCCTTTATCACCTTTATTCTTGAAGTCCTATTTTTCATCCTTTTTCTTAAATTCTTGAGAGGATTGTGACCAATTGAACTTCTTGCGATTCTTTCCCTATATGTAGATATGGACTTTAACTTCTTCTCTTACTTGATTGCTTTCTCATATACTTGGTCCATGGTAGTAGGACCATGAATGTATACCTCACCTCCAATCTGGGCATTACACCCCATAATGAATTTCCTTGTCCAAAATCTTTCATCCTTTTGATATTGAGGAATGTACTCCAAAAGATGAGTGAACTTCTCCCAATACTCATTAACAAATGAATCACTTTGTCTCAAGTATTGTCTCAAGTATTGAAAATCCATTAGTTTTTGATGAAAGTATAGTTGTGGCAAACCATCTTTATTTGAAGATCACCATAAATTCATCCTATGTTAGACTTAGCGAAATCATCCCTAGTTCAATTTTTTTGTTCATCCACCATGTGGATGCTTCTCCAAATAGCTGGTACACTCCCTAAACAACCTTGGTTACTTTGGAATAGTTTCTAATCTTAAATTATTTTTCCATCTTTGTGAGCCACACCTCCGCAACATCACTGCTCACAATACCCTCAAATTTGGGAGGTGTAACCTTCTTCATATCCCTTGATAGCTCAAGGGCCATTTGGTTTCTTTTCTCCAAATCAGATCTTAAATCTGAGTTGTTTTCTCCACACTCACTCAAGGTGGTGCATTATTTTTTATTCTCATCCTCACCTTCATGGGATGCTTCATGATCAGGCCTACTCTAACCCCTAACCTCTTGCTCGAGGTTTTTGATTCTTTCTCTTGCTTCATTGAGCATAGCAATAATTTTTCCTAGCCTGGCATCTGAATTTCCAGAAGGTTTCCCTACCTCCTGGCTTCCTCCAAGATTGGTCCTAGTTCGAACCATTTTTAGGTTATTACTTGTAAATTTTCATTTTTTAATTTCAATTAGTTTCTCTAGTTTTACATTTAATTATAAACATTTAAGCAAATTTTCATTCATTCATCAAAATAAAAGAAAGATTTTTGTAATTTTTTTCCAAAATTTTCATTATAATAGTTGTGGATTACAAAACATCCTTATTTAATGGAATGACTACTCATCATTAATAGGGGGAAATATACTTTTTGTGTTACTATTCACTTCTAGAATCTATCACAATGACTTTAGAAGGTGGAGACATTCACATGTGCACTTCCAACCCTTCTTGTCTATCCAAAGGGGTGCTAGTGTTGCTTTCACTTGGTATATTTCTATAAAGAGATGGTTGATCTAGTTCAGCTTGAGGTATGAGAGTAAGGTCTTAGTTGCCTCCTCCTACTTGTTATCCTGCTTAATGTGTTTTATATCATCAGTGAAGGTTTCATAGTTAGCTAGTCATACCCTCTCGTTATAGTCTTTTTTTTGTCCAAGGGTTTCATTAGAGATTCTCACTCTTTCTTGGCCTTTAGGTAAATTTCACTACCGATTAATGATTTTTTGGCATCATCTTAGTTCTCACCATTCTTGCACATGAACACCCAAAAATTAGCCACTTGTTAATGTTAAAATTTAAGCTTAAGTAGTGAGCTCATAGGTCCATGTATTGAACTCGGTAGCTCTGATACCATATGTAACAATTCTTACCATACTCTTCTAGTTTTCACCTAGATTTTAATACTCAAAGTAAATATTTCAATGCCTTCAAACAAGAAGATAAAAAATTTCTTTTCTAACATCAAAATTTGCATTTTGCAAAAAGGAAAACATATAACATTTCATAAATTAAAATAACATAACATCTTGTAAATGAAATATATCTTATTCAAATACATTTTTCATTTAAGATCTATGATCAAGTAAATAGTTTCATAATTTACAAATAAGATCAAGGTCAGAATATCCTTAGTTGGATTATTCTTTTGTTTCACAAGCCTCAATGTGACATTTGCAAGAGGGAGAACATCACCAAAGCACTTTACCTCCAACCACAGACTGATAGTCCCTCACACACCTTCCAATTGAAAGTGACCCTACCCTTCGATGAAGAGTATAGTATAGGAACCTTTAGTGTTTCCATCTAAGTTTCTAGTGTTGTGTCCTACATAACAAGTATAGTCATACAACTATAGAGAAACTCTAAGTATGAAACTACTGACTAGTTATGCAAATCTTGAGCACAATGAATCGACAAGTGCAAGTTGAGATTTTTGCACTTACTTTTTCCAAAGTTTGAATTATATTCATCCACTTTCTTAGAAAGTGGTGTCACAAGTTCACCCACCTCTAACTCGATTTTGAAATCTCACTGACCTATGGTTATCTCTAACTATTGGTTTGATCCAAATATTAATTTACTCAAATAAATTATCTTTCAAAAAGTGATGACTTCACTAAACTCGTTAATTTGACTAAGTAGATTTAATACTTATTGTAGACACCTAAATTTGGACACTGAATTTATCCAAATTCATCTCTATTCGCCTAAAACATACTTTTATCTGCGTTAATTAGGTAATATTGCTATTATCCAATTAATGTCCTTAAAATTCCTCTAAACCCCTAAGGTATTAAGTTAATAATTAAATACCTTACCCCTTTCATCAAATGAATTAAATAAATATGACATTTATTTAATTCCTCACATGTCACATCCCTTCATTAATGAACCTCCTAATTCTATCATTAGGAATGTGCATATGCCTAATCCTTGATTATGATCTGTCACATCCTCCAACTTTTGCAAGTTGGCCCCTAATCTCTCTTATCCACCTAACCCTCCTCTAATCCTTCATTAACTAGCCTAATCAATCTCCCAAGGAATTTTTAATTCCTTTTATCCTTCCAAAGAATATTAAATTCATTTTTATCTTCCCCATGTGATCTTTGACTTGTCACATCAAGTCACATGTGGACTCTTCCCCATGTAATTTTTGACTTGTCACATCAAGTCACATGTTTTTTGGAACCTTGTTTTGTCCATGAGATTCTTCCAAGATTCACATTTATTTTCCCAACTACTTTCCCTTTTCCCATGGAAATTTTTGAGGAATTCTAATTTTTTTCAAAAGTCACTTTCATTCCCACTTGGAGGCAAAAAGTTTTTTTTTGAGGAAATCTTTTCATCCCCTAAGGTACTTGTCCTTCCTCCACATCATCTACACTCCTTCTACCTTACTTACACATCATCACATCCTTAGCCACTTCACATTCTACATGTCAAGATGTGAGGGTTTGGTCGTCCTCAACTCACCATAGCCCTTCATATTGGCCTTGTTGGATAAATCTCACCATTGAATTCTCTAGAGAATTCAAATTCCTCTATAAATACCCCCTTTTTTCTCATTTGAGGAGTTCATGATTTTGCTACCAAACTCTTATCAATTTGACATTTGATCCATGCTTAGCCAACTTTCACACTTTGCCTTCACCATAGCACTTGCATCTCATACTCATCTACTTTCAACCATCTTTGCATCCCATCTCACATCTTTTTCCATCAAGAGGAGCATACAAAACATCAAAGATCAAAGGGCCAACCAAGGAGCAACTTAGCAAGGTATAATCGTTACATTTGTTGAGTTTAACGTTTTTCCCAATCTTGAGGTGTTAGGTGTTTGTTTTTGTTGTTTCTTGCATATTTGTTGTTGTTGCACATTTTAGGACAAAGATTTTCACCTAGTCACACTTATAACTCGAACACCCATGTTACACTCTTGCAACATTCTAGGTCTAGGCCATTGCCTCTTATTCAAGTCCTTTAAATAGCCAAAAGGAGTTTAACTACTATCCTAGTATTATGCTCTTTGATTTATGGCATAAAAATAATGTCCTCTACTCAGGATATTTGATCTCAAATCAATATATAACAATGACTCCTAGTCAAATATGAAATACCTATAAAGTTCGAACAAAAATAAATAATTAATCTCCTCTATTATATTTCAAACATTTCTTTGAATTTCTTAAAAGATTATTTACCTTGAAAATACAATATAAACTATGATAATAATAAAATATAAGACATTGTCTTATTGGATGGAAGAAACACCATTTTCAAGTATTTAATAATTCTTCACGAATTCAATTTATGAAGCCGGTTTGTTTGGAAAAACACAATTTAGGGAGAGTCTAAATCTTTTCTCTTAAGCTCTCCTTTAAAATTTAATTCAAAATTTTGTATATCTAAGTTTGATTAAAAAGATACGTATATTGGAGTGAGCACTTAGCCTATCCACCAAATTAATAATAGTCCAAACCATCTTTAATACTCTTATGAGGAAAAATAAGTAATCTTGAATATATGAGTAATCTTGAGGAAAAACAACTACATACTTGCATTTGCATGATTAAACATGCACACACGCACACACGCGCGTGTGCACACATGGGCTTTTACCAAATTAAAGAAGAGAAAATAGAAATATTGGCCATGCTTGGAAAATATTGAAGAAAATTACTACACTCCTAAATCTTGAGGTGTAGTCACAAATTTCCAATTCCTCTTTGGTGTGTTACACCCTATTCTAAGCAGAAGGAAGGACAACTTAACACTTGAGAGCTGCTCCTTTTCATAACCCTCTATCAAAGCATGCAAGATAACACAGTAATATCTTATATAAACTTTCTAGTCTATTCTTAATAAACAACCAAAGCAAAATGAACAAAATAGACTCTCCCTTCCCTGTTGCAGCCAACAGTTGATTATACCCAATATCTTACTCCCAAAACAAAGACTTCCGATCATCTATTCAACCTTGCCACTTATTCATATATTTACCAATTGATTCATTAAAAGCATTCCCCTATTAGAGGTGCTGATTTTTCTAGATAAGCCATGAATTTTCCAAGATAACTATGATTTAAAGAAGTTGTTAAACAAATATCCTTCTACGGGTACCATTATGGCCTCTAATGCCTCGGTTCAAAGTAACAAGTTTAAATCTATTAATATCATTCAATTAACTACCATGTAGTGGCTTTAAAGAAGTGGTTACCAATGCCTGAAATATAGTTTACTTATGAAGCCAAGAGCCATGACTAGATATTGATATACATAGAATTTTAACTTCAATTTGAAACTTAAGTAGAAATGCCTCTTTTGAAGGAACGACTAGCAATAGCTTTGTCATGACTCACAACCACTTCACAATCTAAAAATGGTTTAGAATCACCACTTTATGTGGCTTTAATTTAAACTTAAAATGTGCAATTACACAACCACCTACGTGGCTCCCCAACCAGATCGAAATTTCCCAAGTTGGCACTATAATATGATGCCCATTATGGATTTTAAATATCCTTCATAAAGCCTTTCAATTCGACTTAGCTACCACAGTTTTAAGAGAGATAACACTGTCATATTATTATGGCATTCAAAATGTAACTAATTTATATAATATACACTTATATACGTATATATATAGGAATATATAAAAATATATATGTTACCTATCATATTTATATATTCATATATACATACATATATATGCATTTGACTCATAATACACATATATATATTATACATAATATTTACTAATTACAAAAGATATTTGAAAAATTATTTTGATGAAATTTAATAAGATCTTTTAACGAAATGGATTTTACTTTCTCTAATGACACATAACCTATCAAATCAGATTTATGACTCACCCAACTTGATACTTGAATTGGCCCGATAAGGTTTTCAAATAGCCTAAGTGAGTGTGTGTGTGTGTGTGTGTGTCATGTGTGACTAGCCAACTTGATACTTGATACATGAATCTTTGATAGAAGCTCTTTCACCAAATCAAAATCACTGCTTGATTATGAAAACACAAGCCACCTTCGAAGACCATATTATGATCTGCTAGTTGGGTGAAGACCACAAAAAAAAACCATTAGCTCTTAGAATGATTTTTATATCCCCTTTTGGGTTGAAGGTAATACAAGCCCGAGCCTCCAAAAAAGGCAAAGATATGCAAACTCTCATGAATTTATAGAGTAAATCATGCTATGATAAATACACCACATCATCTACCACAACATTTGGATTAATCACTACCACTGGGCGATCTAAGCTTCTTTCCAAACACCCATTAGGTTTTGTGCATAACCCCTAAAATTGATTATTCTTGGATTCATCCATTGCACACAAAAGGAAATTAACTACATCTTCATGTCCAAATGACGAGGAATCCCCACCAACAATAGCCTCCTTAAAAGAACATGAAAATGTGTTTCCCAGACCTCTTGATAGTGCCATACAACATTCCACATGCGAGAGCCACATAGAAGCACAAATAAACATTTAAAGGTGGCACAAAAAAATAGAAAACACTTAAAAAACCCCTTCAGTTCCATGACCTACATGCATCACCAAACCCCACCACACTACTCCCCACATAGCCTCACACCTTCCCACATCACATATAGGGGGATCAACCCCCAAATACTTGCACCAATGAATGCTAGCCTACATTTAGGCCACCATCAAACCCCTTGCGCCCATGCTTTATAAAAACTCTCCATTTGGTAGATTTTTAGTAATACAAAATTTTATAATGCATAATTGGCCTCTCTTGGTGAATTTTTTTCCCACAATGGTTTCTCCATGTAAATCCTATATTATGTGATTCTCTTGTGTTGTTGTTTTGTTCCTCTTTGTTACTATTTTATTGTGATGTTATTCTTTATATATTTATGTTATAAGTTCACATAAGGTAGTGTTTGTAAGCATGGTAATTCTATATTAAGGCAACTTAATTTTCATATTTGCATGCAAGTTTCAAATTTTCATGTTGCTATAGTCCAAGCCTTGAATCTCATCCATTGAAGTCATATTTGGATAAAGATTGAATTTCTCACCAACTAGTGTTGAACCTATTTATTTCTCATTAGTATTAGATCCATAAGAGAATGTTCCTTCCTGCACTGAGGTGACTCCCACACATAGCCCTATCAACAAAGCATCATAGAGCCAAATGGATACTACCATCACGTTCAAAGGGCTCAAGGAAAAATAAACTTTTATTTGGGTAAAAACACAAACCTGTGTTACACTTTATAAAGGAATCAACCAACAACAAAATAAAATTTGAACTTCGACCACATAAAAGTGGTCTTTATGTTTTGAATTTTGAAATGATGTAAACTAATGAAATTTAGAAATATTGATGAAGTATATTCTTGTAATTTTTCAATTTTTTAAAAAATGTTTCGATAATTTTTTTATCAATTTAAGAACAAATTTTGGAATGCTGAAAATTTCAGGAAAAAGTGACATTCACTTGACGTCAAAAAACAAATAGAAAAAAACTTCATTTTACCCAAAAAAAAAAATCTCCAAATAGACAACTTCAATATCTAGTGCATGGAAAAAAAATTGAAATTTGGATGTATATTTTTCTCATAATAACATTTTAAAGTCAAACTTGTGAAAATTTGATAGTTTTCATTTGACGTCAACTATTATCTATTTTTTTAATCATTTTCAAAAAACAAATTATACCCTTTTGAAGAGGATTCTCTCCTCTACTACACCATATATTTTTCAAAAAAAATTAATATGTTTTACTATTTTTTAAAAATTTCTAATCTTCCTCTTTTTTAACTGTAACAACCTACTTGCATTATTTCAAAAAATATATATATTAAAATTAATCAAAATATTAAAAAAAATTCATATTTGGATTCATCACTCTGAGCTCTATAAAAGGGTATTTTTCTTTTCTTTTTTAAATCATTCTGACAAAAGAAATACTTAGTTGAAGTTGAAAGTTTTAGAAAATTTTGAAAAAAGCCGAGTTGGCTACCAACTAGGATGCCACAAAGGCAGTTTTGGTAGAAACAGTTTTGCTGAAACCCTTTCTATCGAAACCCACACATAAAATAAGCCACATTTTGATGTGACAAAGGAAAAAAAATCAAATTTTATGATTTCGGGAGAAAGGGTTTCGCTCGAAACTCTATGTGCCACATATAGGCCACATGGTTTTGGGTGAAATTGGTTCGACTAAAACTGTTTAGGTCAAAATAGTTTTGCTCGGAACTATTTAGATGGTCAAAAGTGTGACACAAGTTTTTACTTTTATCCATTTAAAAAATTTCAAGAATTTGTGGCCTTCATTGACTTGCTTGGTCAAAATTCCTATGGATCTATTGTTACAAGTATGATTTTGTGGCATTCTTTGTCCTGAAGACAAATTTTGGCCAAATTGGCTTGTTTGCTTGGAGGAATCCATTGTTTTTTGTAGGTTATCATATGTATTTGGTGGCCTTTTTTGTCACCTCTACAAACAAGTGTGCTTATTCTCTTCAATACCTCCACCAACCTGGTATTTTTGATATATGTGCATAGTTTACTCTCCATGCCCAACTTCACACAATCTGTGGTATTTTTCATTAGATTTTTTGTCACAACTTGCCATTAGTATATGGATTATTTCCTCATGCAATTCAAAAGAGGCATTTCATTCTCATATCTCACACACCAAGTAGTATAACATCTACACCTCATAGTCTCCCTACATAGGTTGTGCCATACTTTGATGGTATGGTCATGAGAGCCAAGCGACCAAGTGCTCCCACATCCACCTACAAGCACCCTCTCTTTTCAATACATATAAAACAAGTTTAGTAGTCATATGTGGCTTTGATCCCACACGGTGTCTCACCCACACAACTTGCTATAGTCGTTCCTCCCACATGGAGACCTCCCTAAGACAATTAGGGTTCAATGTGGCACTCACAGTGGCCTCTATTCTCCTCAATAGGCCTCCATGCTCCCTCACATCATTCAAATGTCAAAGACTGAAAACTGAAGAGTGGTGGATGGGTGTTGATTTTTTTTTTGGTTTCACTTTACATCAACCTCTCACATAAACTTCTCACCTTACCACAGTTTGCACTTATTAAAGACTTCCTTGAATTCCTTAACATGGCCTCCATACTCTTTACTGGAGAATTTGTTTTACCTATTTTTTATAACTTACTAATTTAACCAAATGATTAATGGTTTATGCAAACTATTAAGTTCTCAAAGGGGGTATTTTTTTGCAATAAACTAGCAAAACGAGATTTTTTTTCATTTTGTGATAACTTATAAATGGGAAATCATATTTTTCAAGTGTAAATAGTCGAAGGGAAGTTGGTTCCATCACTGACATTTTTGATGATGTTGTTTAATTACATTTTTAACCTCTCAAGTCAACATTGTAAGAAAAATTTGACGAGGCATAACTTTCACCCTAATTATCAAAATTTTGCATACTTTTTTTCATTTCTATAAAAATTGTGCAAGGAATTTGATTTTGCATGTAAAATTAAGATTTAGATTGCCCTTTTTGTAAAATTCACCATGCATTATAAACCATCGATTTGGCATCTGATCTATAAAACTTGTAAATCTTGTCTTGTATCTTTCTAGGGGGTCTCCATTCAAATATAATACTATTTTGGAGGGTTTCATAAGGCATAATTTCAAGTACCTTGTTGTGTGTGCATCATGGATCCAAAAATTTATTTGTTAACACCGCATAATTTCCATATATGAAAAGTCAAAGTACAACAACTAATTCAATCTAAGGGATTATGGAAAATTATCAATGGACAACAAATGCAATTTACTAGAGAGTTTGAGTAGTTTATTTATCGAAACAAGTTATATGAAGAAATGGGTCTAATAGGTCTTCTTGTTTTCAATATTTGCAATTTCGCATTTCTAGTTGTGCAACGCCTAAAAAAATGTGGGGAAAATTTGAAGATCTCTTTGGTATTTTTGATGAGTTCAAGATTCTACAATTGAATGTAGAATTAACAACATTGTCTCTTGATTCATTTCCATCTATTGAAGATGTATTGGTATAGTTTAAGTCTTTGCTTTCTAGACTTAGGGTTGTGGTAAAACAAAAATAGAACGTGTATTATTGATTATGTCAAAGATAAAAGGTCCTTATCATATGTTTGCTTCTTCTTTCTACTCTATAATGGACTCTCTTGGAACAACACATGTAATTCCTTCTTTTGAATAGTTTTGTGATAGAATCACAAGAGAACAATCTAAATCAATCTTTATGGATGTTATCATATCTTCAAAAGTTAAGAATTAGTTTCTCAAGCATCTAAGGGAAAGAAAAAAAACTAAGGATCAAGCTAAGGGATCAAAATCAAACACTTCATCAGATTCATCTCCCTCAACAAAAGGGAAAAAATTTAAGGACAAGCTCAAATGTACTTATTGTAAAAGACTAGGGCATGAAGCACACCAATGTTACAAAAAGGAAATTGATGAACTGAATGCTCCTTCAAAAAACTCGAATTCAATTTCCCAAGATAGGTGGTTCTTCCCTTTCTACATCAAAATCATCTGCATTTTAGCAAATGATAAGAATAAGGTAATGACACTCATTGCTTCTACAAATAACACATCACACAAGTGGCTTCTTGATTCTAGGGCATCACACCATATGGCTACATCTAGGGAACTATTTCCTAAATTTGGGCCTTGTTCATTCCTACATTCCATGATCATAAGAGATTTTCAAAGTAGAGACATCATTTCCATGGGTCATACTAATCATGATTCCAGATTGTATTCATTTTCTTCCTTTGGTTTTACTAACTTTGTTGATGGTTTGAGAATAGTTGTCACCGATACCTTCAATATGCATAAGGAGATACAATTTGGTTATCTAAACCTTGGATTTTTACCCTCCTCGCCAGATCCTTCACCTTACATTGATATCGCATCTCCTTCATATTCTACTTCTTTAATATTGAGTTTTCCTACATCATTGGTTTCTCATGGTTTAGGGTAGTAGGATATTCATAGTTGTGTTTCTACTATAGATGGATGGGATAATTACTTACATGACATATTAGACTTATTTAGTGAATCCCATTTTACAGAGTTGGCATGCACATTTGATGATAGCCACATTAATAATATTGTCAACCCATCTAAATCTTTGGTTTATATTCTACATTAGCCTTCACATGGAGAAGTTGAGTAGCTTTTTGAGATTTCACTATTCTATTTGGATATTGTGCATCATTTAGAGGCTTCCATTCTTCTCACATGTGAAAATATCATGTGCCTATCTATAGTTCATCTTCGTTCATGAGGAATAAATGCTATTCAACATTTAGAGATCACATTCTGCATTCTTCTTTAAGCATCACTCAACACTGTAGGTTCTATGATCTTATGGGGGGCTCCATAGTCTCTATCTTTCTCTCCTATGGGGGGAAAATTTCTTGTACTTATGTGATAGAATTAGTCCTTGGGAGGTATTTATGAATTCTCCATCATTTCTCTTTTGGAGAAGGGTTTTTATTTCCCATTGGGTTTTTCTCCTTTACTCCACTTTATGAGATATTTTTACATGAGTACCTAACATGGCCTCATCATTGAGACTGATAATTAGTGCATGCATTACTCCTAAGTTGCACTTAAAGGGGGTGTTAGTCTAAATAGAGTCATTATCACACCTAGTTAGCTAATCACCTTACTAGGACTGACTTATTCACACCTGGATTATGTTTACTTAGGTTTCTTTTTCTTTTTTTGCACTTCATATGGCTGAGACATGTGTCCTCATGAGTTGAGACACCTATTGACACTTGTTCACAAAATTTTCAAGTGAGCTCACAAGTATTCCATCTTTGGAGGGGTAGTCATAGTTTTACTCCTACCTTCTCACCTCTCCATCCTTGCCTATATATGCAAGGCTTGATCATTGTATTATACACTCTTCATTTTATATTGATAGACATACTATTGTGCTTATTTTGTTCACTTGTGCAAGTCTATTTTGAGATCTTTGATCTTGACATTCTCCAATAAAAAGCTATATCTATCTGTAGAGAAGGGGGATTCCCTACTCACGAGTCTCTTTATTCTCAAGAGATTCCCAAGGGATGAACTGCGCTAAACTACCTCAAGGAACAAAGTGAGAGTTCTAGAATCAAAAAGAGTAGATCACAAGAGTTTTCCAAAAAAATTGATGGGCTCTCAGTCAAAGGATGGTAGTGCAGGTCAAAGACGACAACGCGATGCACTGGCATCTTACTGGTGTGGTGGCATCTGTACGAACCAAAAACTGAGTTTATCATAGAGAAAAACAAAGTGACTACTAGAAATTTGATTACTAAGAACTTCTAGAATGCAAGAAAATGATAGAATGTAATAGCACTGGAGTAAAGTGAATTATAAATGATAAAGACAAAGAGAAGAAAGAAAGTTCATACAACCACCCATGTAATGAAGCCTCCGGCACATGAATACCTTCAATACCTGCATGTGTAAGATCTGGAGAAAATGTTGGGGTTGTATAGGGGTTTTCCTCAGTCAAACCCCCATTTTGGTGTTCCTACCTCCATAGATAGCCAAATAGATACATAGAAATAAAGTATTCAATGAGTGATAAAAGAAAACCCTGCTCGAGGATGAGAACCCGTATCACAAAGTATAGGTGACAAAAACAATCCCTGCTCGAGGAGAACTTGTATCACAAAATGGAGATGTGTAAAATCCTAAGATGCTCAAGGGTACAAGATAAGCAAGGTATCAACTGCAAGGATTAAGGAAGCCAAAGGGAGGGACAAAGAGATAGTTGCAAGAGCCAAGAGTGTTGCAAAGGGGTGTTGTAAAATCTTGAGAGTGTTGCTATAGCAAGCTATGGAGAGCTGTGTGAGCAAGATAGCAAAGAAAAGGGAAGAGGAAAAGGCCAGAGCCAAAGCTAGGAAGAACTAGAAGACCACATCGATGGAAAAGATGACTTTGAAAGAGGGAAAAGAAGCTCCACGAGCCATTACAGGGCGTCCTGAGCCGTTACCACCGACAAAGTTAGTTGACAAGTGGAAAACATGCTTGGAAATGGTTGTTTGAATGTTGAAGCATCATAGGATGCTAGCACAATGTGCGGACGTCCATGCAACATGCTAGTGTCCAAACACATCATGCTACAAAATGACATGAACAAGAAAAGCACAAGGTTTGACGCAAATGTGACACACAAAGGTAGCTACTAAAAAGGGGTTTTCGAGCATCCTGAGAGGGAAAAAGGCTAATGCAGGAGCTAAAATGATCTTACAAAAGTACTAAGGGAGTGACACTAAAGCAGATGTAAGAATGTATGTGAAATTGCAAGGGGTGCAATTTTATGACATTACATTTTGCCCCCACTTTAGCGGGTATATGAATCTACACTAATATGCATGTTGAAGGAAATCTACTAAAAACAAATAACATCATGATGCCAAAAAGATACTATAGAGGAAGCATATAGCTCTTCAAACCAAGGAAGCATGCCCCCAAGATAAAGACCTACAAAACAAACACATTAGATAAGAAAAACCTGCACAATACAACAATGTTAGAATATAAAAAATCCACTACATCATGGGGTTAGAACATTTCAAAACACATAACACATAGGCACACATAAAAAAATAAAGGATTTGAGTTAGCAAAGTGAAAGAGACCTCAATGTAAAGGGTTGTCTCAGTACTATGCGTCGTCCCCAAATTAAGAAATAACACATAGAAGAATTTTTAAATGAAGAGAAGAAAGTAAGGATTGATCACTTCAAGAGAAGAATGCACCCAAAAGTCAAGGAAGCAACCAATGTCAAAGAGAGAAAGAAAGAGAATATACTCAGGATGAAGAAGGATATAGATATTCGATCCGGTATATACAATTGAGAAGAGGAGAGAAAATAATTTAAGAGAGAGAAAGATGGAGAAGCTAGAAAGGAATGAAAATTATAAGAGAGATGGCTCTACAGGTCCTCATACCCAAGGAGAGTTGAACAAATGCACCACAAATCTGTAGACCTACAGAAGGTGAACAAAAGGATCTGTAGGTACTCTCTCCTAAAGAGTTGAACAAAATACACCAAAGGCCTGCAGACCAACGGTGAACAGATCCTATAGGATGCAAGCACTTCATAGGCCCTCAAACTTAAAAAGAAGGTGTTCCCCCAAGTACTCTCTCATGAAGGAAGCCCAATGTAGGGGACTCCACAAAGTCAGATTGGGCCTCATAGGTTCTCGATCCTAAGAGGTTGATTTAAAAGCAAATTCACAGGCGCACTTGCATAGCAACATGGTGATCTACATGTTAGGCAAGCTTGATGCAAAAGAGCTCTAATAATTAGAAGAACCTGTGGCTACTACAAGCTGCATTACAAGATAGTCATAGAAAAGATAGCCTAGTCGAGTTTCCCCAAGTTAAACGCCAATGAATTCATTTGAAATAAAAACTTTCAATGGGGGTCCCTCGGGAACCCTTCAAGATAGCAAGGGGCCCACTCAAGGGGACACTCCAATTTAAAGATAGAGAGAAGAGAGGGGGTCCTTAAGAAGGGCATACATTTCTACAAGTTATCACTGCCCCCAACATACATGGGAGGAGAACCATGCAAGATACCTAGAACATAAAAGATAGAGGTAGACCTCGATATCACTTGTCATGTGAAGAAGAGGTAGGTGCATCAAAAAATAGATGAGTGATGACACCTAAATCAAGAATTTTTAATATTTTATCCTAAAATGCCTTACATTCACTAGTGGAATGGTCAGGCACTCAATGGTATGCATAGAAAGAATGTTTTTCTTTATTATCTTTATGAAATTTCTTATGTGTAGGAGAAGGAGGAGTAATCAAGTGGGCTTTTAGAACCCTCAACAATATATTCTCTTGCTTAGATAAAGCATGAGGAGTAGGAAGCAACCCTTTCTCTTATGGAGAAAATCTTGATTGGTCACAAGAAGAAGACACAAAGATAGAAGACAATGGACGATGAATCATTCTGCAAGAATGAGGTTGAGCAAAAATTGTGTCCACATTCAACCGCAATTCCTGTTTAAATTGTTTATTTCAGAAACCAAGCCCCAAATTATGCTTATGAGGGGAACATTCTATAGGGACTTGAATGCCTTATTCATTACACCCACAACCTTTACACCCATAACCATATTTAGAGAGAAGCTTAAAGCTACGACCATAACGTGTTTGTAAATCTTGAGAAGGAGGAGGATCTTCATAGAGAGCATTATTCCAACAATGGGGATCATGCTCCTCTACGGGATCACCATCATCCTTCTTGACAGGACTACCAACATTAGCCTCTTTAACAGAAGTGTGATCATCTTCCTCAGAAGGAGAGGGATCAGTATTAAGGACATTACAACTATTGCTCACATTATCCCACAATGTCGAAGAATAATCATTTTGATAATGGGTTTGGATGATCTTATCAAAATGTTTAAGTAGATTGGATCAACTTTACATTCTCCAATGAAGGATTTTGTAAAGTCTAAAGAATTCCAATCATCACCAAGACATGCATTCTCTTGAGAAGAGGTAGAAGGAGCAAAATTACTACTTGCTTCAAAAGGATCTTCTTTAGAGACATTTGTTTCAAGAGTATCCTATGTATAGGTACTGCAGGAGTAGATGTCAACACATTGTAAGATACTGAAGGGATAAGAGTAGGCACAATTTAAACCTAACTAGCAATTGCCATTTCACATAAGTGCATAGCCCCAGGGGTCGGCCCTGACTGTGACTACTAGATTATTGCAAATGAACTTAGTATATTTATGCAAGGTAGATGGGAATGCACCCATAGCATGAATTCATGGTCTACCAAGAAGAAGATTATATGGTAACTTTTTTGATATAACATATACCAGGGTGGTACGGTAATGGGTCCCAACCTCAAAGGCAAGATTATCGTGCCTAGGGCTTGTCAATCGACATTATCAAACCCACAAATGACAACATAAGAAGCATTAAGAGAAGATGAATCAATATTAATCTTAGGAAATAGATCAATGCTACATATGTTGAGTGTTGAACTGGTGCAGGAGCACCTAAGGAACAATAGGCAGTTTCATTAGGTATATAGGAAATCTAGAAGGACAATTTTTTTTTGTTTTCATAAGGTCATGTTGACCATTGAGAAGATAGCTTAGAGGCATTTTTGATCTCTAGGAGAGAAGTTGTGAAGTGATGAATAAGTTTAGAAGCTCATCTTGCTGAGTTTTAAAAAGTTGCCAAAAGTTTGAAAAACACAGTGGATTTTATAACTCTTGTCATTAGGTCATGAATAAGTCCGACCAAAAGAGGATAACTGTTTGAGAACCTTTAAAAGGTGTCCCTTGACCTGAAATGGGGGTTGGAAAAGCTTTGTATCTTTTGGAGTTTACTATTCATATGGAAAAGCAATGAATTTCTTGCAATTTTCTGGTTTTTAGTTCTTATTTGTGTGTTAATGGAGGGTTCCAGGCACTAAGCAATGTGTGGCACGCGTGGTATTTACTTTACAAGCTTTGTGTGGTCATTAGTGGTGTTGTTTCATCGTTTCTTAGCTTTGTTCTTAGTAGGTTTTGTTTCTTTCCATTGTTGATCAGACCAGTAAGCTATTAATCATGGAGTCTTAGACCTCTGTCTTCCACTATACCTAGTGCATAGTCCATGGGGAAATGAGGCTAAGCTCCATTCCTGTGAATATATTAGGTTTAGGAGTCTGTAGGAGGCAAAGTGTCATGGGAAAAGTCTTCTCCTAGGTGAGCTTGACTGTGCCCGGCTAGGAAAGACAGTGAAAAACAAACACTAACGTTGCAGGGGTGTCTATTCCCTAGCAAACCAAGGTGTGTGGTGGTTGTAGGAGGCCTTACAAAGGCTTGGTAGGAAGCAAGAGATCTCACCAATCCATTTGGTGACTAAAGTAAACTGACTGTTCACTATATGGACAGAAAATGGCCTAGAAAGCCCTAAATATTGCAAAGTGTGGGTTACGCCTATGTACAGACAGTGGAGGCTCCAAACCTCAAAAATATTCAAGGTGTGGGAAAGGGTACCACGAATCCCAAGAAAATAACACAGGTCTTTTGGAGGGTTTTGGAGTGAATTCCATTTTTCTCGGGTTAGGAGGCCTAATTGGGGCTCAAGGGCTAGTAGCCCTTCTTAAACCCTAGAATAGGGTTTGGTGAGAGCGATGGAGAATTGGTGATTGGTGGATGATCAAGAACCCTAGAGAGATGGTTTTGAAGCCATGGAAGACATCACACACCCCTGCATCAACTTAGTGGAGCTTGGAGGTTTAGTTAGCCTTTAGGAAGATTAAGGGCTAAGGAGAGAATGGCAGAGAGAGCACCAAGATTGGCTTGGTTAGGGAAATGGAGATGATAGTAGGGTTGGCCAGGAGAACCAGGGGTGCCTAACAAGAAATAGGGCCTATAGGTTAAGAAGGTGGAGAGTGTCACCAAAGGGGTTTGCCAAGGTGTGACCCAGAGCATGGGACAGTGAGTGTTCCATCCAACCCTACCCTATCATGAACCAGCGTCAACGAGAGTACATCTAATTCCAATATCGTTAATGTTAACTATGATCATTAGAGGGTCTACTTTCTTTTGCACATCTGGGGGTGGAAGTTCTTGCAGATAGAATGTAATATTTAGAAAATCTAGAAAAATATGAGCCATCAACACATTAACATCCATTGGCCTAGCAGACGCAGGCAAGAGGATCTTCTGCAAGGTTTCCTGAAGCATAACTTGGTAAATCGGAGCAGATTGAAGCAAGTCCCACAATGAGATCTTAGCTAGAGTAAATCAAAGTTGCTCGACAAGATTGTAATCATTGGGTGCTTTAGTTATAGGTTTAGGAGCTTGAAGAAGGCTTGGTTGAGAAGGTGGTAAAGAATCAGGTTGATTAAAATTTTGTTTATTCTTTATAGTATTATAAGTATGGGCTACTGCTCTATAAGAAGGGGCCATATAAAGATCAAGAGAATCACTATCAATTGGAAACCATTAATAGAAGAAACCATTTTAGGAGGAGGACTAGCTAGAGCTAGGTAAATGACTGGTCTCTTAGGCCTTTGAAGGGTAACAGAGATATATATTACATTTACAAAATCATCACATCTAGTGGAATAATTATTTGAAGAAATATTCTCAACATCGACCTAAGGAGGATCAAATGTGGAAGGAGATTCATCATTTGCTAATGCATCATCTCTAGAAGAGAGTACATTGGAATAAAGAGAGGGTAGAGTAATGTTAAGGAATGTATCAATGATTTCATCTTCTTGCAACAAGATATCCTTCAAAGCAAGAGGAAAATCATGAGAAGGATTGAAGATACAAAGTGACATGGGAAAAGCCAAGTCACTATCACATGCATAAAATGGAACATAATTTCAAATATAATTAGATAATGAACTCATAAAAGAGGATATTAAATTCATTTTGGTGACAGAACTTTACGAAAAACCAAAAAATCTAGATTTTTGGATTTTTTTAGTATTTCCTAGGTTCTAGTAATTTGCATTTTTGGAGGTCTTCAGAGTAGAATTTAGGGTTGAAACTTGTATCGGTCCCTAAAATTTGGTAAACCTTTCCAATGGTGCAAACGGTTCTAAATTTTGAGCACCGAGTCAAAAATTATGACCCCACCAAGTTGGGGTAAATAAATTCCTAGTTTTTTATTAAATACTGTGATTCATGCCAGGTTCACCAAAATGTAGAGAAGGGGGATTCACCTCTCATGAGTCTCTTTATTCTCAAGAGATTCCCAAGGGGAAAATTTCCCTAAACTACCTCAAGGAACAAAGTGAGAGTTCTAGAATTAGAAAGAGTAGATCACAATAATTTTTTGGACAAACTAATGGGCTCTTGGTCAAAGGATGGCAGTGTAGGTCAAGGACAACAACACGGTGTGGTAGCGCCTCACTGGCACATTGGCATCCATACGGACCAAAAAATAAGTTTATCACAGAGAACAACAAAGTGACTACTAGCAATCTGATTTCTAAGAACTTCTAGAATGCAAGAAAATGGTACAATGTAATAGCATTGGAGTAAAGTGAAGTATAAATGATAAAGATAAAGAGAAGAAAGAAATTTCTTACAACCACCCAACTAATGAAGCCTCCAGCACATGAATATCTTCAATACCTGCATGTGTAAGACCTGGAGAAAATGTTGGGGTTGTATAGGGGTTTACCTCATTCAAACCATCATTTTGGTGTTCCCACCTCCACGGATAGCCAGATAGATAGAGAGAAATAAAGTATGCGATGTGTGATAAAAGCAAACCCCACTCAAGGAGGAGAACCCATATCACAAAGTATAGGTGACCAAAGCAATCCCCGCTTGAGGAGGAGAACCCATATCATAAAATGGAGATGCAATAGATAGGGGATGTGCGAACTCCTTAGATGTTCAAGGGTACAAGATAAGTAAGGTATCAACTGAAAGGCTTAAGGAAGCCAAAGGGAGGGATAAAGAGATAGCTTCAAGAGCCAAGAGTGTTGTAAAATCTTGAGAGTGATGCTATAGAAAAATGTGGAGAGTTGTGTGAGCAAGATAGAAAGGAAAAGGGAAGAGGAAAAGTCTAGAGCCAAAGCTAGGAAGAACCAAAAGACCACATAGATGGGAAAGATGACTTTTAAAGAGGGAAAAGAAGCTTCTTGATCTGTTACAGGGTGTCCTGAGCTGTTACCACCAATAAATTTAGTTGGCAAGTGGAAAACATGCTTGAAAATGGTTGTTTGAACATTGAAGCGTCATAGGATGCTAGCATGGCGCACAAACATCCACACAACGTGTTAGTTTCCATACACATTATGCTACAAAAGAACACAAACAAGGAAAGCACAAGGTTTGATGTGAAGCTGACACGTGAAGGTAGCTACAAAAAAGGGGTTTTCAAGCATCCTGAGAGGGAAAAAGGCTGATCTAGGGGCTAAAATGAGCCTACACAAGTACTAAGGGAGTGGATGCAAGAATGTATGTGAAATTTCAAGGGGTACAATTTTACGACATTACACTATCTTTATTGCAAATTAAACAAATAAATTGAGAACAAAGTATTGAATTGATAGGAAAAATACTTATATCCCAATCTACTTAACACGAGAATACTAGATCCTTGACCTCTCACAAGATCATATATATATAAAGAGGATCTTGAGAGTTTGATTATTCTTGGATTGAAAACAAGTTGTAAAACAATTGTCAACTCTCCTAAAAACATAGGAAGAGGACTCAGTCTTATTCTAAATAGTAATGAAAAGCTAATCATGTGGAGGTGAGAGTTTCATAATCACATGAAGACTCTACATCATAAAGAAGATAGTTTGATTATTCTTGGAAAAATACTTATATCCAAATCTACTTAACACGAGAATACTAGATCCTTGACCTCTCACAAGATCATATATATATAAAGAGGATCTTGAGAGTTTGATTATTCTTGGATTGAAAACAAGTTGTAAAACAATTGTCAACTCTCCTAAAAACATAGGAAGAGGACTCAGTCTTATTCTAAATAGTAATGAAAAGCTAATCATGTGGAGGTGAGAGTTTCATAATCACATGAAGACTCTACATCATAAAGAAGATAGTTTGATTATTCTTGGAAAAATACTTATATCCAAATCTACTTAACACGAGAATACTAGATCCTTGACCTCTCACAAGATCATATATATATAAAGAGGATCTTGAGAGTTTGATTATTCTTGGATTGAAAACAAGTTGTAAAACAATTGTCAACTCTCCTAAAAACATAGGAAGAGGACTCAGTCTTATTCTAAATAGTAATGAAAAGCTAATCATGTGGAGGTGAGAGTTTCATAATCACATTAAGACTCTACATCATAAAGAAGATAGTTATAATTGAAAAATGTGCTCAACAAGGCATAACTATTTATGAGCCATGACCATTTTTATCACAAATTTATTCTTACCTCTATGAATATATCTATTTGGAGACAACATTAATAACAATAAAATGATCTATAGGAAGATAGGAAAAATACTTATATCCAAATCTACTTAACATGAGAATACTAGATCCTTGACCTCTCACAAGATCATATATATATAAAGAGGATCTTGAGAGTTTGATTATTCTTGGATTGACAACAAGTTGTAAAACAATTGTCAACTCTCCTAAAAACATAGGAAGAGGACTCATTCTTATTCTAAATAGTAATGAAAAGCTAATCATGTGGAGGTGAGAGTTTCATAATCACATTAAGACTCTACATCATAAAGAAGATAGTTATAATTGAAAAATGTGCTCAACAAGGCATAACTATTTATGAGCCATGACCATTTTTATCACAAATTTATTCTTACCTCTATGAATATATCTATCTGGAGACAACATTAATAACAATAAAATGATCTATAAATAAATCATTCCCATAATATTGACCACTTCCTTCATTAGCTATGGAATATTGTATGTTATGTAGGTGATCACCCCTTGGTTGTGGGATGCCAAGTATCCTTTGTTGTGGGTTGACAGATCCTTTGTTGCGAGGGTTAGTTTATTTCAAAGGCATCTCTTGATCATTATTAACCATAATCAACATAAAATTATATTTAACTTTCATAGATATTCACAAATTCACACAATCATTTAGCAATATAATATATATTATCTCTAATTCTTTAAATACTTAAAATAAGTAGGAAGGTGTGGGTAATATCTTTGAGACCATCAAAAATATCATGAAACCTATGAAACTTAAACAAGAAAAAAATGAAAATTCTAGGAATCATCAATCTTGTCAATTTTATACAAAGTGATCTTGATGCAGGAGCATCTAGGGTGGAAGAGCAATCTTGCATCCCAAAAAAAATGTTCATTTTGATTTTAGTTAGGTTTAGTGAATAATTTTAAGGGATAAAAATGGACGGATTACTTACTATTTCTAGTAAGTTGGAATGGCTAAAAATAACAAGTTTCTATTTTTAGTAAGTTTGGAAGAGCTAAAAATAGCAAGTTTCTATTTTAGTAAGCTAGAATTTGTGCATCTATGGGTGTGCAATATTACAAAGAGCTCTAGAATGGTGAAATGAAGCTAACAGTGAATAAATCACTTCAATACCATTTGTCACTTGTGGGATATTAATGTTTTGTTTTAAAAATCACTTTAAAAATATTCAAGCCAATTTTGAGGCACCTAGAGGTTTCAAATCGGCCTAAAAAGTGGTCAAAAATCAAAAGGCTAATTTATTAACCTTTTGCGGCTTTACTACTCATCAAGATATATCCAACAACATGAACAGTTTGTGTAATCCAATGCTCAAGTCAAAAGTTATGACTCTTGGAAGTTGGAATAAAATTTGGGAATTTTAGAAATTAAGAAAAAGAGGTAACTAAATCTATTGGGTGCCAAAAATAGAAGTGATAGTTCATTGGAAAGTGAGAAAGTCTTACAAAGTGGTTACAAATGAAAAAGTATTCATTTTGAATGAGAAGATACGTGATTTAATTCTTGCTTTTCAGCACATAACAAAGGTTGGGGTTTCAGTGGCTATTATTACCATTCATAGACTTGAATATTTGATTTTTTGCATGTATTTGCAGCCCATATTTTCATAATAATGGTCTTGTGACTAGAAATAGTTGTAATGCATTTTATTGCATGTATTTAGATGATTTCTGAGAATATAATAAAGTTGCATGTTTGTTTTTCTTGATTTTTTGTGTAAGGTGTGTTCGAGGGAGAGTCTCCCTTCATCAAATCCTACCTTTGAACTCTAGAACCATAAAGACCCCTTCTAAAAAGTATCCATAATAAACCTTTGAGTTACCTTATGCATCAAGAATTGACATCTAAAGCCTTGAGAACATCTTTCTATTTTAGATTTGATTTTCTTTCAAGAGAGGTAAAATTTGTTGTGAATTTAATTTGAATTGATTGTGACAAAAAAATTAAAAAGTGATCAATCTCCAATTGTAAATGTCTTTTGGACCTCTAGATTTAGGTATGAACTATATATTCCCTTTGTTAATAATCATTGATAAATTTTGACTCAAAATCCAACAAAAGTTCATTGAAATTTCGACGAACTTTCGTCGAAATTATTTAGTCGATTTTTCGACAAAATTTAAAACGTCAAAATTTTGACCTAGCATCGTTGGCTGGGTTAGAATTTCATCATTTCAAATTTCATCATAAAATTCATCAAAATTCCAACGAAATTTTGTCGGATTTTGAGTCAAAATGTATCAGTGAATATTATCCAAATAATTGGAATGAAATATTAAAGATAGAATTTTTGAATATTTTTACCAACCAAATCCTATTAGGCTTTGCAAAATTCACAAGGGAAGGCATCACAACTTGGATCCTTATCATTTTTCATGGATTAAAAAACTTTATGGAGATCCTAGAGAGTAAATCTAGTTTCTCATAGAAATATCCTTCAAGAGAGTGTGTAACCTAGTAAGGGACCACACTAAAATATTGTTGTAAAGTAGTGGCCCATTCAAGAGTATTCTCTCAAGCTTTAGAAATCTAGTCATAATGGTGTACAAAATATTTAATGATACTAGAAAGTTCTATCAAAATATGTTTTCTATTCTTGATTCTTTTGATAGAATGAAAGTGTAAAAATAATGTAGAGAATGCAATAATCCCTTAGAAAATTTAATACCAGTTTTAAGCTAATGAATATGAGCTTTCATTTGAGATCCTCTAGTAGAGTGATTGTTAACAATTTGTTTCTAGTGATAGAATTTGGAAACTCTTAGTTATAGAATAAGAGCAAAGGGTTGGGTTTCTAAAGTGATGTTGGAATGGTGGAATTCCAAGGTGGTAGCCTCAAAGGAGCAATGAACTACATCAATTGACACTCAATAAATTTAGAGGAAGTGGGAGGTGTGTTTGAGAGAACTATTCCACTAGTTAATCCAACCTATCTAATGATAAGGACATGTCTCTAAATTATAGACACAGTAGATGTAGGCCAATGTGGGTTGATGAGTCAACAAGGATATGCTTAGAAAAGAAATATTAGCATTGGGTTTATCAAATTACCATTCTATGTAAACTATATGGGGAAGTGGTGTGCAATGATAAAATCTAGTAGAGGTTTAACCAAATAGGGAAAATAAATATTGGGTTATCATCATGGCCCTAGCAAACCTTTTGTACACTTTTTCAAATATATTATAGATATTTCTCCACATATACCATTTAGGTTGGTTATAACAACAACCAAAATTGGGGTTTTCCAATTTATTGCATATATCATACCAAGAATTTATTTCACTAGCAATCTAATGCATATAAAAAATATCACATTTATCATATGTCATTTCTACCATATTAAAATCTTAGCACATATCCCAAGTAGCACATCTATCTCTAAATAGAAGAGCTTTCCACAAAAAATTTTAGAGCATAAACATTAATGACTCCAAACGAATGATTTGCCAATATCAAAAGAGAACATAAATCCTTCTTAGCGGGGTTTCATCCTTGATCAACTAAATGCAGTGGTCATTTATGAGATAGGAAATTAACCACACCACCATAATTGGATTCATGATGACTACATAGAAAAGGACTTGTTGACCATATGACACAAAAAGTAATAGGAAGAAAAAACTATAAAAATAAACTTCTTGCAAACTAATAATGTCCAATTCTAGAAATATTTGTTGAGTGTCTAGCACAAAACATTTTCATGCGAGGGACCTATAAGACATTGAACATTTTGTGAGAAAAAAATCATTGGCAATAGTTAAGATTCATATCTTAATTATTTGGCTCATCAAGATTTGCATATCTATTATAGAAAAATTCCCCCTGGAAGGGTATTAAAACTACCAAATTAAATCAATATTTGATTATGCTTTCTTTGTTTATAACATACTTTCTTCCAAAGCCTAGTCAAATTGTGAGACTATCATTGGACTAATGGAGGAGAAGAGAAGAGTGCAAGTGAACAACTTCTATTTAAGTAAATAAGTAAGAGGTTGGAAGTGGAGTTTTGGTAAAAAATTATATTTGACTCATTGAATGATTCTCCATTGAAAGGAACAATATCTTTCCCCTTGCCCTAAGGCTACTATTGTCACTTTGTGCCATCCCTTTTTATTCCTATAAATTATATTCAATCTAAGAAAACTTAGTGGGTTTATTATGCTCAATTATCCCTCTGGTAGAACTTGTATTTACCCTTTGCCAAGATGTAAAAGACCCATTTACAAAAAATCTTGAAAAGTTGGTTCTTTTCCCTTTCTTCTTTCTTCAAAAATTTCTTGTCAGTTTTCTTAGTTCCCTTTGGACATTTTGGTCCTTTTTGGATTCCAAATCTAATTTCAGTTCCCTTTTCCCCTTTTTCTTTAATTTTTTTTTGTCAAGACTTTTAGTTCCCTTTGGACATTTTGGTCCTTTCAGGATTTCAAGTTCCCTTTCGAGATTTGGACAAATTCTAAATGTCCAAATCTAGTCTCGATTCTCCATTCCCATTTTTCTTCAAAAACGTCTTATCAGGACTTTTAGTTCCCTTTGAACATTTTGGTCCTTTAGAGATTTTAGATTCCCTTTGAACATTTCCAAATGTCCAAATCCATTCTCAGTTCCTCATTCCCCTTTTTTTTCAAAAATGTCCTATCGAAACTTTCAGTTCCCTTTGGAAATTTTGGTCTTTTTGGGTTTCAAGTTCCAACTTCCAAATGTACATATCTGTTCCTAATTCCCCATTCCCCTTTTTCTTCAAAATTGTCATGTCAGGACTTTTAGTCCCTTTGGACATTTTGTTCTTTTCAAGATTTCAGGTTCCCTTTGGAAATTTGGACAAACTTTGTCCAAATCTATTCCCGATTCCCCATTCCCCTTTTTCTTCAAAAATGTCCAAATTTGTTCTTGATTCCCCATTCCCCTTTTTCTTCAAAAATTTCTTGTCAAGACTTTTGGTTCCCTTTTCCATTTGGACATTTGGACTAAGTCCAAAAATCCAAATTCGTTCCCGATTCCCCGTTCCCCTTATTCTTCAAAAATTCCATGTTGGGACTTTTATTTCCTTTGGGCATTTTGGTCCTTTCACGATTTCGGGTTCCCTTTGGACATTTGGACAAATATTTTCCAAATCTATTCTCGGTTCTCCATTCCCTTTTTTCTTCAAAAATGTCCCATCAAGAATTTTAGTTCCCTTTAGACATTTTGGTTGTCTTGGGACTTCGAGTTCCCTTTGGACAAATGTCTAAATCCATTCTTGATTCTCTATTCCCCTTTTCTTCAAAAATGTCATGTCGGGACTTTTAGTTCCCTTTGGACATTTTGGTCCTTTCAGGGTTTTGTGTTCCCTTTGAACATTTATGTTGTTGGTTCCCCATTCCCTGTTTTCTTCAAAAAAAAATCTGTCAAGACTTCTAGTTCCCTTTGGACATTTTGGTCCTTTCAAGGTTTTAGGTTCCCAATGTCCAAATCTATTCCTCGTTCCCCTTTCTTGCTACCCGATAGATTTTCACATTTTGACCCAAAAATTTTCATCAATGTTGCTTTGACTTCCCCAACTACCAGATTTGATTCTTGGAGCTACATAAATTATTTTAAATATGTTTTTTACCAAATCCAAATGGAAGAAGTGACACCCATGCTTCATTTATTGTTTGTAGACTACTTTTTTGTCAAAGGCCATCCCTAGTTGTGATTTTGCTATAGATTTTGTAGGAGTTTTTGTCCTTTATCCACATATTCGTTAATGTGGAGGCATGGCTATGGTGTTAGGGTCATTATGGCATGATTTCAGCTTGAGATTTGAGGTACACATGTTTGCACATGAATTGCAAGGTTTTGGCTAGGATTTCTTGCCTAGTCATGTACCTTATCTCTCTCCTACGACTTGCAGATAATATAAGGTACCTTGGTGCTCATTGTAAGGGTTCTTCCCTGAGATTTCTCTAACAATATTATGCAACATTTGCATTTTGTAGCTGTAAAATCAGCTTTTATTCCTCTATGTTAATAAAATCACTATTTTACCTCTTCTTTGTGCTTATATCCTATGTCATATTGATACATCTATACATGCATAAACTCTCATCATTTTTGAGGGTTGTATGATTGTCCTAATTTGCTATAAGTGTTGATTTTGGCTAATTTGTAGCCTTTTATGATCATTTAGACCCCAACCTTCATGCTTTCTTGTAAACTGATGAAATAGAGAACTATATAGCTTTCTTAAATAATTTTGTTGATATTGTGTGCAACCATAGGCAGGAAGAAACATCTTTGACTTTGGTGCAATAGCATCTTTCCAACCTTAAACATCCTCTTGTCCCTTTTTCCTTTGTAACTTGATAGATTAGGATTAGTGTAGATTTATCCAATGTTGGGTTGGACTAGTATTGTTTCACCTAGTTTAGTAAAGGAACTCGACCTTCTCTGAAGAGCTAACCTCAACTACAAGGTCCCACACCTTAAGGTTATTTTCATTGTGTCATTGGAATGTTGAGCCTATGTTCAACAGGGTGCAATTTCATGTGACAACAGTTACAACACCACACCACCTTGAATTTTTGGTGGTGGACCTCTATTAGTGTTGGAAATAAAAATGAAACTTGTAGCAATATAACTTAATAAAGTGGTTGAAAATCTAAAATATGTGTATTCAAGATTACCATAAAGAGATTATGTGATTAAAAATTCAAGAATGGAAGCAAAATCAACAATACCACATGTTTCCAAACATAAGTGACATATACATGGAGAAACCCTTGTAGGAAAAAACTCCACACCTAAGAGATCCAATGTTTGTATTAATCTTCAAATGAGATGCAATAATACAACACTTCTCTTTGTATTATGGGAGCACTTCATCGCTCTAACAACTTGTAAACAAAATTTTCCAAACCACCATCTCAAGAATTCATTATATAAAATTTTGTGGGAGAGAATACCACAAATGGTATCCCAAAACAACAAGCAAAACCACCTGAAAAACTCACGCCCCTCTTAGTGGGAAGCCCATAAACATGGCATAAAATATTAAATAATCACATGGCCTTCACATGGGTACCTAACCTACAACCAATTAGAATTGGTCAAAATTGAGTGCTCCATAACTCTCTGATGGCTTCAATGGCTTCATGCAAGAGCATGCACCAACATGCAATCCTGGGTGCCCAACCATGCAAGGACATGCACACCAAAGTGGTCCCCACTCACAAAGTTGGACACCCAAGAGGAATATTCTTCTAGGATTCTTTGTAACCATCATCGGAGAGGGTCCACTTATTTGAATGCAATTACAATTTGTCATAGGAAAATAAATAATAAATATTTTGTCCCTAATGTTCTGTAGAACACTTGCCAAAGAATGTAGAGACACACAATTATCAACTTAGGATAGCAATTATAATGTCACATATCCTAACATTTTTCCACTTGACATTATACATTGCAATTACATCCATGAGCTACAAATAAAATATAATCAAGTACAATGATCAAGGCCCATGGCCTTCTTGCACCAAGAGAACTTATCTGTGGTCACTAGCTTCATGAGAGAATCTACAACATTATCCAAAGTGTCAACCTTCTCAATGAAGACCTTACCAATCTCAACCATTTCTCGCAAAAAGTGATACTGAACATCAACATGCTTAGTACGAGCATGATACATAGGATTTTTGGCTAAACATATGGCATTTTGACTATCACATACAATCCTCAGTCCTACAATCAAAACCAATACCATTACCAAGTCAATGTAGCCAAACTACCTCCTTAGAGGCATGTGTAGCAACCATATACTCTACTTCGATGCTAGAAAATGCAACTGTAGGCTGCCTCTTACTCATCCAACTCATTGCACCTCCAAACAAAGTAAAAACATAGCCACTAGCGGACCTTTGACTGTCCAAGTCACCTGCCCAATCTGCATCAAAAAAACCCTGTATGTTCAATGAATTATTTGCATCATTAGTGCCATGATAAACCAAACAAAAATTTGAAGTACCACACAAATATATAAACACCTTCTTAACAAAAGTCCAATGCTCTCTACTAGGGTTAGACATAAACCTGCTAAAAAATCCCACTGCTTGGGCTATATCTGGTCTAGTGCAAACCATTGCATACATCAAAATACTAATGGCAATAGCATAAGGAATGTTAGACATCTCTTCAATATCATCAAGGTAGGAGTAAGGGGTTATTGCTTCTCTTCTTCGGTATGCTCATCCTGCACATCATTTGAACTCTCTGAACCCTCTTCTTCTTCTCCATCCTCTAATCTACCCAATTTTTCTTCCACATGTGCATCTTCCTGATTTTCTATCTTTGTTTCAAAGTGCATTGTTTTTGTCTTATCTTTCTCCTTTGGTTGTTCTTCACCTGAGTAAGCTCTAAACTCGCTAAAAATCACATCTCTAGAGAAAACCATTTTGCAGGCTAGTGGATTCCAAAGCTTATAACCTTTTACATTCTCACCATAACCAACAAAGATGCATTTTTGTGTTTTTAGATCCAACTTAGAACACTTCTCTTGAGGCACTAAACAAAAGTCTCACAACCAAAGACCCTTAAATGTGAAATAAAAGGCTTTCTACCTATCCACACTTCATAATGAGTTTTATCAACAAGAGTTGAACAAGGAGATCTATTAACTAAATAACATGTAGTACTTACAACTTTTTCCCAAAAGCGTCTATCAAGCTTAGCACCACTCAACATGCTCCTAGCTCTTTCCATCAAGGTTAGGTTCATTATTTCTGCTACCCCATTTTGTTGGGGTGTATATAGGGTAGTCTTTTTCTGAACAATACTTGCATGCTTACAAAAATCATCAAATTCCCTAGAATAATATTCACCCCCATTATCATATCTCAACACCCTTATCTTATAATCCATTTGCTTCTCAACTACGGCTTTAATTCCTTAAACTTAGTGAAAACCTCAAATTTTGCATGCATAAAATAAATCTAGGTGTATCTTGAGACATCATCAATGAAAGTTACATAATAGCGAGATTTTCCAAAAGAGTCGACATCCATTGGTCCAAACACATCTAAATGAATGATCTCTAATAATCTCTTAGCTTTATTAGTCCCATTAGGAAAATATGATCTATTTTGTTTACCAAACAGACAATGCTCACAAAAATCATTTTTTCCAACAGAATAATCAAAAATACTGTAAACCAAATTTTTATTCAACATGGTCTTAAGACCCTTTTCACTTATGTGACCCAATCTATGGTGTCACAACATACTTGCATTTTCAATGCTAGTTACATTGGCAAAATTACAAAAAGTGGAAGCATAAGCCTAAAAAAAGTCCTAATTCAAGATCCTTTAGCTATCACCAAACTCCCCCTTACCAACCTACAACCAAACTTGTCAAATGTCACATGCATTCCAGAATCATTCAACTTGGATACTAAAAGTAAATTTCTTGTAAGTCCAGGAATATGTAAAACATGATCAAGGGTTTTAACCTTTCCATCACTGAAACATAACTTTACCTTTGTCTTACCAACAATCTTCTTCGTGTTGTTATCACCAAGGAAAAATTATCCCCCATCATAAGCTGAATATGAAGTGAACCACTCCTTGTGAGGAGACATATAGTAGGAGCAACCTGAGTCAATAAGCCAAGAATCATCACTAATAGTGTTAGCAAAAATAAACAAAGCATCAGAATCACCATCTTCTAAGGAATTTTTCGTGGAAGTATCCAAACTATTTTTCTTGTTTCTACACTTCTTCACATGTCCTCTCTTACCACAATTCCAACACTTTACTCTGCTCTTCCCGAGGGTTTTAAAACTTCCTTTAGACTGGTCTCTTTTTTTGTCCCCTTTAAGCCCTCATTTTTCTTTGGACCTTCCTCACACATGCAAGGCATCTTGGGAGTCCACATTCATGGAATTTCTCCTCATCTCTTCTGAAAGAAGTATAGCAATGAGACTATCCATCTTCGGTTATGTACCACCATCACTTATGGAAACAATTAGATTTTCCCAAGATTCGGGTAAAGAGCAAAGCAACAAAATATATTTATCTTGTTCTTCTATCTTAACATTTATGGATGCAAGTTTACTTATAATCATATTAAAAGCATTTAAATGTTCTACAATAGAATCACCATCCTTCATTTTTAAAGAATATAAATGTCTTTTGAGATAAAACTTATTACTTAGACTTTTAGTTTGGTAGATTTCACCTATCCTCCACAACTTGAATGTGGTAGATTATTTTGAAACATTCAAGAGGATGGAATCTGCAAGACACAACCGAAATGGTTACTCGTTCCTTCTTGTCCATTTTCTTCCAATCTTCATCAAACATTGATTCTAGTTTCTTTTTACTTGAAATTGTCAACCATTGATCTCTCTCTTCAAGGAGATCCTCCATCTTCAACTTCCACATCTCATAACTAGTGCCATTGAACTTCTCAATATCTAAATGAGAGGTAGAAGCCATGGTTTTTAATCTTCTTCACAAATCTGCAAAACCCATAATACACAGGCTCACATTGCAACCAAAAAAACTTTAACACTGAAAAGAAAGGCATCCCTCTCTTAACAAAATTGTTATCTTTGATACCAAATGTTGAAAATCAAGGTGAAACTTGCAACAATATGAACTTAATAAAGTGGTTGCAAATTTGAAATATGTGTATTCAATATTACCATAAAGAGATTATGCGATTAACAATTCAATAATTAAAGAAAAATCAACAATACCACAAGTTGCCAAACACAAGTGACACAAGATATACATGGAGAAACCCTTGCAGGAAAAAACTCCACACCCAAAGAGATTCAATGTTTGTATTAATCTTCAAATGAGATGCAACAATACAACACTTCTCTTTGTATTCTTGCAACACTTCGTCACTTTGACAACCTACAAACAAACTCTTCCAAACCACCACCTCAAGGCTTCATTATATAGAAGTTTTTGGGACAAAATACCACAAATGGTATCCCAAAACAACAAGCAAAACCACCTGGAAGAAACCACAACCTCTTAGTGGACAACCCATAAACATGGCATAAAATATTGAATAATTGCATGGCCTTCACATGGGCGTCTAACTCACAACCAATTAGAATTGTTCAATACTGAGTGCTCCACAACTCTCCAATGGCTCCAACAACTTCATGCAAGAGCATGTACCAACATGCAAACCTGGGTGCCCAACCATGTAAGAGCATCCAAAACATGCAAATAACATGCAAAGACATGCACACCAAAATGGTCCCCACTCACAAAGTTGGACACCCAAGAGGAATATTCTTTTGGGATGCCTTGTAACTGTATACACCTAAAAATGGTCACATCACAATAGTCTGGTAATTAATTAAATATTTTTAATATTTAATTAAATCTCTGAATTCAATCTGCGTATAAATAAATCTAAATAATTTATTTATATTGTTCATTCTTTCATTTCGATTGAATAAATAAGTTTATTTAATCACTTTTCTTATCCATTTCTTAATTAATTAAATAAATATTACGATTTATTTATATTAACTATCATATAATCTTGGCTTGAATATTTTATTCAAAGAAAGATTAAATATTCTTCTCTTCTAAAAATCTATTTACAATTAAATATTCCAGATATTTAATTAATTCTTCTAAAGTCTATTCACAATTAAATATTCCAAAATATTTAATTGAATCTTCTATAGTTCTAAAATCAAAAATCAAACTCACATGAAATTAAATAAATCTATTTATTTAATATTGGATTATCTTCATCAACCGTGAAACAAACTTCCAAAACAGAAAATTAATTTCTCTATTCTTGTGCAAGCTTGTTCCTGTGGGTTGAAGACAAGCCTCCATTCTTCTCTCCAACCTCCCCAACATCTTCCATCTTCCTCTCAACCTCTCCATCTCTCACCATCCAAAATTACCAGACAATCTCACAGCCATTGATCTTTGTCAACTAGGCTCTTGCCTGCAAAAAGCTATAAAAAGGACTGTCGGGTCTCTGAAAAAGATAGAAGCTTTCATACAGGAAAACTATAGTCAATTAGCTTTTCAGCATTCATAGCCTTTAGAATCATAGCATAGCATAGCTTAGCATATTAGCATCCCATATCATGGCTTATCATCCTCATATCATAGTTTTAGAAGCATTCATAATCCACAGCTCCTGTGCATAATCTACAACCCCTGTGCATATCCGTATCAGCATTTCACTCCATCAGCATATAGGTTAGAAGTATTCTTCTTTTGCCTACTCGTTCTACAGGTTGCCATTCTGAGAAGCTTTGCTTACACAATCTGAGAGCAGCAACTTCAAGAGAATCGCTGGATATAGAGAACAATGGAACAGTTTTGAAGAAGCTCTGTTTGTTTTGATTTTATTTCAATTTATCCTACTTTCTTTAGTTTAATGTTGCATTGGTGTGTTTTATTTGCTTTATTTTGATACTAACATTTTCCACACACATTTTTGGTGCCCACCGTGGGCATTTGCCCCAAATTTTAACATCTTTTTATAGATTTTTCTGACAGGTTACGGCTAGAAGAGCGATTCAGTGCATTAAACACGTTTCAGCGCCTGTTCACTATTTCACAGTGCTCTTTAACACTGTCATAGGGCCCGTTCACCATTTCGCAGTGCCTGTTCACCATTTCGCACGCCCGTTCATCATTTCATAGCACCCGTTCACCATTTCATAGCGTCGGTTATCAATTTTGCAGTGCCCGTTCTTCATTTCATAGCGCTCGTTCACCATTTCACAGCATCGATTATCAATTTCGCAGTGCCCGTTCATCATTTCATAACGCTCGTTCACCATTTCATAGCGTCAGTTATCAATTTCACAGCGCCCGTCAGCAATTTCATAGCGCCCTTTACTAATTTCACAGCACTATTTTCTATAGCGCCCTTTAAGTCTGTTTTAGCGCATTTTTTTTACAAAATCTATATTTGTAATTTGTAAATTTGTAAATTAGACCGCAGCCAGTAGGAACTTAATTGGAATGAACCAATCCTAGGATAGTCACTTAATCAAAATGAATCAATCCTAGGATAGACATGTATTTTAAAATGAATCAATCTAGGGTAGTCACTACACAAAGATCTTGCAATTAAAATTGAACAATTTTCTTTTGTGAAGCAATATCTTCACTTAGAGTAGATCATTGTGATTTGGGTTTTAAAAAGAACATTTATTTGCTTTGTCTATGGCAATAGGTCTATGCTCTCCCCTTAACTGGGTGATCAAAATACCAGACTTTCCTTTCCAATTTCATGCAAATTTACTATTTTTATTACAACCTTTTAGAAGGCCTGCCGTAGTGGGAAAAAGTACTCACCCTACGGGAACGACCTAAGTGGGAACAACTAAAGCCAAGTTTTCCAACCCACTTTAATTAAATGCGGATGGTTGATGAAAATCCCATTTGATGGTAGTGTGTATTGATAACCATCCCCAAAGCCTTTGAGGTTGGGAGGTCTCTCGAGGGAGTCTATCATTTGCCACACCGAATGGAAACCCTTATTACGAACCTAGTGTAGTATCTAACCGAAGTCAGTTTCTGAACATCCTAATAATCATAGTGCAGGGGAGGGAAGAATCTACCCCCAAGATACTCACCATATAATTTCCAAGGACCATTTGCTTAGGGGATCCGGTATCCACCTCCGTCACTCTAAGTACGCGCCTAGAAAAGACAAAAACACGGGCGCCCTTTCGGGGGTGACACGGCTATGTGAGTCGACGCAGTTCTAAGATGTGGGCTGTTGTTTATTATGATGACCTACTTGAGTACTAAGAGTGAGTCTGTTTGATCTATCTATCATGTGTAAAACCTGTGACAACAATTTTTGAACAACATTTTGGTCATACACTTAATGTTTAGAATAGGACTTAAAAACAACTATTCTATAACTTGCTTGATGTGTTTTCAATACATTAATTCAGCAAAGATCATCCAAAACTCACAATCACATTGATTACTCCCATGTTAAGAGATTGGAAATCCACAACCTTTATTAAGAAATCCATTCTCAAACGAATCAAAAAGCCAAAGAAACAACTTAGTTACAAGAAACTATTGAAGAAAAGACGATTCTTGTACCAAAGCCGAAAGGTTTTACTTAAACATAGAACCTTTCTCCATCGATACCATGATTGTGTTAGAGGTTTCACTGATGATTATGTTGTAGAACCATTATACTCATGAGCTTTCTTTCAAAGAAGAGCCCTTTCTCAAAGGCACAACCATAGTCAACGCATTCATTTTTGTTATATTCCCCAACCTACAATTGAATATTTTATTCATCCAAATCAATTTTTGCAATACAGAACTCAATCACATTAGGCATTCATCACAAAATCCATCTTTTACGAAGCTACGATCAAACTTCATAAAGTGCAAAATCATCCTTTTCTTGATCTTTTGCTTAAATTCCCGCCAACAGGATTTTCATCCTTTCAATTAGGGAACAACACAAGCTAAAGACTAGAAATCTTTCAAGTCATAGAATCTTCATTCTATCCTGACTTTCATATCTATCACAAATTGCACTATTTCATTCTTTTGATCAAAAGTTAGTAGAATTTGGAACAAAGCTTATGCCTGTTGTCACGAGATCTCGAAAACACATGGAAAAAGATGAAGGAGAAACTACCACAAGCAAAATGGGTGATAATAATGAGAAAGAAGAGAATGCACTTCATATAGAAGAGTTAACAGAAGAAAAGCTTCAAGAAGCAGAACAAGATCCCCAATTCCATACTCTTATGGAAAAGATTTTAGAACGAAACAAAGAAAGATATTTTCTTTCATTAGCTAATCAAGGAGCTAAGTTACCTTCCAATTTTGACATAGAAGGGATTAAAGTGAATCTTGAAACTCCTCCTAATGATTTTAGTGCCCTTACTCAATAGATAAAAGAATTACAAGGGAAAATAAAGGAAATGCAAGGGGGTGTAACAAAGAAATATGTTTTGGATGACATATCTCCTTATCTATTTGATAGGAGTCTTCAAATGATCCCTTTTCCAAAACATTGTGAAATCCCTAAATTTGATAGGTATAATGGAAAAACTGACCCCATTGAACATGTAAGGGATTTTCAAAATATGAGTCTAGAATTTGCTTATGAAGATACCTACTTAATGCGATTGTTTCCACGAAGTCTGGGTGAACAATCCATGGAGTGGCTTTCCAAAATCACTCCCCCCATCAAAACCTTTGAGGAGTTGATAAATCAGTTTATATCACAATACGCCTACAATATTCAACACCAGATAACCATGCTTGATCTTTGTAAAGTGAAACAAAAAGTAGGAGAATCCTTCATTACGATTTTGCAAAGATGGAGAAGATTGTTTGCACGATATTCCCGTCCTATTCCTGAAAAGGAAAAGATGGATATCTTTATCAATAGCCTAGATCAAGAATTAAGCTATAGGCTTAATCTTCATTGTCCTCATAACTTTGAAAAATTGATTGAGAATGCAATCACCATTGAGGGGGCTTTGGTCAAAAGAGGAGTGATAAAACTTGATAATCCAAGTTCATCCAACCAAAAAAACAATGATAAAACAAGGTTTTGGAACAAAAATAAAAATGTTGTCAATGATGGTATAGTGGATGCAAACAATCTACGAACAAGACCATCTATCTTTAACCTATCAAGTGCTCCACGAAACAATCAACAAGGAAATACCAACCAACAAAGAAACAACAATCAACAAGGACTGAACTCTAACCAAGAAAGCATGACCAATCAAAACAAAAAGGATAATCGTGGTAATTTCAATAACAATCTTGGCAATACCCAAACATCAAATTTACCAAGATCTCCATTATTTTCAAATCGACAAAACTTTACCACTTTGGGTCAATCTCTTGAGTCTGCTCTCAAGGAGCTTCTTGATAATAAGGTTATCACCTTACCACCACAAAGAGATTATGAACCACGAGTCAAACCACCATCATGGAATGACTCGTACTATTGCAATTATCATTGATGTAAAGGTCATAGAACAAATAACTGTCAAGCCTTGTGAAATCTAGTACAAGATTTAATTGACAATGGCACCATTACAATTGAAGGACATCATACCAATGATGATCATCAGGCATTCAAAGATCCTTTACCAAACTATCAAAAGGGGGAAGCATCAGATACCAAAGCAAAAGGCATAAATAATGTTGAAGACAACATAATCTGCCACATCTATGCAGATGATCAACGGGTTAATGTTATTAAAATCAAGGAAAAACAAGAATATCAACAGGTTAATGTGACTACGAGAGGACAAGAAAAAGTTGTTTTAAAAGGAAGTTCATCTAAGGCAGCTATTCCTCCTTCAACTCATTATAATCTAGTTGATCAACTGAGAAAAACATCAGCTCAAATCTCCATTCTTGAACTTCTCAAAATATCCCCCGTACACAAGAATATTTTAGAGGAAGCTCTTGTTAACACAATTGTTGACACTGATCTGGATATAAACAAATTTCAAACTATGGTGGGACATTTGTCTTCCCCCACTTGTCTTTCATTCTCCGAAAAAGATGATGCCTCCATGACACATCTGCATAATTCATCGCTTTATCTGGAAGTCATGATCCATAAACACTGAATTAGACGTGTCTTGATAGATGGAGGAGCCGGTTTAAAAATTTGTACCTTAAAGCTTATACATGCCTTAGGAATATCAGAAAATTCCATTGATCCAAGAAGGAAAATAACTATCAAGGCATATGATGATGAAGAAAGAGCTTCTAAAGGAATAATAATGCTACCTATCAGAGTGGGACCTGTTGTGAAAAATACATTTTGTCAGGTTCTAGATCGTGATCTTTCCTATAACATACTTTTGGGTCGCCCATGGATTCATGATATGCAAGCAGTACCATCAATGTATCATCAATGCATCAAGTTTCCGTATGATGGATAGGAAATAACTATACAAGCTGATTACAATAGCACCCAAACTTGTTCAAATCTTTGAGCAACTCAAGACACCTTTGTGCCACACAATAGGGAGGCTCTTACTGCTTCTTCTTCCAATCTACAAGACCAATTGCAAGAACTGACAAAGAATCTTGACACCAAGCTACATTTCAAAGACAAAGGAGTAGGCGAATATTCACTATCCATTTCTACCTTACCTCCTTCTCCAAGGTCACATGGTCAACCAACCCTATCAAATCAAAAGATCGCAACAGCCTCTACATCCCAAGCTTCTGTGTCGTTCACAAAGTTTGATGAACAATTCATTAAAGCTAACACCACTGAGGAAGAACCTGAAGATAGGGACATCCTAAGCTGGCTATACAAAGATGAAGATGAATCTCTCTTGCACATCAAGTTACCTACCGAACAATATCGCAAAGGGTATACTATCATGCAATGAATGGGCTATGAAGGAAGTGGTCCTATAGGGAAAAGAAAAGAAGGAATCATTGAGCCAATTCAACCTATTTCAATACATCAAAATGATAAAACAGGACTTGGATATGGCAAAGATACAGAAGGGTCAACTTCACAGCAAACACAACAAACTCATGAAGTAGAACCAATTTCAGATAAACCCCATGAAGATGTCACTCTACAAAATTTTTATGGATCAGTTTTCCAATTGTAGAACAGTTCAGACACTGATTCTAATGAATACGAATGGGATGATGTCTCTGATGATACATTCTTAATAGAGAAAACGGTGGATGTCATACACAAATTTGCACCCACGTTCTTACAAGGAGAGGGCTCAAGGCCTCCACTTGATTATGTTTTACACAGCGATCATGCCTCAAGTAAGGACGATTCAGGTTTTAACGAGATTGATAATCGACAGGAGAATATCATCATAGACCTTATCCATCGTGAAAATGACAACCATATCATGACTTTGACAGCTCAAGACCTTACCCAACCTAATGATTCCATGCCTTTAGTTTATCCGAAACTTATTGATTGGGATGACGATGCACCTATCCATATCCCTACATTCCACGATGATGAGGATATTGTAAATTTCCTTTGTTCATCTAGTCAAGAAAACAATTGTTTCATCCAAGAATCTCATAGTCAAGATTTTGATAGGGAGGGTGTCAAGTCTCTTAGCTACAAAATAAATAAAATAAAAGATGGATCTATCGGTGAAAACTGAAAAACGGTAGTGGTAGATCACAATAAGAGAAAAATGAAGAGCGAATCCAATGGTGAAAACCTTTTTGAGGCACTAAAGGATGAGAAACTTGACACTCTTCCCAACCATTATCAAGAAAGATCTTTTGTTTTGATTGAGACCACAAAATCAATCAACATAAGTACAAAAGAGCAACCAAAAATCTTGCAACTAGCAACATCATTAACAGTGGAAGAAGTACCGAAATTCATAGGGTTTTTGAAGGAGAATCAAATTAATTTTGCTTGGTCATATGCTGATATGCCAGGATTGGATCCTAATCTGATAATGCATCATCTATCCATAAATGCAGGGGCAAAACCTATGAAGAAAAAACTCAAAAAAATGCATCCACATGTTGCATTATTGGTTAAAGAAGAATTAAATAAGCTTCTAGATGTTGGATTCATTCGGTCTATTGACTATGCAGAATGGATTTCCAATATCGTACCTATTTCAAAACTGGATGGAAGGATTATAATTTGTACAGATTTCAGGGATTTGAACAAAGCATGTCCCAAAGATGATTTTCCTTTGCCAAACATAGATATGATTGTTGATTTAACTGCTGGCCATGCAATGTATTCATTGATGGATGGATTTTCAGGATATAACCAGATAAAGATTGCACCAGAGGATCAAGATAAAACAACATTCACATGTCCTTGGGGTACCTATTGTTGGAATGTAATGCCATTTGGGTTAAAGAATGCAGGAGCGACTTATCAAAGAGCAATGACAACTATTTTCCATGACATGATGCACACCTTCATGGAAGACTATGCGGATGACTTATTGGCCAAATCTCACACAAGAGAAGGACATCTTGAAATCTTGTCAAAAATCTTTGTCAGAATGGAGAAGTTCAATGTTCAACTCAATCCAAAGAAATGTGTCTTCAACGTTAAATCTAGAAAACTCCTGGGATACATTGTTTTAGAAAAGGGCATAGAGGTTGATCCGGAAAAAGTACAAGCTATAATGGACATGTCGCCACCTCAGAATATCAGTCAGCTTTGATCTCTACAAGGATGCCTACAATCCATCAAGAAATTTATAGCTCAACTGGCAGACAAAAGCTTACCATTTACACATCTATTGCATAAAAATGTCCCATTCAAATGGGAGGAAAAGTGTGAAGTAGCATTTAATCAAATCAAGCAATATCTTATGAATCCACCAGTCCTAATTCCACCAGTTCCAAGAGAGCCCCTAATACTCTATATTTTGGCAACATAAGTATCTTTGGGAGCGCTACTAGCACAAGAGGATTCTACAGGTAAAGAAAGGGCTATATACTATATCAGCAGAACTTTAACAAGTCATGAACTAAACTATACTTTCATTGAAAAAGCTTGTCTAGTAGTAGTGTTTGCTTCTCAAAAGTTGTGACACTATATGTTGGCTCATATAGTTAAGCTGATAACTAAAATTGATCCACTAAAATACCTCTTAAGCAAAGCTACCTTAACAGGAAGACTTGCAAAATGGGTAATGATCTTAAGTGAGTTTGACATTCACTATGTAGATCGAAGAGCTATAAAAGGATAGGTTATCGCAGATCAGTTGGACGAAGCACCTTTACAAGAAGAAAACCCAATGCATATTGAATTTCTTGATGCAAATTTCTTCACAACAACAATTCAGAAATCATGGACATTGTACTTTGATGGATCCTACATGCAACAAGGCTCGGGGGCAGGGATTCTTTTTGTCACACCTGAAGGATATACCATTCCAAAATCATATCGGTTGATGTTTCCTTGTACGAATAACATGGCTGAATATGAAGCATTGCTCATAGGAATAAAGATAGCATTAGACTGGCGGATTACAAAATTGCAAGTCTATGGTGATTCACAACTTGTCATTAATCAAATCAATGATGATTATCAAACTAAAGATGATAAGCTGCTACCTTACAAGAACATGGTGGACGATTTTAAAAAATATTTTGTGGCAATCAAGTTTTCACAAATCCCAAGGATTGATAATAAAGTTGCAGATGCAATGGCTACAATTGCTTCCTTGTTACAATTATTAGAAAATCAAAAACAGTACAAATTCTTGGTGGAACAATTGTTTTCTCCCGCCTATGATAATCCTAAGACCCAAGTCATATGCCATTTAACCAGTTCTGATTCACCCTTATATGGCAAGATCTATACCTATCTGAAAAATAACATCTTACCTCCGGATTTATGCCGAAACCAAAAAAGGAATTTCATACGCCAATCATCTCGTTATACCCTGATCGTCGATATTCTTTACCGACGTGGTCTTGATGGTACACTCCTTCGATGTCTTGAACGTGACGAATCTGAAAAAGCCTTACAAATGGTTCATGGTGGTATTTGTGGAACTCATTCAAGCGGTTTAACCTTAGCCAAGAAACTTGTTAGAATGGGATATTATTGGCCTACCATGGAGAGAGAATCTTTTATTTTTGTCAAGAAGTGTTCTAAATGCCAGATCCATGGGAATCTTATTCATGCACCTGCACAGGAACTACAGCCTTTCACTCCGACATGGCCTTTTTCTCAATGGGGACTAGATCTTGTTGGAAAAATTCATCCTTCATCATCAAATGGGCATAAATTTATCATTACAGCTACAAAATATTTTACAAAATGGATCGAAGTTGTTCCTTTGACGACCGTAACTGGAAAACAAATATCATTTATCATTTATCTTGAATTACATCATCTGTCGATATGGAATTCCAAATTCAATCATTACTGATAATGGAAGGCCTTTCAAGAATCAGGGTGTTGACGAACTTTGTGAAAGATTTCACATCCAACACAGGTTCTCTACACCTTATTATCCACAAGGAAATGGTCAAGCAGAAGCTTTAGGGTGTGTGCAAAAAGTTGAGTCCACTTTTTGGCCAAAAAGTGTTTTCCCTTATTTTCAACATTTGACACATTTGACCTTAAAATTTGAAGCACTTAGAGATGAAATCTTCAAAAAAGTCACTGATCATAAAATGTAGTACTCAGAGTCTAGTTTCCAAAGATATAATTTATTTCAATACCCAGATTATACAAATTGAGTTTCAATAGGTATTTCTAAAAACCACTGTTTAAAAGTCACTTTTTTTTACCATACCATGCACGTGTACAACATCCATATTTTGACCTAAATTATCGTATTTTTCTAAATCCTTTTAGGAAAAGATTTGTGAGTCACTGAAGCTTGTTCTCGATATTTTTTTGTAATTTTTTATTGAATACTTTTTTTTTTGTTAATTTTCTATTAGGCATATTTGTCGTTTTGAAAAATTGTCGTGTACGACACGCATAAGATGACCTTAACTTATCATTTTTTGAATTTTTTTTTTAAATTGAAAAGAATTGTCTGAAGTTTGTTCTCGTGCAATCCATTCGTCAAAATGTTATGTTGATCAAAAGTTATTAAAATATTTAAAAACCCTAATATTTAAAGTTTATGGACTAGTTTCATTAGAAATTAATTGAAAAATAGAAAAAATAATCCAATTGTAAAAAGAATTATATATTTGGAATCTACATTGTCTCATCTAAAATGGGTTTTAATTTCGTCAAAAAATTCTACAAAAAAAGTTGTCAGCCATATGTCCAAACTCAGTATTTTTCTCTAGCATTGTTAGGACCTTCAACTTGCAGGTCAAACCAGGTTGAAGGCCTAGGTTCGGATTCCCAATGCTTTTCCCGAACCAAAATACAAGGCAAAAACCCGCCTACAAAGAAAACCCAATTTCAAATTTTTGGAAAAGGGATCCCGTTTTGGTTCTACAAAACGGGATCCCCTAAATCATAAAACCGAAAATTTCCATTTTGGAATTTTAAAATGGGATCCGTATTGAAAATTTTCCAAAAACGGAAATTTCAAAATGGAAAATTTCAAATCGGGATCCGTTTTGAAACTTTCCATTTTGAAAACCGTTTTGGAAAATTTCAGTATGGATCCCGTTTAATTTTCAAAAGCGAAAAATTTTAAAAGCGGGATCGATTTTTTTAAAAATGGGATCCGTTTTTAATTTAGGCTCGGGATCCCGAAGCTAGACGGGATCCCATTTTTTAAAAACGGGATCTCGTTTCTTAGAAGCGGATCCCATTTTTGCAATGCCGATTTTTTTTTTGGCTAAGGCAAAAACTTCCACGTTTCGTGGACTCAACTTCTTGCACTTACCCTTCAAACAAAACAATCTTGAAGATCTTGAAGAAGACAGTAAATGATGTCGGTCGTGATTGGCATGTCCAATTAAATCCAGCTTTGTGGGCATACAGAACCAACATTCGTACACCAACAGGAGCTACCCCATATGCCTTGTTATATGGAGCAGAAGCGATCTTACCACTAGAGGTTGAAATACCTTCGCTTAGGGTCTCACTCAAAGGATTGATAAATTATGAAGACTACCGAGTATCTTGTCTGCAAGAGCTTGAATTGTTAGATGAAAGACATCAACATGCAGCTGATCATTTGAAGGGTTATCAACAGATTATGTCCTGTAGCTACAATCACAGAGTTAAACAACGTACATTTCAAGTGGGTGACTTAGTATTGAGAGAAAATCCACGTAATCAACAAGACAGAAAAGAAAGGAAAATTTGAACCAAATTGGCTAGGTCCATTTGTTATCATTGCAGCATATGATTCTGGAGCATATCAGTTATCTACGTCAGAAGGGGACCTGTTTGAAGAGCCGATCAACAACATTCATTTGAAGAAGTTGTATGTCTGAATCATAAAAAGTCCTGAAAAAATTCCCAAAAAAAAAATCATAAAAAATCCTTAAAAAATTCCAAAAAAATTATAAAAAGTCTTGAAAAAATCCATAAAAATCAGAAAAGTCTTGAAAAAGTGCAATAAAAACAAGTGGTGAAAACCTGGAAAACAGGAACTACTTGTGATCAAAATGGGCTCCTTTATCTATTAGCTTATGTCTTGCATTTGCATAACGGCATCATCTATCCATATATATCATCTGTACATATCTTATCATATCCATATCATACAACGGGAATCCTTGTGTTTCATCATGGCTTGATGAAATTTGTACATATCCATCATATTCAAGTTGTGTTTAAACTGGGGGTAGAAACACAAACTAAGACAAGAGAGGGACAACAAGCTTTTCGAACATTATAAACGGACAAATGATGGTTTGAAAAAATGCAACATACATTGACACATCAAATCAATCACAATACCAAAACGATCACTCAATGCCAATGAAATCAAACAACATGGTCAAAACAACGTTCATCAAAACACAAACATCAATGTTGATAACCAAGTTGGATGATCTTAATCTGAATAATGTTTAGAATACTTTAAGCAAAATTTGAATTGTTGGTTGATTTTCTATCATATCTCTGGAGCAATTTGATGATGTATTGAACTAGAAAAGCAAGGAAGGAGTATGATTTTTCTTTGTTTGTTGTTTGCGAGAAATCATTAGTACTATGCAAATTGGTCGCGAGACATGCTCTACTACGTATCATTGATGACATTTCGGAATTTGCATAGGAAACAGGTTAACTCTTGTTTGTTTATGCAGACGATACTTAGGTCATCTCGGTTCAATTATACCTAGATGCTTGTATTATCTTGCTATATCAAAAATCATGAAAGCAATACTCAGGTCATCACTAGTGCTAACATACCCTTTGATGCTTGTATTAACTTTCAACATTTCAATGCTCTATGATGACACAAAAAGTATACATAAGCTCTCATAATGGCAATATTGTACATATATCCTGCATGGTTAGTATAGATTACATTCATTCTAGAATTTGCATTTTGCATTTATAGATTTTTCCAAAAACTGGCAAAGTATCAAACGTTTCATATCTTTCCAATAAAATGACTGAGTACATTTTGACATTCACAAAAACATCATTTCATACATTTTTCATACATATTTGCATCAGAAAATCATAAAAACAAAGCATACATCATAATCAAAACATTCATAAGCATTTATAAGTTGTACCATCTATCATTTTATATTCATAAAATTGTTATTCAATAGATTTCAATCATATCATAACATTGCACTTTCATTTCTCACATCATAAATCATGCATATATATACATCATAGGCATTAACATCATGACACCATCACATAAGCATCATGCATATAGAAAATAGACACATTCATCACATAATGAATCATCGCTGCATTTCATATATCTCAAAAATGAATGTCAAAATGTACAAAGATGTCAACTATGTATGACATAACATCATCAAAAATGGGATCATATCAATGTGTATACAAATGTCTCGTAATGATAAAACATCATACAAAAAGCACTATGCCGTGCTATCCTCTGATGGTGTTGGTCTGGGACCTGTCCCACCTACACCTAATGGACCTGCTCCACCTGCCCCTGATGATCCTCCTGGTGGTAATGGTTGTGATACACCCCTGTTCGTAGCCCAAGAACGACTATGTGTAGACCGAGACTGTGTATTACTCACTCTCTACTTGGGTGGCACTGCATCATGATACCTAATCCTATAGAACTCTGCCTCCCGGATGGCTCTGGTCAACTCTCTCGTCATGCTATCACCTGCTACTGCTCTCTGAAGACTCTCAGCTAGAGCCATGGCCTCCTCACCCTTTCATCGAGTTGTATCTCTCTCAGCCGTCACTGCTGTCAGTTGTCCCTATAACTGTGTAGCTAAGGTCTGTGGCTGTAATAACGGACTCTGCAAACTCTGCACCCTACCCTGCAAGGTTGCTATCTGACTCGATAATGCTGGATCTACTGATGACAATGGAGCTAATACTATGGGATCTACAGAAGACGATGAAGTTGTCTGTCTCATCCGTGATCCATCTCTACCACCACCTCTGCCACCTCTACCACCACCTCTACCACCTCTGCCACCTCTACCTCTACCTCTATCCCCACTACTGTCACCCCCACTCTCCTCATCACTGTTATCTCCATCATCATCTGACTCATCATCATCCTCCTTGGAATCATCACTCTTTGCAACTGCCTCTCACTGTCGCCTATGACCAGCTATCTGTGGTCTCTCCTCTGCAATAGGGATAGGCTCATCAGGATCAAATAATCGTGGTGTAGGATGATCCAACACATACTACCCATACTCTGTCGTCATCCCTCCATCAAGAATATCAGGTCTATAGTCCCACATCTGAGCTCCCAAACTGGTAAACTCTACCACCGCTGCATCATATAAAATCCGGAGTCCCCACACTGTGACCTCCTGCTGTCGACGCGCATAAATAGCAGAACCCATGGGCATACCCTAAGGCTGACCAAACTATCGACACACCCGACCAACAAAAAACCTCTCAATAATCCCAGGTGTCTAGCCAATAAGATATCTGGCGGTAAACACATAGGGCATCTCCCTAGTATCCTCTGGCCATCCCTCACAATCTACATAAGGTCGCCAACAAACTGTATCTAAATCATCTAGAAGATGCTGCCAATGATCTAATTTATCCAGCCTCAGCTGAGTAATGATATCTGCATATCTGAATCTGTATGGCCGACTAGTCGGTCGCCGTCCTCGAGTCAATGGTCGCATGACAGCAAAATGCTCCCATGCCCATATCTATAACAATGAACAACCAACTGCAAAACTATGACCTCCGCCATATACAATGTGATGTAGCTCATCATACAAATGTGCAAGCATGCATGATCCCCAAGCATAACGTGTGCCCTGCATCACCATCCTCTCGAGTACACGACCACATCAGACTGCAAAGCCCTTCAACCTATGGTTGGGGCACAACACACCTCCAATAAAGCCTGCAAGTACAGAGGGCAAGGGCGCATATGAATCTGCAATCTCACCCCATGAGATGAAATATCCAGCAATATGATCATCTCTGAAAATCCTCCTCAAAGCATCAGTGCCTCCCGCCTCTCGGCCATCAAACCTCACTATCTCCTCCATCACTGGAATCCTCAAGATATGGTACACGTCCTCAGGAGTCACGGTAATCTCTCTTGTCGCCAAGTGAAAGGTGTTTGTGTCGCTGTGCCACCTCTCTGCAAGTGTTGTCAATAGACCTCTGTTGAGGTGCACCTCAGGCATGCCAAGCAACAAGGTCAATCCACATGCCTCGATCACATCTCGATCTGCCTGTACAAGCTACGGAATCAAACTCCATGTCCTCGAGAATGTCTCTCGTAGCTGCAAAACACCCAATCTCTCCTATTGAATAGGACGAAAACATCAAGACCAAACAATATCAAAATCAATTCATCACGATAAATCAATCAAATCTCTGTACAAATTAATCAAATCTTTTTTTTTTTAACAACTTTAGAAGCAAACTTATCAAATCAACCTATTTGTTTTTCATCTTCATGAAAACAAATTTATCAGAATCCTGTTCGCTTTTAACAACTTTAGAAACAAACTTATCAAACAACTGTTTGTTTTTAACAACTTTAAAAGCAAATTTATCAACTACTATTTGTTTTCCAACAACCTTGGGAACAAATTGATCACACCAAACAACATCAAATCATGGGCGCTACAGCAATCCTATTGGGCGCTACAGAAATCCTAACAGGCGCTACAAGATCATGGGCGCTACAAAACACCTGATGGGCGCTACAAAAAGTCTAATGGGCGTTATAGAATCATAGGCGCTATGAAAATCATAATGGGTGCTATAAAAAGCATAAAGGGCGCTAAAAGAATGTTTAAAGCTACAAAAACATGGATAAATGTGCAACGAACGGTAAATTTTTAAATCACAAAAGTTTAACGGGGTACATACCACAGGTCCATAATGTGCCGGCTACTGATGTCGTCGGATGCGCTCGCAACGGTGTTGGTGGATAGGAAGTGCCATCTTTCTCACTCCAGAGCTTAAAAATTACAATTTTTACTAGGTTAAAATGGGAAAATGACATGGAAAATGACATTTTTAACCTATTTAAAGGCAAAATTGGGGCATTTTATCACATTTTGTCACAGTAGGGGCAATTTAGATCATCAATTTTTCATCTCACATCTTTCCACGTCAATTTCTTCACATCATCATTTTCGAATGATGAATTGACATTTTCAAAAATCATAAAAATCGAAAAATTTCAAAAAATCTAAAAATTCATAAAAATAAAAAAAACTTCAAAATCTTATCGATTCATCGTCTGCGGGTGCATATACCTATCAACATTCGACAATCAACATCTGGGGCAAATTTCAAAATTCTTTGAAGCAATGCGTAAAACACATCACTTCAAAGAGGGGCAAAATGTATACACCTAAAAATGGTCAAATCACAATGTGGTAATTAATTAAATATTTTTAATATTTAATTAAATCTCTAATTCAATGCATATAAATAAATCTAAATAATTTATTTATATTGTTCATTCTTTCATTTCGATTAAATAAATAAGTTTATTTAATCACTTTTCTTATTCATTTCTTAATTAATTAAATAAACATTACGATTTATTTATATTAATTATCATATAATCTTGGCTTGAATATTTTATTCAAAGAAAGATTAAATATTCTTCTCTTCTAAAAATCTATTTACAATTAAATATTCCAAATATTTAATTAATTCTTCTAAAGTCTATTCACAATTAAATATTCCAAAATATTTAATTGAATCTTCTATAGTTTTAAAATCAAAAATCAAACTCACATGAAATTAAATAAATCTATTTATTTAATATTGGATTATCTTCATCAACCGTGAAACAAACTTCCAAAACAGAAAATTAATTTCTCTGTTTCTGTGCAAGCTTGTTCCCATGGGTTGAAAACAAGCCTCCATTCTTCTCTCCAACCTCCCCAACATCTTCCATCTTCCTCTCAACCTCTCCATCTCTCACCATCCAAAATTACCAGACAATCTCACAGCCATTGATCTTTGCCAGCCAGGCTCTTGCCTGCAAAAAGCTATAAAGGGGACTACCGGGTCTCTAAAAAAGATAGAAGCTTTCATACAGGAAAACTATAGTCAATTAGCTTTTCAGCATTCATAGCCTTTAGAATCATAGCATGGCATAGCTTAGCATATTAGCATCCCATATCATGGCTTATCATCCTCATATCATAGTTTTAGAAGCATTCATAATCCACAGCTCCTGTGCATAATCTACAGCCCCTGTGCATATCCGTATCAGCATTTCACTCCATCAGCATATAAGTTAGAAGTATTCTCCTTTTGCCTACTCGTTCTGCAGGTTGTCATTCTGAAAAGCTTTGCTTACACAATCTGAGAGTAACAGCTTCAAGAGAATCACTGGAGATAGAGAACAATGGAATGGTTCTGAAGAAGCTCTATTTATTTTGATTTTATTTCAATTTATCCTGCTTTCTTTAGTTTAATGTTGCATTGGTGTGTTTTATTTGCTTTATTTTGATACTAACATTTCCCACACACAGTAACCATCACTGCAAAGGGTCCACCTCTTTGAATGCAATTAAAATTTGTCATAGGAGAATAAATAATAAATATTTTGTCTCTCATGTCCTCTAGAACACTTTCCAAAGAACATGGAGACACTCAATCATCAACTTAAGATAGCAATTATAATGTCACTTATCCTAACAATTAGTAGCTAATATTTTAGGTGAGAAACCACCATTACCAACATTCTATTCATTCTTATGGCTACCCATTGTAGACCGTCCTTCCTCTTTTATTCGAGGCTGAGAGTCATTTGCAAGCCAAAGTGGGATTAATGTATGAAGCAATAGACTAATATTTAATTATATGGCTAAAGGGCTAAAACCTATAACAAGTGTTGGGTAGGTTAAGATAGATGACATGTTATGTGTGTCTCACCTACCCAATTTGGATAATGATTGACTCCTTTAGATATCTAGAAAGATATCTGAACATAAACACATTTTTGTAGATGGGTTGAGAAAAAAATTCTTGGCTCGACACAAACAACATTTCTTAAAGAAACCATATTTTAGGAAAAAAATTCTACGATGACAAAGATAACCCAAATTCCACTTGGACTGGGCATGGAGAACTATCCCCTTAGAAACTACAAATTCTTGGGCTCAAGGAGTGAAAACAAGAAAAGATGCACATGGACAAAGGTCAAGGGTCATGTTTGAGAATGGCTCCTAAAGGATGGCTTCAACAAAATGAAAAGAACAAACTCTTGTAAGGAAGCTAAGATAGTAGAACAACTTCCTACACTAATCAAGTGAGTGGAGTATAATGCAAAAATTTTACATATCTTTAATAGTTATAGAAACTTAAACATAAATATCATGCAAAAAATCTCTTTCAGGAGAAAAACCCAACACTCCAAAAGCCACCCATTATATTATTCAGAAATTACAAAGATTGCAATATACTTGCAGAGAAAGCTTATCATAGGAGTATCACCAACCAGAGATCCAAAGGCAACATGACTGCTATCACTCTCATAATACATCACAATACACAACTGTAATACAAGGCCCTCATAAAATAGGGTTGCTTTCTAGGGCAAGTCAAGTTAATGAAATATCAGCTGCTAGATCTACGACATAATGATGAATGGTCTAGATTTACAATAACAAAATAAAAATAAAAATTTCCTTTATGGGGCAGCGCCCCGAAGCCCTTGTCGGGGCGCACTGCCCTCAGACTTCCAATCAAGGGGATGATCCTCCCGAACCCCTTTGTGAGGGGGAAACCCCCTACGCCCCCTCGTTGTTGACATATCAATAGTACCTTACGTAATTTCAAGGTCGAGACACATTTTCCCAACAACTCTTTCATGAGGTTTTGGATAACATCACATTGGAGCCCATGTGGGGCCCAAGATTTGTTCACCCATTCTTGAAGCATATTTTTAGAGGGAAACCTCCCAACAAAATAACCTATTAAAATAAAATTTTCAAGTTATATATAGACATTCTCAAATTACATGATGTGAAGGACTATGTATGGAGGTGTTTTAGAAGGCCTACTTCATGAAAAAACTTGGAACAAATTTACTATGTCACTTTTGCAATGGAGCCATCCTCACGCAGCATAAAACCATCTACACCAACAATAACTGTTGAATTGATGAAATATGAGGCCGTTGAAAGGGAGAAAAACACCTACAAGTGTGAAAACTAAAAGACCCCATAGTAGTGCAAAAAGAAGAATCATGCCGTATGGTATAAGTAATGACAAAAGTTGACACAAGCAAAGCCAAGACCTAAACTCTAGCAAAGCCCATAATCATTAGGTAAATATTTTTAGGGATATCTAATTTTCACCATAACATTATTAGAACGTCATTTTCTTCTCATCCTCTTCGGTGTCTTTGAACACCATTCCACACAGAGGTAACCTGCCCCATTTCTCATATTAGCATTTTTTCTCTTTGTTTGCAGAGTTCATATTTTTGTTCCATAAGGACTTGTTTGTATAATCTAACGTCATTTGATGCTATTGAGCATACACTCAGCCCTGTGCTAGATCTTAATATTAAAATTTGCATGGCAGAACCAGAATAACAGAATTAATGATATACAAGAAAAAATGGCACTAGGTGGTGCAGAATGCGTATGGAAAATTGGAAATGGCATCATATGAGAAATTGATTGATTTTCTGACAGGGCTAATAATTGGGTTTAAGTGTTAAAACACTATGAGAAATAATCAATGAAGACAGTAAGGAATATGTAGAGTGATGACCGAGCTTAGAGGGGCACATAGAGGATGCGACATAATCTTGTTGATATCTCTCTGCTATGTGCATGCGCATTCACCACCAAAGGTCAGCAGTGATTTGATCTGTCTATAGGATGGATATCAGTCGTCTGCTTAAGACTTTCAAGTGTCATAGTCTATTTATAACTCAAAAAACGTTGATAAAGTTGCATTGATATGAAAACTGACAAGTCAGAGATAAATTGAAGGAATTAATAAACAACTGCACAGTTATATTTATATGTTAAGGTGAATACACAGATGTATGTGTGTATGGTTCAGAGGGTTTCAGGTAAGCTTAAATTTCAACTATGGAACCAGTTGCTATGATAAATCAGTCATGAAACATGAAGACATCTACATCCTAGTTTTCAAAAGTCACATATAAGTTGCTTGAAGGTTTGCATTTTCCCAAAAGTCTAGTAGTCAGCAGTAGCACTAGATGAATCCAGCTTGCACATAAGGCTAGGAAACATTAGTGGACAATAAATACATATTTAGTTGATAATTATGTACATCCTTGGATCAAGTTGATTCCATAGGCCTACAACGGTGTGCAACTGATTATATAGGTTACGTAGGCCACTAACTGATGTTATCATCTTAAAAAATGCCTTTCATTTCATGTTGGATACACCTAAAAAATGTACCTCTTGGAATTGATTCTAGGACTAAAAATCCTCATATCTCTAACTGGTAAAAAAATGTATCAAACATGGAGAGGTATAGGAGATAGTCTTACTGTAGAAAAGTAACTAACTTGCTAATGTATGAAAGAATCTGATCCTGCAAGGATTAAGAGAGCCTGTTAACATCTTAACATCATCATCTCTTTACTCAATACATGCATCATAAAAAGAACTTGTCATACTCATCCCTTCATATACTGGAAAACATATACAAGAGAGGTAAAAGACTGTATTCAGAAAAAAATGATTCAGAATACGGTATCCCATCCCATCAAACCCAAATCATGATAGGATCTCTCTTTTTCTAAGTTCTACTGCACAGTTCGAAGCCAAAATGTCCTTCCTCAATCAACTATTTTGGCAACAACCTACTTTTCTTATTGAAAAGTGGAAGCGTACCCACTCCTCTGTAAAAAAATGACAAAAATGCACTTAACATGCCAGTTCATGTGATATGTTTTATAAGCAAAATATCTTGTCAGTAAGGACAAAATTTGTTACAAGACTGTAGAAATAAATTCCGCTTTACTGGAATTTTGATAATGGTAAGCAAGCTCCTGGGATATAACTTGTGAAGAAGTTGTTTCAGGTAAGTGTCACATGGTGCAGTTTTTCTTTTTTTTTGTTTCAGCTGAACCAACCACTGACTCTGCTTCTCAATTTCTGTCACCAATAGAAACAGTTGATTCGAGTTACACTTCCAAGAAGTTTAATGTCTACATTCCTTCATTCGCTTCCTAAACTATATAGAATTTATTGGCCTATGCTCTACTTGATGAATTCATATTTACATTTAATATTGTTCTATAAGTAATATAAATGCAATCTATACTATTGCATTTTTATTTTTTCCTTAATGTAATCTCAGGTAACCTGGTGTTACCATTCCCTTTTGAACATGTTTAGCATGCTTGGTTCTGCACTAGTATCAATGAGTGGCTGCTTCTAGTAACAGTGCTATCAAACTTACCGTTTGGGGTTCTTGATTTACTCCTGTACTATTGAATCACTGTCAAAAGATCATCAACAGGCTCCTATGACAGGATTCTAGAAGGGCCCAGTATTATCATGCTCATTCCTGAACCATTTTACCAATTTGCTTCACTTTTCTTAACAACTGGTGAAGCAGCTTCCCCTGGTGACAATGCCACCACCAAATCTAACGCCTCAGATTTGGTATCCAAAATTGGAAGTATGGACTTTGTCATCAAAACTCCTTTATGACTGGGCTCTCCACATGGAATTAAAGCTTCACTGCTGGAAGGCATTGCATGATTTGCATCATGATTGTCCCAAATAATCATCAAGTCTTCTTCTTTGCCACTGTCATTGTCATCATCTAGAGAAATGATCTTCTTCGATAGCATCACCACATCACCGAAAATTGATTCTTGCCCATCTATGGATGATACTAAGCATAACAGGTCTTTCTTTGGACGCTGAACTAAATTACATGTTTCTGCAAATCTTCTGCTACGCCTGCAAACTGTTTTCCCATCTGAAGTGGCAGGTGTACAAGAGTTAACAAGTTTGTGCTTATTGCTTCTAGTAGTAGCCTTCTCTTTCTTCCATTGCATTTGTTCTATTCTTTGTTGTCCATATTCTTGTTCATCCCCGAAGTTTTCTATCGACAAATTGCTGGCAAAATCTTCCCTTGAGACTTCCATCTTATCAGAGTTGTCTGTAAGTAAGGCAAGGTTATCATTCAGTTGTCTTCCATTCATTCTCTTGTAAGGAGTACACTCTTTGACAACCCTAAAAATATGGACTCTGAGCTTAACTTTCTTTTTGTTATTGTCTATCCGCTCAAAGATGCAAGCATCTCCTTCCTCCAGATTATTACCACGTGAAAAATGTCCCCAACCTCCACTTAGGGCAGCTCTCTCCAGATGTCCCAGGTATTGTACATGCCATTCCTTACAATTAGGATCCACAAGAGTCAGTTGGGTTCTCTCTCTTGGTAATTGTAGACTATCAGCACATGATTTTGAAATTCTCTGCACATCCAAACCATCTCATAAACTGAATTACATTAATCCATTAAATTCCACTTAAACCCTGCTAGTTAGAGCAAAGTAGAAGCTAAATTATATAAGCCCATTAAACCCCCTTTAAACCCATCTAATAACAAAATAAGAGATATGCATTGGAAAAAACAATGTGTGAATATCGCAAGAGATGAAAGACAGACTTAGAGACGGAGAGAAAGGGAGAACTTACAAGCCAAAATCCGCTGTACACATAAGACTGCGTCATAATTACTGAATAAAAGGGTCTATTTGATGTGAAAGAAATGGCAGCTTCAAGGACCTGGTTCCTTTCTGCTTCAGTAACAGGACGCCTACAAGAAATATAACAAGGTTTTCGATAATTCTTTTTTTCAGTCTCTATCTGCTGTCTCTTGGGAGGACGGCCTGCATTCAGGTTTCAAATTAAAATTTATAGGACATAGTTTTAGTAAAAATTCTGTGGAAATATCTGCTTTCAAAGCTCACTAAAATTTGGGGGACTCGTAAACATTCTAATATTCTATTCAAGTGCTTACATAATAAGCTTTTACTTACCGCGGCGTTTCTTCCCATGCATTTCAGGGATTGCTTGTGCTCGAATATTCTTCTCCTTGTCAGAAACCATAACAATCGACAACTGATTGTTCATGGGTTGATCAGAATTCTCAACAGCAGAACTAGCATTAGCAGTAGCAGGACATTCACAATGATGATAGGTGTTCTGAGGATTTAAAAAAGTAGTCTTTTTCTCACACCCACTCCTCCCAAAAATCCTAACTTTGAAGTACGACTTGTAGATATATTTGAACACCAGGAAATCTCCATACTCTATATTGTGATGATGCACAAATTTCTCCCAACCTTGTGCAAATTCCATTTGAGTATCTGTACCGCAGAGTTTTACATCCCACCTCTGGCTGCTTGGACCTTGCAGAACCACATTTCTTTCAATCCCAATCTCATCTCTGAATTTTGGGGACAGTGCAGGAGGAATACGCTGCAGTAAAGTAATCAAAACAACAAATGAATTTCTTATTTTATGTGTATATATCCAAAACGATAAAGATGGGTGCATGAGCATTGATATTACCAGTTTCTGTGCAAAATCTCCGAGCATGACTTTGAAGAAATAGGAACATCCATCAAGCTTCTCTTTCTGTTTGCCATGAATTTCAAAGCAATTCTTGGTGCAGAATGTGCAAGGTAGTAAGAGGTCCCCTGCTTCTTCATTCTCCATAGCAAATACAAATGCAGGGGGTGTCACATATTCCTGTCATTCAAAACCTTTCGAGATAAATCATGGAAGCCAGAAACAACCCATGTAACTATGATCACAAATGTTTGTCTTGACATGATCATTCCCTCAAGATTAATCACCAGTAAGACAAAATATACAGTAGAACCACAAATCTCGATAAGACACAAAGCCCATATAAGACATAAATAAGAAAAGCAAATTCAGTCTATTGATAAATTGAATTACGAAGAAACTCACCTGAAAAGAAACTTACAAGTGTTAGAAGGGATGACACTTGCAGAACTAAGACACGATGAATCAGCAGAAACAAAATTCAATAAATATCGAAGTAGGAGCAAATATCTATGCATCACGATTTCATTTCAGGTGGAATTCTTGTTGGAAAAGATAAAAGAGTGAGTTGGGCATCTCGATTACATCGTGCACAGTTGACAACAAACATTGTGGCTTCTCGAGGCAATGCCACAACTCACAAAGCAATTAGCCGGACTGATTCTCACGAGCACACTTATTTTATAAATTCCAGTACTCTTTTGTCTGCAATTTTTAAAACAGATTCCCGAGGAGTACAGTTTTCAATTTTCTAGCCAATTTTCCATAACAAGTAAATTGATTAAAAAATAGACTGTAGCAAGATTCCATGGCAGCACGTCAAGAACTTTTCACTTGTCGGCCATTAGAATTACAAATTCCTTTGTGATCTGGGTGTGGCTTCTTCTTAACCCAGTTTCGAATTTTGATCTGATTTTTATCAAAGATTTGGAATGGAATGGAATCTACGATCCACAATATAAATCTTTATGTACATAGGAGTAAACAAAAAAAGCTCTACTACCTACCAGATAATTCTCCAAAGAATTCAAGTACATTCTTACGTAATACTAAAATTTGTAGTTCAAGTTATTTGGAGATCTCCCCCTGAAATTCTTCGAAGTGAAAAACAGCACATCTGAAGGAACATAAAGTAAGTCTACGATAAAAACAACCTTTCGTAGCTTTAATTTGAGATAAGAAAGGAATCAACGTCCAGCCTATGAGATTAAAGAAGTACAATGTAAAATAAAGTATAAAAAGGTTAAGGTTAATTGAAAATTTAAGAGAATAAAGATAAATGGTGTGTATAAAAGAGATATATGTAATAAATTATATTTTTCATGTCTTATAATCTTGTAATATTTACAATCTTGTTGTGATATGAAGTTCTATTCAATCTTAAAAGAAAAGAAGGTGAATACAAACAAGGTAAATATAAGAAATAATCCTTCATGTGTAGAATATTGTGGAAGCAAAAATTTGGTTATTTGTTAGTGAAGATCAAACTTTTGGATGATGAAAAGAGTTAAGCACTTCTAAACTTTGCAAACCATAAAAGTTTGGAAAGAGAGGTCTTTTTCATATCTTAAATATAGATTTATTAAAACAAAAAATATATTTATTCAATTGATTGTGGGAATGTTTATGGAGGACACACCATTCAAATTAATGACATGCTTGATTAATGGAGAAAGAAGCTCAAGGGTGTTATACCCTACCCCCCCCCCCTTCCCTTCCCTTCCCTTCCCTTCCCTTTTTTGTTAACGATAGGGGTATCCCTGCAACCCAGCCTAGCATTCGAAGGGGCGAGCTGAGGCGAGACTAGTCCCCTGAAAGGGTGTTATACCTAAAAACAATTGATTAATTTTTCTTTTTATTATCTTAGTAACAAATATTTAGAGGCATTTGCATTTAAGTGTCACCTTTGTCTTGTAATTATAACTAAGAAAAATGTCACATTGTATAATAATATTTGATATAAGTAATTTAAGATGACTATAAATACGTATATAAATCCAATGTTCATGAAGATTTAAAATATTTTACATAAAGTACATAAAAGTGCTTGTATTAAGGGATCGTTGCTTTATTGTAATTATTGGCAATATGAATGTGTAATAGTGAAAATTGCTTACCTTAGAACTTTCCTCTTTATTATCGGTTCACTTTGACTTGGTTGTCCTTTATGTCATGATAAATGTACAAGTGAATTGATTTCTATTGAAAACTAAAACATAACCTAAGCCTTACATGATCCCATTTGCAATCATTTGTAGTGTCCAATCATGATCCTTGGTTTTATGTTTTCCACCTAGATTCAAATCCACAAATTGCAAAATTAACCTACATTGGTTTAACAATTTGTGAAAATGAACCCCAAACTTTTAAAAGGATTACCTAACCCTTCCAACTAGTCATTATGTGTTGAATTGAAACATGAAATATTTCTCACCATCTTTGGAGTTGTATTCAAAGACACGTATTCATTCATTTACAAATCATTGACTAGCTCTCATTCTTACCTACCCAATCATTCCAAAAGCATTATTAAAGAAATTGCTACACTACTTGCTTGCATAAGCATCTAGGGCATACTTTGCACAACTCCCTACTCCCTTCAATCTTTATTACAAGTTGTAAAATTATTCTATCCATGGGTTTGAGCAAAGGTATTCCAAAACACTACTAGTTAGCTAATATAGGTCACATACATCAAGGAAAGCAAGTCATAAGGCCAAAATTAGTAAATTTTAGATATGTCCACCAAGTTTAGATTTGTAGACCCAAATTCTACACTGTTCTACACTGATACAATTTGAGTTGTCACACCAGTGAAAGTGAACTTGCCATTTTGATAATCAATTTCTTAGTCTTTATATAATTGTCTAAGAAATCCTAATTTTGTAAAACTTTGACAAATCAATTGGTGACACTAGATACATATAAATCAACATTAGGTTTAAATCTTAAGAGTATACCTAATTTTTTTATGTAAATTTGATACAATTAATTCACTAGTATAATTGATCCCAATTATTTATTCTATGACTATTTACATATTAATTTATTTACCATAGAAAATATTTAAGGGGTGGTTATTTCTTTACAAAATAAAAATTAGCATAATTTAATGACTAAAATTTAGATATTGTCATTGAAACCTAAAAAATGGCAATATAATTAATAATGTTAATAAAGACCTCCATTTATTTAAATATAAGTATGTCATAATTGAGTTGATCCTACATTAATAAGAATTGTGAGACAAGAAAAACTTAAAACATTAGATGTACCTAAAATTTTACCTATACAAACAAATTAAGTTCATTATATAATTGAAGTAGATTTTCATTTGAAAGTGCATGATTAATGGGTCTATTTTTTTTAATTTAATTTTATAACCTAAAATATTATGAAACACTTTTGTGTGAGGAAGTAAAATACTTCCCTTGGGTACTATAGATCTAATTAAAATGATAAAATCAAATAAGAAATGGATGAGATTTATATAAATTACTAAGTAACTAATGTAAATGAATAATAATTAATTAGATACTTATTCATTTTTAATTACGATGGTGATTTCATTGGTTGATACATTGTAAGATTGAATCAAAATCAAGAATTTACATATAGAGTACTAATCAAGGTAATATAATAGAACTATACAAAGAATGTATTATGGACAAGGTTGTGTCATGTAGCCTAATTCAAGATTACCTAGCCACTTCATGCATTCTAGTTAAAATTAGGATGTTTAATATGGATTAGTTTATGTGATGCAACCTAGTCTACTATTGATGTGGCCTTTCAAATCTACTCATCTTCACTTTTGACTTATTTCTAAATATGGTTGTGCATAGAAGCATAGTAGGGATTGCTTCAAGATGAGAGAAAGAATTTTACTTAGTGGAAAGTAACCCCCTAAAGAGGAAAAAGTTGTTGAATGCATTCCACACATGCAATATGGATGTAGATCTAGTGGATTGATGCAAACATATAGTGCTTGAATGTGAAATCTATCTTTGGATGCTTTGAAATCAAATATGTATTTGGGTTATTATTGTTACCCCTTGATCATTTTGATGACCTAGGATCTATGTCTATGAATGCATGTCCATATACACTCAATTCAAAGTGTTTGTATCATAATATAATGTGATTATTATATCTAGAAAGGTGGCTTCAAAGCATGAGATTTGAAACTTGAATATGGTGGACTAGCCCACATTGTGTGATCTAATCCAAACTACTAGATCTAACCTATCCTAATGTGGACGATATCATACTAAAGTGATATATACTGATAAATTAGTCTAATGAATTTTAATTTAAATTAAATCAAACATTAGAATGTATGTTCTAAGTAGCCTAAAATGATGATTTAATGCATTTTTATTCCTTGCACAATAAAGTAAGATAATCACTCATTATCTAAATAATTATAAGATATTAGAATTATGCATAAATATTGTATAAATGTTTACAAATAGATATAGGAGCAATAAAAATTTAATGCAACTCCACAAAGTAGAAGAAATCTTATACACTTAATGTTTTAATCAATTGCTTAAATGTTAGTTCCTTTTTCATATAGTCTCCAAATAATTACTCAAATAATTTATGCGTATTTGTTTTATGCATTTTTATAATGAAAATTCATGCTTTCACTATAGTTTACCTATAGCACATAACTAAATAATTTAATCTAAACCCATAAGACCTAGAATTGGAAGTAATAATAAATATTGTATTAAAAGCTATTTAATAAACACATAATTAAAATAGCTTTCAAGAAGGTATTTAACTTAAGTTTCAATGATGAAATATAGTGCTAAAGATGTTAGAAAAATTATTTATGAATGTGTTAAACATTAGGGCCTTGTGATGTTGAATTCCTTAGAATCTATAAATTGAATGTACTTTAATTTGGTATAGATCCATCCAGGTACATAATTGATCTAGTGTGTGTAATTAAACTTGGTCCCACAAAAGTGAATTAGAAGAGAATTGATTACTATTGTAGATCCACCTCAACTCTTTTTTTTTTTGAAGTGGTATGGCATCTATAGACACCATTTAGGTTCTTTCTAAGCAGGGATCAATTTTTCTTTGGTCAATCCCCTAGGAATTTTGATTTAACAACGTGATGAACTAGTATAAAAGACAACAAACAAACATGTAATATACCTACTTGATGATGATGAAGGTAAAACACTTTATGATGTTATTATTTCTCTCTCATGTGGATTCTAATTAATTTACAACAAAGAGCCAACTTTATAGCAAGCTACATCTACTACAAAGGAGATGTGATATATTTGGTTGACTATCAACACATTGAAGTGTCATAACATGTACAAGAGACACACTCCTTGATAATACTTAGGTACAAGTAGGGATCAAAAATGAAAATATAAATAATTAACATAAATAAGACAATATATAATAAGATATAAGAATAATATATAGAAGAGAATTATAAGGAATAAGACTAATGTATGAATAAATTATGTATGAGAGTTATATACAATGAATACAATATATCAAATTTTGATCTAATAGAATATATATGATGTGCTATGAGATATGATGTCTATGTGAACATATGTGTATCATCAAATTTAATTGTTCTTTCCTATCACAACCTTTTATATCTCATTTAATATTTTTTCATCTTCCTCCTATTAATCACATTGGGGTATAAACACTTTCCCAAGTAACTTAGGCTCAATTCCTTAATCTGTGCCCAATTATTGATAAAATTCTAGTTGCAATGGCAAGACCCTAGTAAAATGGTAGAGGAAGATGAAATCAACAAATATATCATTTGCACATCAATGGTAAAATAAATAATAGCAAAGGATTTTAAATAAATAGGAAAATAAACTATAGTTTATAGTAGGATCCTTTAGGTTATATCCTCATGAGAGAGGGTTAGACACTTAGAGGATGGTGATTAGGAAGGTAAGGAATCCTAAAGGGATCTTTTAAGAGATGTGACCAATAGAAGAAAGATGTGAATAATATATAAAAGATGAATAAAATGATTAATGAAACACCAAATAAAAAACACCAATGGTAAAAGAAGATAACAAGAAACTAAGAAGAATTAGGGAAGAGATTGAATTAGAAATCATGGAATCAAATATGGAAGAGAAAATATTTAAACAAGTTCAGGAAAGGTAAGAAAGATACTGCAAAATAATGGAGAAGGCCATGGAAGTTGAAATAGAGTATGTTGAAAGAGGTCATTTCTAGAGAAGATAAGGATTTTGTGAATTAGGAAGAAGATTTAGATTGTACTAAGGGACTACTATTGAAAATATTGAAGATAGACAATATATTGAAAATATACCACTAGAGAAAGTGAGCATAAATGAGCACACCAAGTGAATTGCAGTTGGACATAATAATTCTATAAGAAACACTAAAATTAAATTAATTAGAATGACAAATAATAATTATTTCAAATGAGAAAGATATATCTAAGAAAATAAATGACCATCTAGATAAAGTAACTAAGATTTTAATGGGATGGAAAAGTAAATTAAAAAATATATGGTGTTTAAAAAGTCATTAGAAAGAGGTCTTAGGATTTTTAGTGCTCAATTAGGGAATAAAACCATAGGGGATTTACCATTTGAATTATTGGCTCAAACACCTCATTTGAAACTTGACTTTTAAAACCTAAATGTTAAAATCAATAATGGATTTGAGGGCTTGTTAACCCTTATTACAAAAATAAAACCTCTATATTTTAGTGTTGAATATTTAGACAATGTGGTGAGAAAAAATGTCATATTACAAAAGGAGAAGGTAATTAAAAATTTGGAATTACAAGAAATTAAAAAGAGTGTGGAAGAAAATGAAGTTGAAAACATGTTTAAAATCCTTGCCATGGACACAACTAAAACAATTAATGAAACATGTAAAAAACCAAAATTAATTGATGAAATGTCCTTAACCAATGAAATGTTTTCTCCTAAGTTACAGAAATCACATGGAGTGGTGAATCCCCCTAGCCAATATTCATCTCTCATGTTGGTTAAGATAAGAAGAGTGTTTTTGGAAGGTATATGTAGTGATTTACTTCAATAATAGAAACACAACAACAAGAATTTTTAAGTAATTGTACATACATATTAGGAAGTGATTTATTTGAAATATTGAATAAGAAAGAAGGAAATGAAGAAATAGGAAATTAGTAAGGTAAAGAGATTCTAATAGGAAACTAGTAAAGGAGAAGAAAAGTATAAAAAAATAGTGGAAAACCTTCACCTAACATCAATAAACTAGAAAAGCACACCACCAATATACAAAATAAAATAGTTTCCTATATTTGGTAAAGACACTACTAAATAATTTGAACATATTTTTGTTCTAGAATTTACCTAGAGAAGAAAATAAACTCATAGTGATCAAGTCAAGATGTATAACTTCATGGGGACTTGATAAAAGATGCAATTAAATGGTATATGGAGGAGTTCCTTGATCATAATAATAAATGGTAGGAAATCATGAAATAATTCTTATCTAATTTTGATTCCCTTGAACCCACATCTGAGAGTGTTAAGATGAAGGAAATGGTACAAGAGGAAGGAGAAACAATTAAGAATATGACTATAGATTCAAAAAACTGGTGAGAAAAGTGGAAGAACCCTTTATTGAGTAGTAGAGAGTGGAATGGTTCATAGTTGGGCTATTTTGAGAGTTTATAACTACTCTAGATGGTAGAATATTTGAAAATTATGCAAGTATAGTAAAATTGACATGTAGAGTGGAAGCTCACCTTTGGAGGAGAAAAAATAAAGTAGAGAACAAGGAAATGGAGAGGATGAGACTAGAACTTGAACAATTGAAAATTAACTAGGATATATTGTCTAAAGGTTAACATAACATATCATCATCAAATAAGATAAATAAGATTTGGTTCATTTACTATTCCAATAAAGACCACCTAAGGAAGAAGTTCCTAATGATGAGGAGTGAAAAAAGAACTACAAAACTTTGAGTGAAATTACAACTAGCCTCTAGTAGATTAAAATGTGTGTACTACAAGATATGTAGATAATGGATGAATATGAAACTAATTACTTCCATATCTTTTTTTTAAGGTAAGCGATGAAGAAGAAGATAAATAATCCTAATACAACCACCATGGTGAGAATAATGAATTTATTCATAAAGTAATCACAAGGGATAAAGCACTGCCATAATTAACATTCTACAACTAGGATCTATTGGTGCAAACAGGGGCATTTGTTATTTTATTTCCCCTTTTTAGTGTGAACAATGAAAATTATTTAACTAATCATTAGTCAGGTCCTATTTTCATGTTTTCACATGTTAAGTTTACTTATGGAGTTAGGAATCTTTCTACAAGTCTCTAATAGACATGTGATATTATACCCTAGTAGTGATATGACATAGGATTAAGACACTTATCATCGTAATCCTAACTAGTGCTATCTCTCAATATTTCCTATAAAATCTTGAGGCATCATACATACATTTATAATGGGGGGTTTTAATCATAATCAATTTTGCACCATAATCAAGCAACATTTTTCTCTTTCTATTCTCTTGTAGAAGGTAATCTTTGGTGTTATAGGTAATCCTAGGAGCTTGAGTCCATTGGTGACTCTAATAAAGTATCAAAATTTTAGATCTACAAGCCCCTTCTCAAATATGGGAGATAATTAGGGAGGAGATTGAATGTTGGGTTCACTTTAGGGAAAAAACCTCATCATTGATTCCTTGTCATGCACCCACCAAGAAAGGAATCACAACCTTAAAAAAAAAAGATCCTTATCCAAAATAATAATCTTAGAAATTAAAAAAAAAATCATCAATGAAAGGTTAATGCAACGATTCACAAAAAGGCATATACTTAATTAAAAAGGGTTTAAGGGAAACGCTTGGTTATGAAGGGATGCATCTGTTGATAAGAAATAAATGTTCATGAAAAGACATGTGACTCTCCCCACCATGGAAGATATAAAAGGGAGAATAAATTATTGGGGAGGGGCATCGAGAATCAAGAGGAAAATAAAAAGAGAAATCAATGACATCAATTTGAAATAGAATTTGAGAACAACAATTAATAATATTCAAAACTATCATTGGTGGCATCCATTTAAGGATAAATTTATCATTGCATCAAGAAGTATTTATTGATGAAATATGGAAAATTCCTTGAGAAATCATGTCTTGAATTTGAGTAATAGTTTTGAAAATATGAAGGATGGCCAACCTTTTGAGTTCACAAGATATGAAGGATGACTCACCTATCATGCTCTTATCAAGTTGGACAAAAGTGTAAAATCCACCCCTCAAGCACAACAATTTTTTTTCCAATTTGCATCAACTACCAACTTAGTTGACCATGCATATTTCATCAAATCTAAAGTGTAAATTCAAAGGTTCTTCATTCAACTCGGTGACAACAAAACATTACTACTTATATGCTTACACTCAAAAGTGTTAAGCTCATACAATTATGGTCATTCCTAGACCCAGACCTGTTCCTCGAGGGTTCATGGTGACCCTGTCTGCATATCCCCTCATGGGAATCAGAGGCTTTGTAGTTCGCCCCACAATATTAGAGGGAGTTCAATCTCTCCTCTTGTATGAGTTCTATGATCACCTTTAACCCATAACTATTAATTAAGTACATGCAAGTTATCAACTTATCCAATTGTAATATAATGATAATAACTTTCCATCAAGTGTCAGATCCATACCAAACATTACCAAGCATTAGTGTATGAACATCACAATATTCACAAGGGTTCATTCATACCTTAATTTAACAGATCATACACATTGATAGTCACAAGCATACCTCCATATACACAAGTTGGATAGCTCATACACATCACACGTACGACATTGTCTAAATCATACACATATCACAAGTACAATGGATATTAGCTCATATGTACTTCACAAGTACAAAAATGATTGTCTCATATGCATATCACATTTACATTAGGGTGATCCCACAATACTGGTTTACAATTTTTGGCCAAACTAGACATTGAACTGATTTTTTCTAACTAAATCTTCACTTTCAGACACCTATAGCGACTAAACCGTGAGGAATTTGAAGATGATGCAAACTAGTGATTTGTGACATTTTGTCTGTATATTCTAAATATAGTTTTTTCAAAAATTTTTGGAATCAGATTGCATTTCTTTTTCCATCTCCTTCGAAAGCTAGTTTTTTTTCAGTAAACACCATTTTTAAGGAGTGACGCTCACCGTATAACACATAATTTTTTTCCATGAAGGATAAAATTCTAATTTTTTGAATTTAGATTTGTAACTACAATATCTAGTGCTTCCAATTGGTTTCATAGTGTTTTATTGAATATTTTTCCTTAATCAAGTTTGAAGTCAAACCAATTACAATTCAGACATAGGTGGACCGTATAACACAACTTTTTTTGTATGTATCAAAATTCAATTTTTTTTGTTGGATCAAGGACTTCAATATCTGGTGCACTTATATTTTTCAATTTTTTTGATAATCTTCTATTTTTCCACATGTGCATAATAAAGAGCTTGATTTTCGGTGAAAAACCTACATTCACAAGAAATAAAAAATAAATATAATAATTTAATTTAATTTAATTAAAATTATACTTTTTTGGAAGCTTATAATAAGGACTACATACTTACAAAAATAAAATTTTAAATGAATTCATTTGATCCCCCAAAAGGTAAATCAAAAGTGGTTTTTTTATCAGTATTTTGATAGGTGTAAAGGAGACTCCGTTATAGGTATGGTTTAAAACTAGCAGGGTTCTATCCAAGGGGGCTTGGTCTAAGGTGGTTTGATAAAACCATATTCAATTGGAATCCTTTAAATGGAACTTTTCAAGGCTTAAATCATTATATTTTCTAAAAATATGTGATTTCAGCAAAAATCAGGATCTCCCAAAAAGTGTAAACCACTATTGTGGCAGCACCCATTAGTGACTGGCTCTAGCATATCGCAAATGCAAAGTGACAAGCTCTAACATACATCACATATACACAGTGATGAGCTCCACCATACATCATGGATACTTAGTAATGAGCTCCAACATACAACACAAATACATAGTGACGAGCTCCAACATATATCACATACATAGTGGCAAGCTCTAGCATACATCACATACACATAGTGAAGAGCTCTAACATGCATCACATCCACAATGACTAATTAACACATCATAATGGCTAACATTTCCATAATGCATCCCAAATAGAAAGAATATCAGTGCATTGCACACTACACTGTAGGTCCTATCCTTTCCTTCAGTCTTCTACACCATTAGACAGATGGGAAGAGGATTAGGTGCATACCATACTACACCATGGGTCCTTCCTCAACCCCACAAGGCTAAGTATATAGTCTAAAAACTGGGAAGGGGATTTGGTGCATCCCATACTACACCACGGTCCATCCACCATCCCAAGGGTTTCCCCAAGTAGTGAACCTACCAAACCCGGTGGATTTTGACTTCAATCACCTATAGGCCACAATTTTATCCACCCAGGAAGAAGTAGATCCCAAAATATACCACCTTGTGACCTTAGTGGTATTTGTTACATTGGTGGTTGTCGTTGCACCAATAGATCGACTTGTTAATGCCCGATACAACTGCCAGATTTATACAAGATCTATAGGAGGCAGTTAAGCCATGTCATGAATCCAAGCACCGCGATGCACAAGGAAGACCAAGGGACACACCATCTTGCAACAACCCCCCCACAAGCACAAGTGAGGGGTTCGAACATGTAGCCTTGGCTTTTATACCAATTCTTACATTGGTGGTTGTCGTTGCACCAAAAGATCAACCTATTAATGCTCAATACAACTACCAAATTTATACAAGATCCATAGGAAGTAGTTAATCTATGTCACGAACCCAAGCACCATGATGAACAAGGAAGACCAAGGGACACACCATCTTGTAATGGTATTGTTAGCTATCTTCTTCACAATCCCAAGTAACACTTAGCATCGATCACTTTCGTGCTTGTCAGTGACAGCCAATGAACCCTCTCAATACATAGTCAGCCTCAAATTACCATTACCCACATGGATGGGTCCCTACCCATGCAAATGCTATGGCTATATAATAACTAGGGTAGTTGCTACCTTTAGCTCCATGAACCAGGTGAATGTTGACTAATCCCTAGCAGTAGCCAAGACATGGTCATTGGCATAGTCCAATGATTTCCTGTCACTGCTCAAATATCCCAGAGGTTTACTCTTGGGTGGGTCATACATAACATGCATCACAATCACAATCAACAGATACATGGGCCTATACATAAAGACCTCCAGATATGGAGTTGAATTACACAAACACATAAGAGATACATGGAACCAACATGAGATGGAATTTACCAAACATATACATTTAATCAAATACCCATTAAAAAGTATTTAAATTTATTACTTCATTCTATTTAATAGAAGCCTATTATGTATCAAGTATAAGTTATTCAATTCCCTTAACTTGATCATACCCATTTGATACCCATTCTAGCCTCAAACTAAAGCTTACGAAGGAGAAAAGGTCAAACCATGTAGGAACAATCCCAACATATGGGAGTTATCCCCCCCTAGACCCTTCCCCTATGGACTTGAGGTCATAGAGGCATCCTTTGCCCAAGGACCACCTATGTACCCACTTCCAAACAAATCAAAGTCACACGTAGTTCTCCTGACAAAGCATCTCAAGGATACCTATGCATAGGTTCCCACAACCCAAGGTTTCACCTCCCCTTAAGTATATCGAGGTCTTGGATCAAACTCCACCTAGTTTATTTATAATCTTGTTTGAACATCCTAACTCTCTTATAGTTTCATCTCATTGACCTAGCCCAACTAGGCTTATTACTTAATACCAAATTACCTTGGTTCAAAGAACCCATAGGAAATTATTCCATTTAAAACTCATATAATAGGTTCGGAATTGAGGTTCTTATACTCAAGAGGTCAATACATATCTTTGAAGGCAGACAATAATATTTATGAACCTGTTTTAAGTTATAATCATTGCCTGGATCCTACTTAAGAAAGCTAGCAACATTATATCCATTGGATCAACATCCAAATACATATACTTCCAATAATATTACATTATTAATTTGTTAATATCCTTTATTAGCTAGTGAAATTCATTGTGTTTTAAATAGTCTTAGTTCATGAAATATGAAGAGTTCACCCTAGCCACTCATAACTTAATATCAAGTTTTTGGTAAGAAATAAAGTATCAAAAGAGTTATATATATAGTATGATTACAAATAGTTTATTTCCTTAACTCAATCTCAATGATGCAATCACATCAAACAACAATAATTGTTTGTTTGGTATTCAAGCACATTATGGTTTATGACAACTATAATATCCTTTGTTCGTTCACATGATAATTCAAGTATTACTTGGTTCTCATATTTAAAAAGGTTGTTAGACATCATGAAGTCATATAAAGCATTTACCCCAATACCTACATAACATTCTTGAATCATATAGCATGTTTTGTTATTGCATTAATCAAGGAGGATAAAATGACTTAAAGGAACTTATTACACCCAATTATAGTACAAGAGAAATTCCCAAATGGTCACATCATTATGTGCATCTTGATCCCTTATATATATATAACTCAACATCTAATAATTTCAATAATATAAGCATATAAAACTTCATAATTTCATTGAATTAAAGGCCACGTCGATATTAATCCTAGGAAAAGATGATATTAGCTATTTGGTATTGATATTATTTCTAAAATAATGGCATTAGAACTCGTAAATAATATTTCGCTTATTGCTAATCCCATTAGGAACTCCTTGCAATATAACACACTCTAATTTCAAGATAGAGGTTAAGGTCAAAGACACTTCTCTAAGCCATGGACTAGTGACTTAATGATTTTAGAAACTTCTTATGCCACTACTAGCTATAATCGCTTGAGTTGATTATGACCCGATAAACTATGTACCACATATGAAGAAATTTATCATCAATGAAGTTATTAAAAGTAATGCCATGCATGATTATGGCCATGGGTGCATTCAACAATGCTAGAACCCTTATTGAATTATTTCTTTACACACTATAAGTATTTAGATTTAGAGAGAACAGATAAGAGACCACTTTCGTAAGGGTTAAAATCCAACTTCTTACTTTGTTTTCAACATAGATTGAATCATATAATGTAATCCATACTTCTTAGTTCATAATTTGAGTGCTTCTAAATGTTGGTGAATATATTTCATAATTGATTACGTGAGTGAAAATCATGGATACCAATAGCATTGTTCTTAGGTAGGATGGTTATTACAAGAATGGGAAGCATTTATAAATGATACTTGTTATGAAGATAATCACAAACACCTCAACATTCTTCATAATTTAAAGCTAGGAGGAGGGAAAGGAACATTTTATTATTCATCGTTCCACACCCCATATGAGAACACAAATATAACTTCATCTATCACTATTCTTGCTAGTCTTTCCTATAAATTTAGAATATCCTTGCGGTGACACTTCAAGAGTGGATCTTTAGAACCAGACACTAAGAGAAAGAGGATTATACTTATATTAAGAAAGGTGTTGAAAATATTGTTGGAATAGATGTTGATGTATGCTATCGACTCCCTCTTTTGCCTTAGGTTGATGCCCATTAACCTTGATACATCGTCATATTCAACACCACAATCCTCTAAGATATTGGCCCATTCGAACTAAAAACAATCATCGATCGATGGATATCCAATGGGCAGGGATGGACATATGCTTGGGTCCCAATGAATTGAGTAGTCAGGAAGCTAATTGTAATGAGCATGTCTGAGAATTGGGTCAGCTCCACACTATTGGTTGTTCTAGTTGATTCTTCCTTAATCCTCTGCTAAAAGTGGTGCCTTAGCTTCAGACGCCCTTCCCACTTGTCAAATCCTCGGTCGACTTCTTCTCCCCTACATCTCATTGTCCTTTCCATCTTTGCATGATTTTATCTCTCTCTCTCTCTCTCTATTCCAAAATGCCTCTAATCTCTCTACTTCACAGTATATCCATAGCCTATTCAAAAATCCCCTAGCAACATAGGCAGGGGCGATATGGGAAATATTTGTCAAATATGGCTTCACACTTGCCAATTTATTTTGCTCGAAAGATTCTAAAGCCTTTTCAATAGATCATGTTTGTGCATTTTTTGCAACCCTTGCAATTCATGAGACCACATTTTTCCTCTCCATTCCCTCTCCCTCACAAGATTTCTTCCTTTCCTTTGCATTTCTCCTTTATATGTACCATTCCCCATGTGATTCTTCTTTCTTAAGAATTTTTATACCAACATTCTGCAAGCAAAGCCTTTGTTACTCTCTGCTCTTTTCCTCCTAAGCACTATACATTTGAAGGTTTTCTCCATGCTCATGCCATTTTCTCTACCTTACTTTACTTCTTCCCTTTCACTCCCATTTTTTCCTTCAAAAACAAAGGTTGAATCCATAGATTGGGGGTCGTGGGGGTTTAAAAATTTTCCCACATGCCTCTCCTTTTTCTATGACCTACCATTTAGATAGCTCAAGCAATTAGGATTCCATGCCTTGCGACCTCCCAGCCATACTCAAGCCCATTCCCATTTATTGCATGTTGTCTCTAGCACTAATTATTTTTTCTAAGTGCAGCCTCCCACTCATTCATGCACGTTTACTCCTCCTTTGTTTTTATTTTTAATTATTTTCAAACTACATTGTCCAACTATGATGACGTGAGTGAGGGATGTGACAAAAAGGTGGGATGAATTGCTAGCCTCCCATTCTTTTCAAACATGAGTTAGAAGGACATCCAGCCTTCCATGATCTTGGACTTGATCAAGGAGGATGACCAACCTCTAAATTGGAACGAGGGATGGAAAGGAAACCAACCTTCCATGCTCTCTACAAGTAAAGGATGGTCAGCCTTGAGAATTGTCATTTTGTAAACATTTCCAAGGAATCCATAATGTGATTGGTTGCAAGGAATATTTTGTGATGCATTGATCCAAATATTAATGATCCTATGATTTATTGATCTAAATATTATGATACCTTGGTGTATGGGATTTGGACATTATCATAACTTCTTCTTACTTATTATTACTTGTAGACATGCAAAATTAGCATCATGCATCTAAATCTAACTAATTAACATCAAATTCTTCTGTTAATCAAATAAAGCAATTTATTCAATTAAATTCCTCCTTTAATTAAATAAATCAAATTTATTTAATTTGATCCTCATGTATACCTCTTTGATTAAATAAATCAATTTTATTTAATCAAATCCTAACGTCCCTCTTCTAATTAAATAATTCACTTTATTTAATTAATCTCTAAATTCATCCATTTAAATTAAATAAATTCATCTTTATTTGATTTAACACTAACATCGTCCTCTTTGATTAAATAAATCAAATCTTTATTTAATTAAATCTAAAATCATTTTCTTCTTATTTTGATTTATTGTAATCCTAAAATCTAAGTCAAAAGTCAAAATCACCTAATCTTCACTTAAATTAATCAAAACATGATTAATCCTAATCCTAATCACTCCAACCCTCTAGATTTTGCCACTTGCACATCAAAATACATTTAATTGATTTATTAAATCCCTATTTTCTCTCAACATGGCATAAGAGGAGAATATTCTTCCAAATTTGAAAATCCCTCCAAATGGGATTTGTCCTTCCAACAAAGCATTTAACTCCTCTTACATGTCCTTGTGCATTGAGCCAAGTGGCATTTAAGTCATTCTTTTCTCCCTTCAACAAGCTAACTTTTAAATTTGAAATTCCACCTAATATCATTTATTGGCACATTCACCAAAATTTTCTCAACCTTTTTCCATTAGCATGATAACAAGTGGTGCCTTATCATTGGCTTATCTTTAGTCCCACATCCTCCATATCTTGCATTCTTCAATCCTTCATATCTATAAATAGAGACCTCTATTTGTTTGGGGGAGCCAAAATCAATGTAAAATCATTATGCTCATTTGTGGAGGAGAATTGGAGCCAAAGTTATCATCTTCATATCAAAATCATCCATTCTTCATCCATTTTTATCATTTCTTAGCTAGGTTATGCAAGAATTCAACCAAGGAGTCTCTATCTCCATCAAATCATCACAAAGCTTACAAGGGATTGGGAAAGGGCCATTTTCCACATCAAAATAACACCAATTCCCCCATGGGATTGAGATTTTGCATGCTTAAATAGGATTTAAAAGCTTTTCTTGTTTTGTTCTTCATTTCTTTCCTATTTTGAGCATTGTAGATGAATTTCATGGGGAATCTTAGTTCTAACTTGCATATGGATATAATCTTGTGTTTATTTGCTATGTTTGTGCAGGTCTAGGATTGGGGTTCACATTTTGGCTCATAGGAAGGAGGGCCAAGTGGGTCATGATCCTATCAGAATATGACATCAAGTATATAGAGCAGAAGGCCATTAAAGGGCAAGCTATTGTAGACCAACTGGCAGAAGCACCAATGTATTCAAAGAATCCGCTAATTTCAGAGTTACTCAATGAATCCATCTTCAACTTAAGCATAGAAGTTGTACTTTTATGGTTCCTACACACAACATGGATTGGGAGTCGGGGTCTTTTTCATAACTCCACAAGGAGACTGCATACCAAGGTCCTACAAATTGGCATTTCCCTACACAAACAATATCATAGAATATGAGGCTCTAACCATAGGACTTAGAATAGCAGTGTAGTGGCATATCATGGCTCTCAAGGTATATGGGGATTCACAACTTATAATCAATCAAGTGAATGATGAGTACTAGACTAAGGACGACAAGCTAACTCCATACAAGAAATTGGTGGAAAGTCTTAAGGAGTCCTTCATCGAGATCACATTCGAGTAGATACCTAGAGAAAACAATAGAGTGGTAGATGCCATGGTAACAATTGGATCCCTATTGGATATCCCTCGCAATGTCCCAAAGCATGAATTCCTGGTATAGCAACTTCTTGTGCCTACATTCAAGGTACCAGAGTTAGAATTTGTGTGTGAAATCGTTGGTCCTGGTGATCCTTGGTACCATAATACATACACTTCCTTAAGAATAAGAGTCCTCCCAGCTGACATAACCTCAAACCTTAAGCAAACCTTTGTCAAGGAAGCATCTCACTTTTTCATCCTTGGAGATACCCTTTACCGTAGAAGCATAGAAGGAACCCTATTACGTTGCTTCAACACTGAGGAGGCATTGACTGCCTTAACCAAGGTACATAATGACATATGTGGTTCGCATTCGAGAGATATGACCTTGGCCAAGAAATTGCTAAGGATGGGGTATTATTGGCCTACAATTGAAAGAGAAGCACATGACTATGTCAGAAGGTGTCTATAATGTTAGTAGCATGGGGACCTCATCCATGCACCAACTCAAGAGCTTCATCCCATCATCACACCATAGCCCTTTTCGCAATGGGGGATCGATCTTGTTGGAAAAATCACCCCCACCTCATCTAGTGACCACAAGTTTATCATTACCACCACTAAGTACTTCACAAAGTGGGTGGAAGCCATACCAATGACCTACATAATCAGAAAGTAGATATCTAAGTTCATCCTGAACTACATAATATGCCACTACGATGTCCCACAAGCCATTATATCAGATAATGGGATGCCATTCAAAAATTAGGATGTTCGTGACCTATGCAACAAATTCAAAATCCAATATCGCTTTTCCACCCGTATTATCCCCAAGGAAACAGCTAAGCCAAGGCTACAAACAAGACCATTCTAAAAATCCTAAAAAAGACGGTTAATGAAGCTGGTTATGATTGGCATCTCCAACTAAATCCCACCCTCTAGGCCTATCAAACCAGCATCCGTACACCAATAGGTGACACCCCCTTCTCCCTGGTCTACGAATCAAAAGCCATATTACCCATTGAGATTGAGCTCCCGTCACTGAGAATATCACTACAAATCTCATCACGGATGACAAATATCGGGTATCAGGACTGAATGAGCTGGAATTGCTAGATGAATGGCGAATGGAGGCATTAAACCACTTGCAGGTGTATCAGAACTTACTCAAGCAAAGTTATAACAAGAAGATCAGGAGTCAAACATTCGGGGTAGGAGAACTTGTGCTAAAAGAGAATCAGAAGAACATCCCAAACCCATATGACAAGGAAAATTTGAACCCAATTGGTTGAGACCCTTTGTCATCATAGCAAGCTACAAGTCAAGGGCATATTGGTTGTCAACACTTGAAGGAAAGCCTCTGCAAGAGACCATCAACAACTCCCATCTCAAGAAAAATTATGCCTAAATATTTCAAGGTATAGAACTAAAAATACAAAAAAATAAAAAAATGTTCTGAAAAAATGGTCACCTTGATGAAAACCTAGTAAACAGGCATCATAGTAACAACAAAAAAATACAAAAATATAAAAATCCAAAAAAATCAGAAAAAGGATTAAAAATAGTAAAGAGAAAAAAATCATCCTCTAGTGAAAACCACTTTGGTGGCGCTTTGGGCAAGTACCTCGGTGAAAACCTGGAAAACAGGAACCTCATGTAAATAAGAACTTTCCATCCACCAGGATCTTCATGACTCATTTTGTGTCATCCATCCATTACGCTTCCATCATCCATCACATTCCATATCCCCATCCATCACCCATTTGTATCTGCATCATAGCTTGGTCTTGTGTTTGTATCATGATCCCTCCTACTACTACTCAGCCCATTCTTAAGGTCAGTTTGTCTTGCCTATATCGGAGTAGTCTATTGCTTCACATTGAGGGCATGTTCTCATCAGATCAGATTCATGTATGTTCTTGAAATCCCAAAATCAGAAAATCCAAAAACATTCATAAAACCAAGAAAATCCAAAAACATCCCAAAACATATTAAAAATCCAAAAAAAGGTCAAAAATTCAAAAAAAAAAAGTCATCTTGTCAAATTACGAGTCTCTAAGCCTTGAACATAGGCAAGGTTGATCTTTGATCATCCCTCGAGACACTTAGGTCAGTCCTTTAGGAGTCTGTCATAATAAATTGGTAGTCCATATGTTCATATCTCATCAATAATTGAGTCTGTGGCAATCAAACTACATGGTCTCTGTGTGTATAACGTAGGCAAGGCTAATCTAGTTGATCAACCTTTGAGGCCCCTAGGATAGGTCTTTAGGTTAGTCTCTTAGTCAAAATCTTAGAAAACCCCAAAACATTTAAAATTTTAAAAATCAAACATTTGTAAAACCTTGAAAACACCAAAAACAACCTCAAAACATTTCAAAAAACTCCAAAAAATATCCAAATATTCAAAAAATCCATCCCCATCCTGCTTTCACCTAAAATAAACATCTCATAATAAATCATTGTCACCCTCAACCTTTGGTGAAACAGTCAGAAACAATTCTACTAGGTCAAAAATGAAAACTCAAAACGTCAAAGTCTCAATTCTAGGTCAGTAAGTAAACAAGTTATTTTAACTCTTTGTGTCAATAGCCTGTCATCCAATCAGTCCCAAATCAATCATATGATAACATCATGTCCTAGGATGCATCCTTCCTACAATGGACATCAAAATCAGGCATCACTGTAGTTTAGTCTTGGCTAGCGATATGAAGAATATTAGCTTGTTTGTTTACTTTATATTTGTCTTTTGGCTTATCTTATTGTGCTCATTCCAATGATCTCTCAATGATGTCCAAACAAACGGATTTAGAGAGAAAGGAATGGGGAAACAATCATTATATTTTTATTTGTTGTGCTTGTTGGATATTCTTGTAATATAACCTCAATTATGCATGCTTTGTTTGGGTGTAGGGATAGTGTTTTAGGTGTCTTATTGACCACATAGGAAGGCTTCCTTTTCTATGTTTTGGTCTGAGATATTTGAAATATCTAAACTACATTCTGAATAAGGTTCCATATGCCAAGTATGAACATGAGTACTCCTATCTGATTGTCACATCAAAGTCCATCACACTAGGTGCCCATCCTGGTTTTTTATACCTTGATGCATCATGCCTATGTGTGTTATCAAACATAAGGTAAGTAGCCCTTTTAAAGTCTCAATTCTTGATAAGAAAATTATCATCCATCTCTCATCAACATCTCTAATAAAGTTGGCTTGTTGAATTCTCTTGTCATCATCTCATTTCTTCTTTTTGGTGCTAACATCATGCCATGATAGTTAATCATCATCGCCAATGCATCCATCCTACATCCACAAATCATTAGCATACATAAATCTCACAATCATAGCATATCACATCATCCATCATCATCCATCTCAAATGCAATACATCATCATTTTAAGTTGTTTAGGATAATATAGATTGGTTATTCTAAGCATCTTGAAACCATCTCATTTGCATCGTCATCATAACCATCCATACGTCCATCTTGAACCTCTTTTTCGCGAGATCAACCTTCAAATCAAAAATTTCGCTCAATCTCTCGAGGGGGCAATGTACCAGTATACTTCTTTCCACTAGGGCATCCGAAAAAATTAGAAAATTTTTGAATTATGCTCTCGGCAAGTTTATTCTTTGAACCAACACAACAAGTATGTTGCTTAAAAGAGGGGTGAAATGTAGACATACAAAATCAACATCATACATCTAAATCTAACTAATTAACATCAAATTCTTCTAGTAATTAAATAAAGTAATTTATTCAATTAAATTCCTCCTTTAATTAAATAAATCAACTTTATTTAACTTGATCCTCACATGCCTCTTTGATTAAATAAATCAATTTTATTTAATCAAATCCTAACGTCCCTCTTCTAATTAAATAATTCACTTTATTTAATTAATCTCTAAATTCATCCATTTAAATTAAATAAATTCATCTTTATTTGATTTAACACTAACATCATCCTTTGATTAAATAAATCAAATCTTTATTCAATTAAATCTAAAATCATTTTCTTCTCATTTTGATTTATTTTAATCCTAAAATCTAAGTCAAAAGTCAAAATCACCTAATCTTCACTTAAATTAATCAAACCATGATTAATCCTAATCCTAATCACTCCAATCCTCTAGATTTTTCCACTTGCACATGAAAATACATTTAATTGATTTATTAAATCCCTATTTTCTCTCAACATGGCATAAGAGGAGAATATTCTTCCAAATTTGAAAATCCCTCCAAATGGGATTTGTCCTTCCAACAAAGCATTTAACTCCTCTTACATGTCCTTGTGCATTGAGCCAAGTGGCATTTAAGTCATTCTTTTCTCCCTCCAACAAGCCAACTTTCAAATTTGAAATTTCACCTAATATCATTTATTGGCACATTCACCAAAATGTGCTCAACCTTTTTCCATTAGCATGATAACAAGTGGTTGCTTATCATTGGCTTATCTTTAGTCTCGCATCCTCCATATCTTGCATTTTTCAATACTTCATATCTATAAATAGAGACCTTCTCTATTTGTTTGGGGGAGCCACAATCAATGTAAAATCATTATGCTCATTTGTGGAGGAGAATTGGAGCCAAAGTTATCATCTTCATATCAAAACCATCCATTCTTCATCCAATTTTATCATTTCTTAGCTAGGTTATGCAGGAATTCAACCAAGGAGTCTCTATCTTCATCAAATCATCACAAAGCTTACAAGGGATTGGAAATGGCCATTTTCTACATCAAAATGGCACCAATTCCCCCATGGGATTGAGAGTTTGCATGCTTAAATAGGATTTAAAATCTTTTCTTGTTTTGTTCTTCATTTCTTTCCTATTTTGAGCATTGTAGATGAATTTCATGGGGAATCTTCGTTCTAACTTGCATATGGATATAATCTTGTGTTCGTTTGCTATGTTTGTGTAGGTCTAGGATTGGGGTTCACATTACTAATATCAATTTTTAATGATTATTATTGTTTTCCAAGTGTAAAATTAGGAATTTCCTAAATTAGGGAAATTACAATTGGTATCAAAGCTTTGATCCTACTAGATTGAGGATCAAAAATAAAATGAGTATATGCAATTGAGCCAAAGAGCTGAAAGAGCCTTGGAAAGAGAAAATAGGAAACTAGAGGAAAGCAACAACTTTGCTAAAGGTAATAAAATGGGTGGTCGTGAGGTTAATGTAGGAAATGAATTGAGGGGTTTTATGGAGCAACAAGAGAATACAACACAATTAGTTATCCAAACACTTTAAAACATGAATAATTCAATCAATACTCTTAGGCCTAACCCAACCAATGGAAGAGATGAAAATTCCAACCATTCTAAAAATAATAATAAAACTCCTTTAAGATCATCACCTTGATTAACAAGGCCTACCTTCTTACCTAGAGAAGAGAAGCCAAAAGAATAAGAAGAATCCAACATGGGGGAAAATGACCTTGACCTTAGAAGACATATTCTATTTAGATAATATTGTGATGCAAGAGGAAGAAATTCCTCAAGAAGTGAAAGAAGACAACCCAACAAAGATTTATGATAAAGAGTGAGTAAGATGACTCTTCCCAATTTTTATGGATCATGGAAAGCCACTACACAAGCATGGATCCAAAAACTAGACACATAAATTTCTTTCTTATCCCTATGATGAAAGAATATATGCTATTAGATTTTTCATTCCACACTTAGATGGGATTGCACACAATTGATGACACCATGGTATTGCCACATAAGGGCATCAAAACATATCAATATATGATGAGTTTATACAAAAACTTATAGATCTATTTGATCAAAAGTATCTTGAAAGACATTTCAAAGAATTGACACAATTAAAGCAACAAGGTTCAATAGAGGATTATATGGAAAAATTTCAAAGAATTTTAGTCATGATGTTTGACATTACCATGGGAAGGCTCATATACTTATTTATTGAGGGGTAGATGGGGTCAATTTGTGGCTTGGTGGGTGCTCTCGATCCTACATCACTACAAGATGCAATCCAAAAAGCATTAAGGTTAGAAGTTACAACAACTAAGGATAGGACCTACTTTAAAAATACACCACTAGGATTGTATAAGCACCTCCCTTATAAAATAAATTGGCAACCAAAGAATTTTCCTCAAGTAAACATAACAGAGGAATCCAAGAGAGCTTCAAAAGAAATGGTTGTGTTATCCTTGTAAGGAAAAATGGGAACTAGGCCATCGATATTCAAAAAGAGACAAATAAACAACTTAGAAGCAATGACAAATGAGGAAATGGATGAAGAAGAATTTGAAACTAAAAGGAAGAAGAGGAAACAAGATGATGAATAATTTTCAAGTGGTACATTGGGCACACTTTCAGGAGCACCCAAGTATTTCTCCTTTAGAATTTGTAGTGTGTTATAAGGACAAAAGGTAACTGTCTTAGTGGATAGTGATGCTACATATTATTTCATTGAAGGATTAGTAATGATGATGAAATTAGAAGCTGAAATATTTGAATGTTTCAAGGTAGTCATGGTAGATGGATTCACTACTTCTTACACATAAAGAATTCAGCAAATAAGCATCACCTTAGGGAGACAAAAAATAAGTGGAGAATTCTATGTACTAAATATGGGAGATACCAATGTGGTTTTTGGCACACAATGGTTACATTCCTTAGGAAGGTATTATTAAGACTTTCATAATATGGAACTATGTTTCCAACACAATGGCCAAGAAGTAGTTATCCAAGACCTATCAGATGGGTAGAATCCAAGGGTGGTGTCATAAAAAAGTATGGAAAGAGATTTTAGATAGGGGCAAGTAGAGTGGGCAGCATAATGTATGATCCTTTATAGATTTCATCCAAAGGAGGTAGGACTATACATGTTGATATTCAATCTATCCTAAAAAGTTATAAGGAATTTTTTAGTGATATTCAATTGGGACTACCTCCTAACAAAGGTTTCAAACATACTATTGAACTAGAAGAAGGGGAAAAACTTGTCATTACCACAACCTATTTCCACCCAAATAAGTATAAGGAAGAAATTAAGAAAATAATTAGGGAGTTACTTGTTATGGGGCATATGCAACCTAGTTCTATCCCTTTTTCTTCTTTTGTAGAGTTAGTAAATAAAAAATATGGCACTATGAGGATGTGTGTAGATAATAGGGCTCTTAATAAAAAATATCAAAAATTGATATCCCATCCCTAGGGTAGATGACTTAATAGATGAACTTCATGGGGTAGTGGATGCTGCCACAATAATGGGTTACACTTTCTGGTACATCCCAATTTTTGTTGAAATCGCATATTTTTAGAAAATATAATGATTTAAGCCTTGAACGGTTTCATTTAAAGGATTTGAATTGAAGAAGGTTTGATCTAACCCCCTTGGATAGAACTCAGCTAGTTTTAAATCATACCTATAATGGAGTCTCCTCTACACCTATCAAAATGTTGATAAAAAGCCACTTTTGATTTACCTTTTGGGGGATAAAATGAATTCATTTAAAATTTATGTTTTGTAAGTATGTATTCCTTATTATAAGCTTCCCAGAAAGTATAATTTAAAATATATTTAATTTGATTATTATACTTATTTTTTATTTCTTGTGAATGTAGGTTTTTCAATGATGATCAAGGTCTTTGTTTCACACGTACAAAAAAATAGGAAAATAGAGAAAAAATTCTAAAAAATACATGTCCTTTAGGTATTGATGTCCTTATTCCAACAAAAAATAAATAAATTCTGATACATACAAAAAAAGTTATGCTCTTTATAGTACACCTATGTCTAAATTGTAATTGGTTTGACTTAAAAACTTAATTAAAAAAAAATTAGTAAAACATTATCAAACCAAATGCAACCTCTAGATATTGTAGTTACAAATCTAAATTCAAAAAAAATAGAATTTTATCCTTAATAGAAAAAATTTATGTGGTTTATAGTACACATCACTCTTAAAAAATGGTGTTTACTGTTAAAAACTAGTTATTGAAGGAGATGGAAAAAGAAATGTAATTTGATTCCAAAAATTTTAAAATATATATATTTAGAATCTACAAACAAAATTTCACAAATCACTAGTTTGCATTATCTTCAAATTTCTCATGGTTTAGTAGTTATAGGTGTCTGAAAGTGAAGATTTAGTTCAAAATGTTCATTTCAATGTCAAGTTTGGCCAAAAAGTGTAACCCGCTATTGTGGGATCACCCTCATATTCATTAAATAAGAATGAGGAAAGAATATGTTTGTAAAACAAACTTTAGGTTTCATTTTGGGAATGTTGGATTCCTAGTCTTTCCATTTGGACTAACTAATACCCATGCCACATTCCAAACTTGAATGAACCACATATTCATCAAGAAATTAAGGAAATTACTTTTGGTGTTCTTTAACAATATACAAATTTATAGTAAAACTTGGGAGGATCAATTGAGATATATTGATGAAGTCTTGGGGATACACGAGCAACAATCATTATTTACTAAAGCATCCAAATGTGAATTTGGGATGGATGGAATTTTTTATTTAGGACAAAAAAACAATAACCAAGGAGTTAGTGTGGATGAAGAAAAGATCAAGGCAATAAGATATTGTCCATAACCAAGGACTTTAACTCATTTAAGGGGATTTCTAGGACTTTGCAGCTATTGTAGAAGATTTTTCAAAGGATTTTCAAGGCTAACTGCCCCACTGATATATTTGACTAAGAAAGGTGCTTTTACATGGATTGAGGAGGCCAAAAATATTTTGAAATCCTAAAATAAATCATGAGTTCTTGTCTAGTTTTAGTCATTCCAAACTTCTCTCTTTCATTTGAGTAAGAATGTGATGCCTTCGGGGAAGTAGTTGAAGTGGTACTTATGAAAAATAAACACCCCATGGCCTTTGAGAGTCACAAGATTTAGGAGACAAAGAAGAATTACTCTATTTATGACAAAGAAATTCTAGTAATTATGCATAGCTTAGCCAAATTTAGACAATAGTTGGTTTGTGGAATATTTATTGTCAAAATCAACCAAATAGCCTAAGATTCTTTTTTAACCAAAATGATCTAAATTATAGGCCATAAAAATGGGTTAGCAAACTATAATCCTATGACTTTGATATTGAATACATTAGGGGAATGAATAATGTGGTGGTTGATGCGTTATCATGAAGACCTCGCCTATATTCTATGACAGACATCTTTACAGATGAGAAGAATTATATACTTGCAAACTATACCAAAGATACAATGGTAAATGACATATTGGACTTGGAAAACTACAATATGACAAATACAAGGTGGTGGAGGATCTCATTCTCTACAAAGATAGAATATACCTTGTCTCAAGATTGAAAATAAAAGAAAAAATTATGAGGGCATACCATGATACTCCATTAGTTGGACATCAAGGCTACCATAGAAAATACAAGCAAGTAAGGGAGAGATTTTCTTGGAAGGGCCTCAAGGGTGATATTTTGAAGCATATTGGGTAATGTATGGTAATTCAAAGAAACAAGGTGGAATAGACATTTCTCACAAAATTGTTACAACCTTTGCCTATATCAAATAAAAATGAGTACTTCAATGGATTTCATTATAGGACTTCCAAAAGTGCGAGGGAAGGATTGTATATTTGTGGTGGTGGATTGAATAACTAAGAATTAATTTTTGGGATGATTCTTGGATCTTGGGACAACCCCTCAACCAAACAGAGTTTAAGGACCTCTAGGGTCTGCCTCAAACTACTTTGTTATGAATGTTGTTGATTACTTCATTGGATGCTCGAGTTCCCAAAAATAGAAAAATTTAGAGATATGTTGTTACAAAAATCATGGTTTAAGGCAAAAAGATTGGTCCCTCCAGAAAACCCTTTCCTTCACTAGAATCCCTATGTTTCAAAACAAGGATAACTTCTTCTAGGCTAAGGAGAGTAAAGGAAACCTAACTTCCAAATTGGCTTATAGTCTTCTATCAGAGCATAGTCCCTATGGTAGATTATGGAATCAAATTTGGAACCGATTCCTTATATCCAAGATTAATTTCTTTTGGTGGACATCTTCCCACTACAGAATCCTCACCCAGGATAACCTAAGGAAGAGAGGATTCCAAATCCCTAATAGATGCACTCTATGAAAAATGGATGAGGAATATATGCCTCATTTATTATTACATTGACCCTTCTTTGTGAGGTTTAGGCCTATGCTCCGCAAAATCTGGGTGTTTGTTAGTCAATGAATGACAGTGTCAAACATCTAGTGGAAAATTGGATGTGTCTTTTTTCCCACCCCCTAACTAGGGAGCTTTGGAGATAGGTCATCCCATCATTTTTTGGAGCATTTGGAAGGAAAGGAATAATAGGATATTATGTAATGAAGAAAAGGGTCCCAAGGAGGTCTTTGGTTCTTGCTCCAAGCTTCTAATTGAGAATGTTTCTTTATGTTGTTGGAAAAACCTGGGCAGTTCCCCTAATGAAATGGAGATCAATGTAGCCTACAAATGGGGCTTACAACTAGACCCAAAATCCTTTAATAAATTTAAACTTATGGAAAGATTGAACACCAAATGGAGGCCTTCATCATTGGGTTGGTCTAAAGTCAACTTTGATGGGGATGCAAAAGGAATCTCGGGACAAGCTAGTATGGGGGGCATAATAAGAAATTTTGAGGGTAAGTTTATTGTTGGATTTGTAGGGGGTATTGGAGGAAAATATTTCATGATAACCAAAGTTATGGCTATGTTTGGAGGAATAAAAATTTCCTTATCTTTAGGGATCAAAATATTGTAGGTGGAAGGTGACTCTAAAACTATAATTGATGTTGTCAAAGGAAAAGGTTTTATTGGATGGACTTGTACTAATATTATCTTTGGATATTTAGAATACCCTTTTGAATTTAGATAGCACAAATATTTCTCATATTTATAGAGAAGGTAAGAAGGTCATAGACGCCATGGATAACTTAGGGATATCCTTGGATTCAACTAGATATTGGAGAGACTGTTCAACTCTACCAACAAAAGTCAAAGTACAAATCCTTGAAGAACAAAATATCAGTATCCAAAATGGGGAGAGCCTAATCTGATTTCTTAAATATAATTATTTTAACATTTACTCTTGTCATATCCCTTCTAACAGGTAAATTAGTGAGAGATTGGAATTTAAAAAAGGATTTCCACATGTGGACCTTTAGGACCACTACTAATCTAATGAGTAAGTTGATGTGGAACGAGATTTTAAATAAACGAATAAAAATGTACAACTTGAGGGCCACTATCTCTATTCTTGACCCACAAGAGGCTCTCTTTACTAATCTTAATGAGATCATCATTAGTTTTAGTTGGCAGGAAAAAAGGGAAACCCGTATTTTGAGACCTATGATGAGTAATTGCAATTAAAATTTTATGTGTTGGGTCATTATTTTCAGCCCTCTTCACATGACATCCTTGAATCATTTTAAAATATCCTATTGTAATGATAGGTATTTGGAAAGGACCGCTAATGCACAAGGAACTATAACCATATTTATTCATGATAATAAAAATTTTACCTCATTCTAAATATCTCAGGAAGGCCCATGGTTTTCCCTTGATTTAACTTGCTAGCTTATTTTTGTCCCTTTGTAACTCTTTGGCTATTTCAATTTCATCAAGCACATTAATCACTATAGTGACCATACTAGCCAAGCAAGTCAGCTCAATCTTATTTAGAGAATGGGAGGTGAAAGAGTTTGCATGAAGCCTAGCTCCTGCAAAGAATTTCAAAGGGATTCCCTAATTTGGCACATTTGCATGGAGGGAAGGTCTTGTGCCTTGATGGAGAGCCTAAATAGTCATGATGAGAATCTCTTGATTCAATTTACTACTAGTTGGAGTAATAGACAGGTTAAACTTGGTGGTATTTCCTTCGAGGTTAGTGAAAAGGTCATAGAAAAAGATACAAACCTTTCCTATAGTGGTCATGAAATCAAGAAACACACCACAGTGTATGATGTTGAAAACATGATCTAGTTTTCTGAGGATAATGAGTACCCCACCAAAATACATGTGGGGTATGATCACAGTAAGTTTCCAACACCGTAGGACCAAGTTTCTATGGTGATTATGAAATATTTAACATTTGAGGGTGGTTTAAATTCTTTTTTTATTACCATATGTCATTGCTCAACCATTTTAGACACCATATTCATATCAACCTCCCCTTTTTTTCTTTTTTCTTCCCTCAAATTGTCTTTGAAAGAGGTTGTAGATATTTCTACTAAGAACCTTGAGAAATCCCTTGTCCCACTTCATCAAGGGCTTATATTGAGATTATGCCATTTTCACCAAGTGCTTTATCCCCCAAACCAATCTAAGACAGCCTTATAGAAGAAGCTCCTGCTATCACTCCCCCCATGAAACCCCCTAGAACCCCATCAAGGTGAATGCTACCAAACCTAGTGCCAAGTACAAGTTGAATCCTTTTTCCAATCAATCTACTCTCAAAAATAACCTTAAAACCTTGATCAAACAGTCTAAAAAGAAGAATAAAACCAACCAAGCTTAAAGCTAGAAGTTGGTGGTAGTGGGTATTTGTGAGCTTAAAACCTCTCCTATTAAAAATCTAGGCAAGCATGTTGTGAAGGAAACCCTTGACAAAAAAAAAAAGAGTTCTATCACCTTCTTTGTTGAAGAAGCAACATGTAAGGATGAGGAGGATTATGTTAATACTAATAACACTTGGGAAGATGAAAAAATGATTGTAACTAATCCCAATGTTGGTTTTGAGGTTGTCAGTGTGAGAATATCCCCATAGATTGGTTGGTAAGTAGGTGCCCAAGGTCATTGTTGATGAAATTTCAATTCATTCTGAGTAGGAAAACAAGCAACAATGTTGATATGGAGGAGGATGCTGATGATTTGATTAATGGCCCAAGAATTTTTTCTTGAGCTTATTGAAATGCTCAAGGAGGACTCCAGCTCCCTCATGAGAACAAAAGGAAATATGCCATAACTATAAGAAAACAACTGAGGATTGCAATGATTTGATGGATCGTGTGGAAACTCTTGAAAGGAAGCTTAATGGCCTTTCATGCTTCACTCTTAAAGTGATCCACCACTCTACTGTCACTTTGGATTTGGTACTCTAAGAAGAGATAAAAAAACATGATACTTCTACTGACCCCAACTTTATCCAATAGAGTATGGATGTGGGAGAGCATTCTCAAGTAGGGGGCGCTTTTTGGTTGTTTTATGGTTGATTCCTCTAGTTGGTTATTTATGTTTTTTGTTGTTGGTCTTGCTGCATTAAACTCTGGCCCTAGTGGCCTTTTGTGTAAAGGGTACAACACCCTATAAGTATTTCTTATCTTATCAAAAATTATGCATGCTCATTTTCATGCAGTATCTTCTTTAGGGAAATCTTCAAATTATATGGGCTACCTAAGAAAATTGTTAGTGATAGAGATGATAGGTTCTTAAGTTTATTCTCACAAGAACTCTTTAAGTTGGCCAAAATAGAACTTACCCCAAACACTAACTACCACCCACAAACATATGGGTACACAAAAATTGTAATCAAGTGGCTTGAAGGATATTTGTGATATTATGCCATAGAGAAGCAAACCACATGGATCAAATGGATACATCTTAGAGAATATTGTTATAATACCACTCATCATATGTCAATAGGGATTTGTCCTTTCAATGAATTATATGGGTATGATACAATATCATTATTAGATTTAATTATAAACAAAAGTGGAGTCCCTGGAGTAAGAGACATGTGCAACAAAGTGTAGATATTTTAAACACACTCAAAGAGAACTTGTATCATGCACAAAATCAATAAAAGATGTATATTGATCATTGAAGATTTGAGAGAATGTTTGAAGTGGGGGACTTAGTCTTCCTAAGATTGCAACCCTATAAATGATCTTCTATAAAAGGAAGAGGAGCTAAGAAACTCAAGTCAAAATTCATAATGAATTCAAATTACCTACAAACAATTGAATTTAGAATGTCTTCCACATATCTCAACTCAAGAAGGTGTTAGGAAAACATGTTAAACCATGTCCAGAGTTACCTCCACTTGATGATGAGGGAAAATTAACTTTATAACCTAAGGTCATAATTGACATGAGAGAAAGAAATTAAGGAATGAGGTTATTCTAAAATATTTGGTTAAATGGAAGAATATGCCTATGGAGGATGCCACTTGGGAACGAGCAAAAAAAAATTTATCATCCCAATCTAAAAAAATTTGTAGACAAGCAATCTTGGAAAGGGAAGATTGTTGTGCCCCCACCAAGAAGGGAATCACAACCTTAATAAAAATAAGATCTATGTCCAAAATAATAATCTTAGAAATTAAAACAAAAAAGGATTAATGAAAGGTTGTTAATGCAATGATTCACAAAAAAGACATATAATTAATAAATAAAAATGGTTTAAGGAAAGCTCTCAGTTATGAAGGGGTGTATCCCTTTCCAAGATAAAAATATTCATGAAAAATTGTGACTCCCCACCATGGAAGATATAAAAGGGAGAATAAATTATTGGGGAGGGGTATCAAGAATCAATAGGAAAGAGGAACATGCAATTATTGGGGAATGTTGAATGTTGAATGATGTTTTGGAAATTCTATGAGATGTATGGTAGATGGGATGTGAAATGAACTATACGATACATGGTAAGCGAAAAAGGTTATGGAAATGCGACGTGTGAGGATGTGTATAGGCTACATGTGTGAAAATAAAACATGTGTAATTGCATGTACGAAATTATGGAGGTGGAAAGTAGGGATATGCATTAATTCGGCGGGGATTTTTGAAATGATTGTTAGAAAATTTCTATGGGTGCCTCCAATAACAAGTCTCTTTCTAAATATTGACACCTTTAGGCGTGTTGCTATAGGTCCCTACTACTTGGTTTGCTGTGGTAGAAAATGATTAGTGTTGCTCGTCACCTTATGCAATTTCTGCTTGTGAACTATTTTATAAATTATACCTATATAACATCAATAGGTGAGTTGTGTAGCTCCTCTACTAATTCGTGTGTAGAACTTGTAGTCTCTATAGTTGAATTGTCAAGTGAAGGCTCAAATTTTTGAATTAATGAAAGAATGAAATCATCTTTTTGCAGTGGTTTCTTATACAAATTTATTCTATTTCCATTAACCAGTAAGGAGAACCTAACTTCATCAATTGTATGTAGATGTATTGCTCCATAGGGAAACACTTGTGTGATTTCATACAGACCAATCCATCTTGTTTGTAACTTTCCCTTGAATTCTTGATATCTTAAGTCATAGAGTAAAGCCCAATCACCTACAATAAATTCCTTGGTTTTGATGAACTAATCATGCCAATATAGTCTTTGATTTTGAACAAATTCAATGTGGTGTATGGCTTCCATTCTAATTTCATCAAGTGCATTAAGGTTGTGTAATCTGTCATGATTTGGTGTTGACAAGTTCATGCCAAATTGAACAATTTCTCTCAATGTTCTACACTCAAATTCAATAGGAAATATTTCTTTCTTTCCATACACCAATTCATATGGTGTAAATCCTGTTGTAGTTTTCCAAGTTGTCCTATAGGCCCAAACTGCCTCAAGAAACCTGGTTGCCCAATCTTTGATATGAATTTATACTGTCTTTGTTAGAATTTTTTCAATCTCCCTGTTTGTGACTTCCACTTATCAATTAGCTTGAGGGTGGTAAGGTGTATAATTTATGTGTCTTATCTCATATTCTTGAGCCAATTTTGTGATTAGTTATGATGTAAACTGGGATACTTGGCCTATAAAAATTTCCCTTGGCACTCCATATCTTGTAAATATGTCCTCATAGAGAAAATTTTCCACATTACCATCCCTAGTAAATTATAAAGTATTAACCTCCACCCACTTTGTAAGGTAATTTGTATATACCAGTATGTATTCATTATTGGATTTTGGCGATATTGGGCTTATAAAATATAATCCCCATTTATCAAATGGTGTTATTGCTAACTATGGCTGCAATGGCATTTCATTTGTTTTTGTTGGCCTTCCCATTCTCTAACACCTATCACAACCCGTTGTGTACTTCATTGCATCCTTATGAAGAGTTTGCCAATAATAGCCAATGGTGAGAATCTTAAGAGTTGTCCTATTTGATTCAAAGTGTCCCCCATAGGGTTCATCATGGCATACTCTAAGAATTTCATATACTTCATCTTCTTTGATACATCTCCTCATACTATTATCTAGGCCATGTAAAATAAGTATCCAACTATACATGAGTAGGGAAAACTCTTGTAAACCAATTGTCTCTTTTCTCTTAGGGAGAAATGAGGTGGTGTTTGTCCTACTACTAGATAGTTGGAAATTTCTACAAACCAAGGTGTATGCAGAGATAGAGAAAATAAATTCTAATTTGAGAATGAATCATCAACAATATCTTCTGCTAATTTGGTTGGTAGTCTGGATAAAAAAAATTCCACTATATTTGCTTTGTCTAGCTTGTCCACAATAGTAATGTCAAATTCTTGAGGCAACAGTAACCACCTTACAAGGCCACTAAGCATCGGTTTTCTCATTAGATACCTGATTGTTGTATGGTTGGTGTGTATGAAAAATGGATATCCTATAATATAATGCCTGATTTTTTTTATTGCATATACCATTGTCAACATCTCCTTCTCTATCACTGTATAATTGAGTTATGCCCCTTGTACATTTTTGTTGATGTAATATATGGAATATTCCTTTTTTCCTTCCTTCTACCCAAGTATAGATCCTATAGCAAAAATAATTATTTCATTCACGTTCAACACTTACAGACTTCCTAAAAATCAAGTGCCCAAAAATTGTCAAAAATGTAGTCTCAATAGAACAACAATATCTCTCTCATTTCTCAACGAAATTCAAAAATTCAAAATTATCTTAAAATTATATTTGAAGAGCTAAAAACCCTTTTGATAATTTGGCTTGATTTGCATCAAGGAAGGAGCAATACGTGACAGAAAATGATTGAGACAAAAGTGGCATGATGGAGAACAACAACTTCAATTTTTTAGAGTTTTGTAAAACAACCCCTCAAGAATAGGATCTTGGATCCAAATTCTTAGTGGATTGGTTGGATAGATATAGAATATGAATTCTATAAATACAATGTAATCATTTTATCAAAAGGAGGGGATTAGAAAGGCTTGTTTTAGCCTGAGGAAATAGGATAGATCTAGTTTCATTTTCCAGAAATGTAATTCTAGATTTCTAGATTAAATTTGAATCCAAGAAAGCTTTTCATTTCCAACGATTGTGAAGTAGTTTATTCTTTTCAATTCTTTAAATTGTTCCTTAGATTATTTCCCTTTCATGAAAATAGGGTTTATTTCTACAAGTAGAATAGACTATCAAGCAAGTTTTCTACTTTCTCTCTTATAGACAACCATGGACACCGCCTTGGATTGATAAATTAAATGATGAGGATTACAATGACCCCATCATTTTTGGCATCATCATTAGGGATAGGTGTCATTAGGGAAGGGACAAAATTATTTTTGTAGCCTTTTATATTTAGAAGTTCTTCAAGAAGGATTTGTCTTTCAAAACCCCTCAAAATACAAAATCAAAACCCCAAAATTCTAGATTTAAGGGAAAAACCTGCTATTTTTTTCAAAATATCCTTAGTTGGAGGACCATCACTCCAAATCCTAACAAAGCATATTTCTTTAAGGAAAGAATTGATGGATTATTGCTTGCAAGAGGCGCAAAATACAATGAATAGATCTTATCTTCATTATAAAAGCTTGCAAAAAAGAGATTTATTTGGAGACCTTCAAAGTCCAAGAATGGGTGCCCAATCAGATTTTTGAAGTCAAAGGAGGGCTTCCCAATCAGAGATTTGAAGAACAAGGAGCTATTTCCAGTCATGCATGCAACATATCAGAATGAAGGATTGCAAGATCTCTCCATTCAACCCATGTATTTGCTAAAATTAGAAATCATGGAGAAGGTTTCCACTTCAAAGGAAGGTGAAGCATTGATTTTCAAAAAAATTATCATCTTCTTTTCATTCTCTTCTCTCATAAAATTGAACACATGGAAACATATTTTGAGAAAGGGAAGATATTTTTCAGAACTAGTTAATGGTTATGTGTAACCTCTCTACATCATTAAGTAGAGTAGGTTAGGGTATGTTTGATTTTTGCAAATAAGTGATTTGCACATGTTATTTCCTCTTCTCTTAGGCTGTAAGCATGTAATTTTCTATACAAGTTGTTCTAAAAACTTGCAGTAGATATTTTGGCATTATGGATGACTGGTTAGTGCAACAAAAATAATGATGAAACAATTTGAGTTGGTATTTAATGTAAAAGATCAAGTTGCAGCTCTCAAAAGTTGAGAAATTCTTTGTATGCAGCATCGAGAAAGTAAACTACAACTGATGCATGGTTGCATGGAAAACTAAGATAAAATTAGGTATTTTATTATTTTACTTTTATTCAACTTAAAGTTCTTTCATTTTACTTAATCCACTCAAAAAGAAGAGGAAGAAAAAGTACCTAAAAACATATCTTGAGATTTATGGACTGTTCAAGAGTTGTTTGGAGCTAAAAAAACAAAAAAAAACACATCTAAAAGTAGTTCTAAGATTTAAGGAGCAATTTGAACCTATCTATAGCTATTTTGGAACTTTTTAGGAGCTATCAGGAACTGTTCAGGAGTTGTCAAGAACTATTCAGGAGCTGTCAAGAGCTATCCGGAGCAACTACTAAAAAAATGAATTTATTGAATTTGGAGACTCATTATGATTTACAGAGGGACCTACAACATTTTAGGTGTGGGGTAAATTATGAGACCATAAATTGTCTCATATTTTATCAAATAAAATCATTTATTTCTTCCTAATACATTAGTGTTAAAGTGGATTTGAGTAATGATTGAAAGTTCTTTAGTTGTTTAAGGTTGAATGTAAAGTGAATATTTGATTTACTTTTAGTAATTAAATGTGATCCAAATTGCCTCTAATATGTCTCCATGAAGTGTTTAAGATGATATAATGTAAATAAATGAGTTATTAAGTAACTCATGGTAAGAAGAAGCTTCATAGACACTTGCAACAAAGAGCTCTAGACACTTGAAGTAGTTAACTCCTGAAAGCTTTAGGAGGCTTTGAAGAAATAATGAGAAGATAGAGAATACTCCCAGAACACTCTTACATTCATGCAAAATCATGGAGCATCATTCATTCCTAAGTTAATGGGATGGGTATTTGTTTCATGTTGATTTTTAAGATCTCTCACAGTTATTAAATTTTATGCTTCCTTCTTCCAACCAAAGATTACTCAAGTTACCACATCACTCAAATGTTGTTTTATGATTATAGCATGTTATTCATGCTAAGGATCAATGATTTGGTTGACTGAACTGTAGAATAATTCCTTTTTTTACGTTCAACACTTAAAGACTTCCTAAAAATCAGGTGCCCAGAAATTGTCAAAAATGCAGTCTCAGTAAAATAGCAATAGCTCCCTCATTTCTCAACAAAAATAAAAAAATTCAAAATGGTCTAGAAAGTAGATTTGAAGGGATAAAAACTATTTTAATAATTTGGTGTGATTTTCATCAAGGAAGGAGCAATATGTGATAGAAAATGATTGAGACAAAAGTGGCATGATGGAGGACTTCAGTTTTTTAGAGTTTTGTAAAACAACCCCTCAAAAATAGGATCTTGGATCCAAATTCTTAGTGGATTGGTTGGATAGATATAGAATATGAATTCTATAAATACAATGTAATCATTTGATCAAAAGGAGGGGATTAGAAAGGCTTGTTTCAGCCTGAGGAAATAGGATAGATCTAGTTTCATTTTCCAGCAATATAATTCCAGATTTCTAGATTAAATTTGAATCCAAGAAAGCTTTTCATTTCCAGAAGTTTTGAAGTAGTTTTTTATTTTCAATTCTTGCAATTGTTCCATAGATTAGTTCCCTTTCATGCGAATTTCCTTTCATGAAAATAGGACTTATTTCTACAAGTAGAATAGACTATCAAGTAAGTTTTCTACTTTCTCTCTTACAGACAGCCATGGACACCGCCTTGGATTGATAAATTAAATGATGAGAATTACAATGACCCCATCAGTTTTCCATTTGAATTATACATATTTGGACAAAAAATAAAATAGTGGAGCTACAAGTTTGCTAAAGTCTTGAAAGAATCTCCTACAATACCCAGCATGTCCTAGGAAAATTCTAACATATTTTTGTCTTTGAGGCACAAGGAATGTTGAAATCACTTCAATTTTGTTGGGTTCCACTTGAATTCCTTCATTTGATGAAAAATGTCCCAATACAATCCCTTATCTCATCATCATGAAATATTTTTCATGACTCAAGGATAAGTTGTGTTCATGACACCTTTTTAACACCTTCTCTAGATTTCTAAGTGCTTCATCATATGTATTCCCATATGTTGTAAAATCATCCATGTAAACCTTAATGGAATCATGGGAAAAGTCTAAGAATATACTCTGTATTGCCCTTTGGAAAGTCGTTGGTGTGTTACATTGGCCAAATGGTAGGAAAAAATAAGCATATGTGCCCCAAGGGCATGGGAATGTTGTCTTGCCCTGGTCTTCTAGGGAAATCTTAATTTGGTTATAGCCACCAAATCCATCCAGAAAGGAGAACTACTTTTTGCTTGCTAATGAATCAAGCACTCGGTCAATGAAGGGGAGTGGAAAGTGGTCCTTCCTAGCTGCAACATTTAATTCTCGATAGTCTACACATACTCTCCACTTTCCTCCTTTCTTTGGAAAAATTACTAGAGGTGACACCCATTGACTATCGGAGATAGGATATATAAAGTCTACATCAAGTATTTTTTGTAATTTTGTTTTAACTGTGTCTTTAACTATAGGGTTCATTCTCCTTTGTGGTTGTCTTATGGGTTTAAAACCATCATTGATGTAAATCCTATTCATGCATAATTTTGGGTCTATCCCCTTCATGTCATGATAATCCCATGCAAAGGCTTTTGTGTGTGCTTGCAACACATTCATCAGTGAGGTCTATTGATCTCTAAAGTATTGGATGTTGTTTGCACTAATGAGATGTCAAGTCCTTCTATTTTTGAAATACATTGGTGTGGTAACAAATTGTGAAATATTTGGGAAATTAACTCAAATGAACTGGTAGGGATGATATTTTGTAGAGGATCTTACAAACATGTCAAACAGTCCTGATATTGCAAGTCCCTATCATAGTCATTTTGCATGATGTTTTCTATCAAGTCATCTTCATCTTGGTGTTATAACAAGGGATTTAATTCAATATTCATCAAGTTTTGTAAGGAGTATTGACTCTCCTCATCCAGGGTAGGCCAAATGGTTTGTTCTAAGTCTACATGTGGTTAGGCTGATGGATAAAGGATTAATTTCTTAGTCATATTTCCATTAGAGATAATAATATTCCCAGACCTGCAACCTATGAAGGCATTTTTTGTTGCCAACCAAGGTCTTCCTAAAATGAGCAGGTAACCTGCAATATTAGCCTTTGGCTACAACACCATGAAATATGTAGGGTACTCCCATGAATCCAATATTATTACCAAGTCTTGAATTATACTCTCAGGTTTAACTGTGGATCTATATGCCAGCTATAGAATAGTAGGTGTAGGTCTAAGTTCTATCAACTATAACAACTTCATGGTCTCTTTGGTCATTAGATTTATAGTTGCTCCCAAGTCAATTAAGGTGTTCTTAATGAGATTTTCATTTATCTTTACATCCACTACAAGACTCCTAGGGTCTACATACTTGGGAATAGTTATTTTTCCTAACATAATGTTTGCAAGTTGTCCTAAGACTTGTATAGTCTGAGGATCTTTCCTCTTCTTGCCTAGATTTTTAAGGAAAAGTTCTCTCATTGTTTTGCTATAGATAGGAACCTCCTTAATAGCTTGAATAAGGGGTATTTTGATACAAAAATCTTTTAAGTTGTCCCAATGGGTTAGTTTTAGTTTTTTTTTTATGTTTTTGAAGTGTTAATTTTTTAGGGAATGGGAGCTTTAGTCTTGGATTGTCCAATGTCTCTTTTGGGGGTTCTTCATCAATCAATTTAGTGATTTGAGGGGGTGAAATTCCAACCAAATTTTTCCCTGATATGAGGTGGACATCACTCACTTCTACCCCATAAGTATGGTTTTGAATAGATTCATTAGTGTAGGCCTACTGAAAATGCATTTTATTGGGGTTAGGTGTAAGCTATGTTGGCAACTAAGGTGCTCTAGGTGGTTGTGGCGTTGAATTAGTTGGGTTTGGTATAATGGCTTATTGATGTGGTTGTAGGGGTTGTTATGGCTACTGGTAATTCATGTTTTGTTTTTTCCATTGTTGGCCTCTTTTCCACTGGGGTTTCCATTGGTTCTGTTGGGGTGGCCATTGGGAATTATACTTAGATCCTTGGTAATTTTGTGGTGGCCACATATTTTGTTGTTGTTGGTTCTAATTGGTTTGAGGAATTTTCCATTGTTGGTTTTGCATATTGGCCCAAGACTGAGGATTCCAATTAGAAAGATTTGAGTTGTTACCAGGAAATGACATGTTATAATTTAAAGGATCTTGGGGCATACCTTGTCATAGTTTCCATAGTTTCCTTTGAGCTATGTAGAATAATTGTATATCTTCTCCTTCTAATGCATGAAAGTTTGATGTCCCTTCAAAGATACTTTCCAACTTCTTGCATTTGTAGTTAGTCCTTTTTTATCTACAATGTGGGTAGTATTTTGTAAGAGCTGCTTTTGCCTCCTCTTGCTTCTTTTTGATATGGAGGGTATCTAGCTGTGTAGCTAGATGGTTGATAATATCCTCCTTCATGTTTGATAGAAGATTACTCATTTCAACTCTAGAGACTCCATTAGATGGTTTGATGTGGAAGATTCCTTGTCTCCTCTAACCTTCTTTGTGAAAGACCATGAATAGTTACGACATGCCTTACAATCTCCTCAAATGGTGCTTGAGATATATCTCCTACCCCAATGAGGTTAAGTGCATCCATGCAATCCTCATTAATCCCCCTTAATAATATTAGCTTCAAAGACTCATCAGAGAGTCTATTATGGTGGGATTTCCTAAGATAAAACTGAAACCTTTCCATGTAGTGTTCCAAGGATTCATCCTCCTTTTGTGACATCCTAAAGATGCCATATCTCTTTTTGTCTATTCCTCTATAGTAGTATTGATACTTCTCTAAGAACTTTATCTTCATGGTATTCCAATTTGGAACATCTCTTCCCAAACTCATAAACCATCTCAAAGCAACATCCTTCGGAGTTGCTAGAAACAGTTTGATCCTATGTGCATCTGTAGTATAATCTTAACTTTTGTACAACACATAAAACTCAAAAAGGAATGTATTTGGGTCCTCTGTGACCAACCCATAGAAGACATATAATGTTGAAGGAGGTATGTTCTTCACTATTATTGCTCTCTCCTGGTTGACAATGGGGAACTCAAAGGTTACATGCTTTGGTGGGTCTTCCACTGCAACATAACCCATGGTAATGATATGTGTATGGGAATTCTCCTATGTATCTAATGTGGATATTGGTGTTAGGGATGATTATTCTTCAGGAATACCCTTGCTCTTTTCACTGTAATCACCAGTATCCTTGAAAGCTTCATATATTGAGGGGAGAAATCTTCCCAGAGCATCTTGCCACCTCCGCATATAATAGTTGTGACTCTTTGGATCAATAGCTCCTACACATTGTTAGTAAAGTGTTTTTGTATTGATTACTAAATCCCAATTATCCTAATGTAAATATTGAAATAACACAGGAGAATCTTGAATGTAGCACCATCCCCAACAATAGTGCTAAAAATGTAAGGCATCACTAATGTCCAGATAACTTGGTGTTAGACACACAATTCAGAGGAAGGGTTCCTAACTGAACAGTTCACTAAACCCTTGCAAATACTCCATTAAATTATCAACCAAGGCTTCATAAGCTTTTGATGATGTTGGCATTGTATGTGCATTCAGAGACTCTACATAGGCTATATCATCAAGTATTTGTGGTTTACACATATGCAAGAAAAAAATTAAGGCTATAAAGGAAAATAAAGTATAAACTGCAAAACAAGGAAAATAACTTAATCTTCTACTAATGTTGTGGGTACCTTTGACTTAACATTGCATTTGTTTAACTATTAAACCTGAACTCTGCGATTTCATTAGCACTTTTGATTCTTACTTCTAACTACTTGACTCAGTCCAAAGGAGGACTCAATGATGCATTACAAAACTTAAACCATGAGACTATATGATTCACATGCATTTAATGAAGAAGCTATTAAATGAATGCAATAATGTAAACATCTAAATTAACAAAAAAAATTAAGGTGGGTGAACAGTACCTTGAGTGGCCTTTTCTCAAGTTGTTGTGCCCACATGAGAAACCAAATATGTGCTACTTAATTCAACTAATCATAACTGTAAATTGGAACATCTTTATTGCATATAACTGAACTCTACAATCTGACAAGAATCTTCATATATTTCTCATTCATGAATGCATAATAGAAAACTAACAAAGATATTATTTGTGAAACAAAACTATAGCTATCAAAACATATTTTCCAACTAGATCTGCTCCTCAACCACTGATCCAACTATATAGGTTCAGGGGGAGATTTATTTGTATAAGGATTGAAAATGGAAATTAAATGAAAATTCCCACTCTCCTTCAAAATAGAGAGACAAACTCTTTGCAATTGAAACTATAACTGAAAAAAGATAGAAGAAGACAAATAGGTTTGTAACTTTGCTTTAACGACATAACATAGACATGCTTTGTGCAAGTCATGTCAATTTCTTGATTACTACAAACATATTCTTTCCTCCATCATCTTATTGAATGATTCAATGACTCATAATTGACAACTCCACGGATCTCTTCCATCATTTTTGCTACTGTCATGTTTCCAGTGTCCTTGGAATCTTCCCTACAATCAGCCTAGAATCCTTTGGTTGCAGGTTGAGTTCTAGAGTTTCTATGGGTTGCAATTCTTCTAGCAAGGAGTTAGTTTCATCTAAATCATATATACCATTAACAATCATGAATTAAACATATATTCACACTAAATTTCATGCATTCATCCATGTAATCATCGCCATATCATAATCATGTTTCCACTCATCAAAATCTGGTTTGGGTGGCATAAAAGATATAAAAAGTATATAAGTTCAGGAATGTATATGAAATAAGTAGCTTAAAGTGTTTAAAATATATGAACTAAACAAGAGAAAACTAGTTATTAATTAGGCTTATCATTTATCACTATGGGTATGATTCATTCTTTGAAAAAATCAAAAAAAGGATGTAGGAAAGGGATTGGATAATTCATAGCAAGGAAATTAGAGAAATAAGTATTTTTATGGTCAACAAGGAATATATCCATTTGGAGATTATTGAATCATAAACCTTCATAGTACCACCAATATCATATGAATAATTTGATGAGTTATTGATAATTGTATCTCTAATCCTACTCTTCCACCCTACATGGTGAGAATATATTGACAGAAATGGAAAGAAGTATGCAAAGGAAAATATAGATAAAAATAAAGAGAAGGAAACAAATGAATTCAAAGCAACACAAGACCCTATTTTCCTAATATTTGAAGATGTTCCATAATATAAAATAATAAAACCACCATAAGAGAAAATAAATAAGAGATCTAAGAAATTAATCTCTACTAGTGTAAACACTCCACCATAGAAATAAAAATGGCCATAGAAGATAAACTATAAAAGGACAAGAAGGGTATGGAGATGATTTAGGAAGTAACCATTACTATTTAAGAATCACCTTCACCAATAGACTAAAAAATAATAAAATATAGATACAATTATCCAACTGAAATCTAAAGAAAAGAAGGCTACAAAAGAATAACAAATGAAACCCAAGAGGTAGAATATAAAAGCACATAAAATTTTAGTAAAATATGATGATACTCAAAAAAGGAAAATGAACCTTCAATAGAACCAAAAAATAAGAAGAAAAAGAGGCAAAAGAACTAGCATAAAGACTTGATTGGATGAAAAGAACATTTTAATATGTATGTCTAGCATCAACAAACCATTAGAAGTAGATAAGTAGTATCATTGTACCACCACCAATAACCAATAAATTATAATCAAAGCAATGGGAATCATTTTAACAAGATCATATTTCATTGATCATATTACAAAACGGTTTTTGAAATAAATCAATATATAGAATAAGATAATCACACAAAGGGAAGTATAAGATAATCATACAAAAGGAATAATCCTTCAAAATAGATACCACATTAAGAACTGGAGCTATGAATGATTTGATTAGTGATTTAATCTTATCTTAAAATATAAATATTTAAATACAAAATATTCAAGAACAAGAATTAAGAATGAAATAATGGATGCATACTTTGGTTCTTAATCTTAAAAAATAATAAAATTCAACAAAATATCTACGAAGAGGTTGTTGTAGTAGCCCAACATGCCTACAACATAGTCTTCCAAAGCTAAAAAGTACCCCAGTATGAGCCTAATGGTAACACCCTACCATCTAAAGGGCACAAAATCTACTTAGGGGGGTGAATTAGTAGATCAAATCTATTTAAAAATATTTAATTCAACATGTATATCTAAACATGAAACATGAATCAAAACAAATACTATTAGTTAAGAAATCACAGAAACACACATTCACATAATGAACACCAGATATACATGGAAACTTAGAATGGGAAAAAACCACAGTGAGAAGAGCTGCTTGGAGATACTACCCAAATTCAACCTCATAGAAATAATGAATAAGTTGCAATAATGAAGTAGGAATCAACCAACCAAAGACACCAATCCCCTAAAATAGATGTATGCATAAACCTACTAGAGACACCAATACCCAATACAAAGATCTAAGCACCAACTCATTGAGTAGAACACCAATCCTACTGGATTATAGAGATAAAGCTTGTGGATCTTCAATACTGATTATGCAACTAATGCTTGACTTGACCTTCCTTCAAACACTCTCCTACACACCTTAAGATCTTCTGATTATGGTGCACAATGATTGAGAGATGGAACTCCCATTACAATACCTGAATTACACTTGTTTGCACAAGTTTACACTTCCACACAAATTCACATCTATACACACTTACCAAGTGATATCTAATGTATGATGATTATATATAATACATTACATTAACATCACTTCATGTTGGCCAAGGATCCGCAATTAACTAGGATGACATACCTAGATGGACCTAAACTCAAATTACATAAAACATGTAGCAGGTAGGTCCTAAAACAAATTTGATTCTGCAAAAATAACATGATGTCATGCGCTTCCACAAGAACCTTAACCTGGGCATATTTTAGCATCCCATTCTATCTCCGGAGGATACACACTTCAAGTCATTTCTGAACAATTCTAAAACTTCAACTGGTTAACTAACTAGCACAACGACCCTTCTGCCACTTCAATATTTTTGCATGTTGAACATAAATCTTGAAAACTTTGGAATAAGATAGAAAAAGTGTGGGCATACTCTCCTTTCAAACCATAGAGTAAAACATGCATCCAGAAGGAAATATATTTAACATGTCTGTATTTTTTGGAAAAATCTCTTTGCCCTGTAACTGACCTCCAACAATCTAGATTAGACTTTCATATTACCTTTATCAACATGAATAGATGCAAGCATGATATTGCAAGCATACTATATTTAGTCTTCTTCATTGTACTCAAAATGTGCATTGATAATGATAATTCAAGTAGAATTACATTTAATTCTCACTATTCAACTAGCATTACTCCTTAGACATCAACGGTCATTAAGGACACTACTCCTTGACATTACTCCTTTGACATCAATGGCAACTTATGTTCAACACAATCATCTCTACTACATGTGTAATTTCCCACAATTGAACATGATTCATCTTAGTAATCAATATGAGTAAAAGATGTACTAATAGAAGGCTAGTAGAAATATAAAAATAAACAATAATAGGACCAATTGAGAAACCACTAGCATCTATGGGAACAAATACTAACAACAATCTCCAAATAAAAATAGGGGGTAGTAAGGAAGAATATAAAGAATAAGAATCACAAATAGGCAAACAGGAATTAAAAAAGAAAGAAAAAAACATCTACGCAATTGAGCACTTCATCAAAAGATTTAGTAAATGACCCCATAAGAAAAATAAATTAATATATGGCTAGATAGAAGAAAGTGGATGCACTTATTATGAGTCTCAATATATTTATGAGTACTATAACAAAGCCAAAATTTGGTTTTACTCAAATAAACCTATTCAAAAATGGAGTTAGGAAATGAATTTAGTAGTAGTGACAAGAATGAGTTGATGCATAAAATATCACATAAGAAAAAGATATGGACATAATGATCAAACTAATAGAGAAACATTAACTACAAGTTCAAGTATATTCCTCCACAAATAATAACTCAATTAGAAAAAATAAAATAAAAATTGATACATCAGATGAGTGGATGAGAACAAGAGAAAAAAATCTAAAGAAACAAATAATCTCTAAGTATGAGAAAGAAAAGTTGAACGACATGCAACAAAAATGGATTTCAATGGCCACAAATATTTACAAAGGTAAATTAGGAATCTAGAAGATACATACAATAATTTTTCCATAATATATTAACAATGAATTAACTAGCCACAACTCATTATATAGCAAACTACCTACGTAGACCAATTAGAGTCCCAAATTCCATAATATATGAGGGCTGATGCAAGAAGTTGGGTCCACAAAAAGTTCAAAAAGTGGAAGTGTTTTTGCTGTTTTTCAGAATTTGTCACACTTGGAATGAAAATGTGAGGCACTTACACAATGAATCTTTAAAAAAATGAGTAATATGAAATTTATCATTTTGAATCTAGTTTCCAAATATGTAAATTATTCAAATACCCAGATTATAGAAATTAAATTTTGATAGGGATCTATAAAAACCACTTTTTAAAAGTCATTTTTTTACCATACCATGCACATGTACGAACACCACTTTTTGACCCAAATAAAAGTATTTTGCTAATTCCTTTTGGGGAAAGAGAGCTAACAACTTGAAGATTGATGAGAAATTTTTTTTGTAATTTTTTGTTGAATATTTTTTAATTGAATTTTTATTGGCCTTAATTGTTGTTTTTAAAAATCAACGTGTAACAGCATAATTGGACCTAAACTAAACATTTTTTAATCTTTTTTTTCATTGTGTAGAGAATTGTCTGAAGATTGATGCCATATAATTTTTTTTACAAGAAACTTAACAAAAAAAAGTTATTAAAAAACAAAAAAAACCTGATATTTCAAGTTTAAGACCTAGTTTGCTTAGAAATTAATTAAAAAATAACAAACATAATCCAATCTTAATAAAAATTATATATTCAAAAACTATACATCGTGTTCTCTAATGGATTTTAATTTTATAGATTAATTCAAAAAAAAAGTCCATCAGCCATATTGTCAAAGTTGGACATTCTTCTTAAATCTACCTAAGTTTTTTAGTTACAAGTCAAAGGCTAAGGCTCGGATTTCCAAGCCTTTCCCGAGCCTAAAACCAAGGCTACATGTGGGTTGGGAATTCAATTTTTAAATTACACATACTTGTTAATAAAACGTGTGTTATTTAAATGAAACGTGCACGTGTTACCTATTTACCTGTTGGGAAAAGGTAGCGTGTACATGCGTTATGTAATGCGTACGCATTCCTAAAATAGAACGCGTATGTGTTTTATAACGTGTACGCATTTCTTATATAGTCATTTTTCCCTTATTTGGAAAATACTGATAAAACACGTTTTTCCTACAACAAACATTTTCTGTAGTATGATCTAAAAGTGCCATTTTCTGCATTTTTTATTGCAAATTTGTCTTGTGCAGGGCATATTCTATTCAAATTGTTGGAAGAGACAAGTGCAAGTTGAATTTTCTGAAGTGGAATCAAGTACAAGAACATTTTATAAGAAGATTTGGAAAAAAATAACTTTTGGATGTATTCATGGTGTTTTTGTACTTCAAAGTTTATAGAAGAAAGGATCTTCATACTACATAGTTTTACTTGAATATTTGAAAGAGATGGCAATTTGAAAATAGGTTACTTGAATCATTTGTTTTGTCATCAAATAGGGTTTGGTAACCATGGGATAAAAGCAAAGACAAAGAAAAAAATGTAGAAATCCAATGACACTTGCAGAAATTCAAGCAAATAAAGAAATAGAAGCAAAAAGACAAAGGGATAGAAGAGAAAGGATTTGTCAAATGAAAAATTTGGAAGCATCTAGTTCCAAAAATGTTGAAGAGGAAGCCATGAATGATGAAATGAATGTAGATGATGCAAATGTGGAGATGGTGAATATGGAAGAAAATGCAATTATGGAGACAAACCCAACTATGCCTTCAACTTCAACTTTGAATGATATGGAAATAGTACCTATGTAAACAACTTCGGGTATGTTTTCAAATCCACCTCCCAATGATATGGAAAATGCACCTATTCAAACAATCTATCTAGGTATGTTTTCAAACCCAAGTCTTGATAATATTTATCTTGCTTGTTTATATGAAGTTGGACACACCATTAATGATATCAATAATTCTAGGGTTGAAACAATGCAAAAACAAAAAAATGATGAAATTATATCTTATGAGAATGCAAATGAGAATGAAATCCCTCATATTGATGAAAATGAGAATGAAATCCCTTTTACATTTGAAAATGAAAATGAAACCCCTTGTGTGAATAAAAATGAAACCCCTTGTACGAATGAAGGTGAACATGTTTTTTTTACAATTGAAAAATATGTGCTAGATAACCTTCGTGGGAAAGTTTCTTGGAGACAAATTAGAACTTATGGAAATAGAATATATAAAATGTTCTTTTATAGAAATAAATTAGGATTCTAATGTCAACTCATGGTGCAATTGATGAGAATGTCAAAAATGAGAAAAGTGATGAAAAAATTAGGTATTTTTGTAAAACCAAAAAAGAAAGATGATTCAGTAGAACAAGTCATATCTAGTGTTGCTAATGCTATTGATTTTATAGGTAAGAAAAGTTGATCTAAAGATAAGAATGTGGTTCATCATGCAATAACAACTGCTCTAGTTGATAAAGCAATCTCAAATAAAAGAATGTTAAGTAAAATTAGTAAATGTATAAAAGTAAATCCTAAAACTTTGACAAGAGCTATTAAAAGAAGAGAAAGTATTGAAAATGATCCAATTAATCAATGTTAGAGTTTTAGTGGTAGACTCCCAAGATCAGACATGAAATTAACTAATGAAATTAAATCTTTAATCGATAATTTTTTTCATGATAATACAAGAGTATCACCTAACATTAGAGATGTCTTAAAATTAAGGGTGGGTTCCAAAATTTGTGAACCTCATCCAAAGCATCTCTTAGATATGACTCAAACTGAATTATATGGAAAAATTTTAGATGCTTCAATCTTACCATTGAATATTAACATAAGTTAAAGATCATTCGAAAAGTGTAAACCTTGGTATGTTAGAATTAATAAGCAACGAATCTCTTGTTGTTGTAAGACTCATGTACAATTTCGTTATTATTATGATAGTTTTCGATATATACGATGCACTTTGTGTGCTAACCAAATTATGCAGGACATTTGTGGTATTAATATGCCACCTAAAAGAATCAAAGATTTTCTAACAGGTTTGTTTTGTGAACCCTCTAATGGAAAGTTATTTTATTTAAAAGCATGTATTTCTGGAGAATGTGATAGATGTGGTAGCTTTTCATTATTAGGAGAATGTATGCATGAAAGTAGTTTAGATGAATTTGGACAAAAATTAGTGGATGTAAAAAAATTTAAAAATGTTGAGTATTCTTTAAAAGATGGAAAAACTAGAAAACGTTGTGAGCTAATTGTGGAAAAATTTAGTGTGCATGCATTTATTAAAAAATTTAAAGATAAGATTATACCTAAATATGTTCAACACTCTCAGTATGCTCATTGGCTTGATAATCAATTTTGTTTGTGTAAAAACACATTCCCAATTGGAACTATATTGTCAGTTGTTGATTTTGCTGAAAATTATACTCTTGCTCCACAAGAAATTCAATCACAGTATTATAATTCAATGCAAGTAGCTATATTTGTTCATATTGTTTATAGACATGCAGATGATAGTAGAGAAGATAATAGAATTTTTTTGAGAAAGTACCATTTTTATGTAAGTGATAATAAATTGTATTCATCTGAGTTTGTTCAATATTGTTTTGATATATTTTATAAAAATTTAAAAGAGAGAGGAATTCAAATGCTAGAACATCTCATATGGTCGGATAATTCCACAGGTCAATTCAAAAATGTTAGAATGTTTTATTGGTTATGTAGAGTTCATAAGGAAAATAATATCTAGCACATATGGAGTTTTTTTGAAGTTGGTCATGGTAAGGGAGAACATGATGGAGAAGGTGCATGTGTGAAAAGAGCTCTTGCTAGAAAGCAACTAAAATTTGAGGATGTTGCAAAATTTAGAGATGCGCGTGCAACTGTAGATTGGTGCAATACCAAATTATCTACAAGAACAAGTGAGAGCTCAAAAATTTGACGCTTCTTTTGGTTAGTTGAAGAAAATGATATTTTTTCTCAACAAGATTATGAAACAATTAATGGATTTGCAAAATGGCATTCATTTAAGAGTTTGAATACAAACACATGGACAATATGGACAAGGGATTTGGTATGATTTTGTCAATTTTGTATTGCAGGTGATTGAGAGGCATGTGAAAATACAGAATGGGTCGAACAATGGAAACAAAGAGACTTAACACCTACATCGACACATGTTGAACATGGAACGACAATTGAAGATAATCATGCGTTTGTATCAGATAATTATGATCGTGTTTCAAATCTTGTACAAGAAGGTACATTATTTATTGAGTTGAATTTTATATGTATTCATGTTTATATGTGAATTAAATATAAGTCACTCTTTATTGAATTTTTTATTTATTTTTGTAGGACATGTGTATGATGTTGTTGCACCTGAGGGGAATGAAGAGGATATAGAGTATTGGTTGGCTAGATGTGTTGAGAGAAAACATAAGTTGGTACATCCTAGAGTGGATGATGGCAACTTTGAGTATCCAACTAGTTTAGTGGTTGTTTTTGGCACCTAGCTTTGAAAATATTTGATAAGAAAGAATGGCTTGCCCGCATTTGAAGATTATGAAAGACACGAGAAGATTATACATTATTCACATTTGATTTTGGAAACCACTATAAAACTAGTTAGATATCAAGGGAGGCCTGCTAATAAAGTTTTATGGACACTTTCAATGGATGATCATGAGACAATCATAGATGCATTACAAAAAAGAGAGAATGCAGATGGTACAACGGAGTAAATAAATATTGGTAAGTATATAGTTGTATATATATTTAATTGATATATGTATTTGTCTTTAGTCATTTCTTAATTAAAGTTTTATATCATTTTTTTTTTAGGTCTCCCAAAACTAGATGCTTTACAAAAAAGAGAGGAGATGCACATGTATTACAATGGAATTTGAATCTAGAGACAAGTAACTATATATAGTTCTAGATACATTTAATTGATAGTATAAATATAAAACTAAGTTTAATTCATTTTCATTTTATAAAAAGATTATAATTGATTTCATATCCCCTTAATCCATTCTCTTAAAACCCCTTAATCCATTCTCTTAAAACCCCTTAAGCCATCCTCTTATGTACAATTAATCCATCCTCTTGCATCCCCTTAAGTCTCTCTATTAATTCCCCTTAAGCCATTCTATTAGGACCCCTTAGTCCATATCCTCATATATCTACCCTTAATCCATCCTCTTCCATCCCCTTAAGTCACTCTCTCAACACCCTTTAAGCCATCCTCTTAGGACCCCTTAATCCATATCCTCATATATCTACCCTTAATCCATCCACTTGCATCCCCTTAAGTCACTCTCTCAACACCCCTTAAGCCATCCTCTTAGGACCCCTTAATTCATAACTCATATATCTACCCTTAATCCATCCACTTGCATCCCCTTAAGTCACTCTCTCAACACCCCTTAATCCATCCTCTTAAGACCCCTTAATCCATATCCTCGTATATCTACCCTTAATCCATCCACTTGCATCCCCTTAAGTTGCTCTCTCAACACCCCTTAAGCCATCCTCTTAGGACCCCTTAATCCATATCCTTGTATATCTACCCTTAATCAATCCACTTGTATCCCCTTAAGTCGCTCTCTCAACACCCCTTAAGCCATCCTCTTAGGACCCCTTAATCCATATCCTCGTATATCTACCCTTAATCCATCCATGCATCCCCTTAAGTCGCTCTCTCAACACCCCTTAAGCCATCCTCTTAGGACCCCTTAATCCATATCCTCGTATATCTACCCTTAATCCATCCACTTGCATCCCTTTAAGTCACTCTCTCAACACCCCTTAATCTATCCTCTTAGGACCCCTTAATCCATATCCTCTATCTACCCTTAATCCATCCACTTGCATCCCCTTAAGTCACTCTCTCAACACCCCTTAAGCCATCCTCTTAGGACCCCTTAATCCATATCCTCGTATATCTACCCTTAATCCATCCACTTGCATCCCCTTAAGTCACTCTCTAACACCCCTTAAGCCATCCTCTTAGGACCCCTTAATCCATATCCTCGTATATCTACCCTTAATCCATCCACTTGCATCCCCTTAAGTCACTCTCCCAATACCCCTTAAGCCATCCTCTTATATCTACCCTTAATCTATCCACTTGCATCCCCTTAATTCACTCTCTCAACACACCTTAAGTCATCCTCTTAGGACCCCTTAATCCATATCCTCATATATCTACCCTTAATCCATCCACTTGCATCCCCTTAAGTCTCTCTAGGGTTCATGATATGCTTAGAATAACAAATCTATATGGGTTAATGGTTTAGGGTTCATCTCCTAGTCTTTAGGTCATATGGTTTAGGTTTTAGGGTTTTTAGGGTTCATGAGATGCTTAGAATAACAAATCTATATGGGTTTTAAGGGTTTAGCGTTCATGAGATGCTTAGAATAAAAAATCTATATGGGTTATTGGTTTAGGGTTCATCTCCTAGTCTTTAGGTCATATGGTTTAGGGTTTAGGGTTTCTAGGGTTCATGAGATGCTTAGAATAAAAAATCTATATGGGTTTTAAGGGTTTAGGGTTCATGAGATGCTTAGAATAACAAATCTATATGGGTTATTGGTTTAGGGTTCATCTCCTAGTCTTTAGGTCATATGGTTTAGGGTTTAGGGTTTCTAGGGTTCATGAGATGCTTAGAATAACAAATCTATATGGGTTTTAAGGGTTTAGGGTTCATGAGATGCTTAGAATAACAAATCTATATGGGTTAATGGTTTAGGGTTCATCTCCTATTCTTTAGGTCATATGGTTTAGGATTTAGGGTTTCTAGGGTTCATGAGATGCTTAGAATAACAAATCTATATGGGTTTTAAGGGTTTAGGGTTCATCTCCTAGGATTTAGGTCCTATGGTTTAGGGTTTAGGGTTTTAAGTCATTCTCTCAACTCCCCTTAATCCACCCTCTTACATCCCTTTAAGTCATTCTATCAACTCCCCTTAATCCACCCTCTTACATCCCTTCATGTCATTCTACCAACTCCCCTTAATCCACCCTCTTGCATCCCCTTAAGCCATCCTCTTAAAGGACCCTTAATTCATATCCTATTACATACCCTTAATCCACAATCATGCATCCCTTAAGTCACTCTCATAATTCCACTTAAGCCATCCTCTTAGGACCCGTTAAGCCATATCCTAGGGTTCATGACATGCATCCCCTTAATCCATCCTCTTGCATCCCTTTAAGTCATTCTATCAACTCCCCTTAATCCACCCTCTTACATCCCTTTAAGTCATTCTATCAACTCCCCTTAATCCACCCTCTTGCATCCCCTTAAGCCATCCTCTTAACTCCCCTTAAGACATTCTCTTAGGACCCCCCTTAAGCTATATCCTCTTAGGTCCCCTTAATCCATCCTATGGAAAACATCATTTGAATTTGTATGGAATTTATAAGATCCAATTTTCTAAAATTTACTATATATTGTTCTTTTCTCGCATGAATTATTTACTTAAACGACTCATAAAAAGTATAGTTACTTTACTTACATTAATTATTTTTGCAGGTTCTCATCAAGTCGGTCTACCATGTCATTGTCATTGTAAAATTATTTTATCAAGAGACTATGTAAATATCAATTTGTGGCCTTGACCTAAAGTTGATAAGCTTTAATTGTATCTACATGCACATATATGTTTCATCATGTTATTTAGTTGTATTAAACATCAATATACATTATATATGTTTCTTCGATGTATGAACTTCAATGAACTTATAGATTATACATTTCATGTCTTGTATTTACCACATTTTATATAATTGTCCAATTGTATAGATTATACATTTTGTGCATACAAGGAGATAGATTTTTGTTTATTGATTCAAATATTTGCTAGAATTGGAAAATAGTTAATCATAAATCATCAAAATGAACATAACATGATCATAATTGACTGCATATATAATCATCATATTAAAGTCAACTGATATAAATAAACAAAAACATGATAATATTAATCGATATAATGTATGTGAAATGGTCCATGAAATAACATGTTCAAAATGTATATGGCAAGTCCAACACATATTTAAATAAAACTAGAGATTTATAATCCATAAAATTTAAAACCATCTAACTATCAGGCTGATCGGTCATATCAAGTCTCCTCTTTGTTCCATGTCGACTAGATGTACCTGCATCATGTTGTAAAAGAGTACAAGAAACTTGAAATTAGATTTAAAGTTATTTAGAAATTTTGATATAATTAAACATATTTAAACTTGAAAATATAAACTTTTAGATAAAAATAAATTTAATTAAATATCTAGTAAATACAATAAAAAAGATTTTTAGTATGCATAAATTACCATATGATCATGTGAATGTATTGGCACATCTTGTTTAACGGGTAGCATAATTGTTAGTTGAGAAGATCCAAATGCTTGATCTACTATATCCTGCATATTCATATAAAACAAACAATATGTTAAAACCTCAAATATATATATTTAAAAGGTCCGTAAAAATTATATAGGAGATTTTGTAAAGTTTATAACCTTGAATGATATGACCTCATGATCACACACCTAAGATTGCCCATGCATAAATGCTAATGATGTCTCAGGTGCGCCCGCCATGGGTATCTCATGAAATCCCTATATATAGATGTACAACAATTTGTATAGATCAAATTCACACATGTGTATGTAAATGGACAAATTAAATTAGATCTATGATGTGTATTTAATTTAAACTTAACAAACTTTTGAAAGCATGCACCTAAGTTGACGATGTCTCAGGAGCGCTCACCACAAATTGTGGTTGGTCAGTACTAGGTATCGTATGACATCCCTGCATCTAGATATAATATATCATTTCACACATGTACAAATTCAAATTAAATTAGATATATCCACACAAATTATTTAATATATATTGGTTCAAGTACCTAACCAAAAGGTGAGCCCATCTCTACAACACTTGACATATAGACATGATCATATTGAGTTTCAAGCATCATCTGATCATGCATCTACACCGAACACTTCTTGAATTAATATTATATTATATATAATTTGATGTTAAATTATTTACATGAATTTTTCACATTTCAAACAAATTAAATTTAAGTTCAAAAGATGAACATACCTATGTAGGATGATCCTCAGAATATAGTAAATTCATATATGACTCTGTCCCAGATGCATGTGGGTCACCTAAAGTGGATGCCTGAGTATTCCCATAGCCTGAGCCTCCATGCTCTCTATTGGCCACTTTAGTCACAGCATGTGTAGTTTGATGAGTGAGATGTCCTGAAAGCGAACTCAATGCTCCTAATGTCGATAACATGGTCTACTGTTGAAATGCAGCGGGAACACCAGGAGAAGGAGGGGGAACAATAGGAGCAATCAGAGCACATCGCTAAGGATTGACATGTGCTCCTAGTCTATGTTGGGGCATGCCATGCCCAACTCCTTGAAATGACATCATATCAAAATCGTTGGGTTTTAAACCCAACTCAAACTCAGCCCATAACTTTCTCAAAAAGTATAGGGGCACCTCAAAATTTCCATGTGGTGGATTATCAAACACCATCCACCATCTATCCCAAAAATGTGTAACTATCTACGGGTGCATACACCATAAAATTGAAATTCATTTTTTGGTGGGTGGAAGTGGTTGGTTTGTGTGGGGGTTAAAAAAATGTTGGCACATGGCTTGTTTTGTAATTTTAAGGTCATTAATTTCTTTATAGGACAATCCATCTGCATAGAATTGTCTCCTCTCTTCTCTCCATTGATGGAATCTGTCTAGGTCCACATCAATAGATCGAACATAATCGACAATAGTTTGCATTGTAGATGCAAACCGTGCAAGATGGGGGGGAATTCTAGGCTCATTTTTTATCAAATCTATATTTCACTGAATCACGATAAGGTTTTGTCTAATGCTCTCTCTTAACTGAGCCTGATCTACTACAGGGGGTGGGGTGTTATGAGGTGGAGAGTGTGGAGTGAGGTTTTATTGTGGTGGCGGATCTGGATGTATGGGATCTGTAGGAATTTGTGCATCGGGGATAAAATCATCTATGTTAAATTTTGAATCCATGTGAACAATGAAATGGCGACTACATGTTAGACAATTAAAAAATATATATCAACAAACTAATTAAATAATGCACACAATTTGAAAGTTATTTAAAAATCACATTGAATGTGCACAAATTCAAAATACATTTCATTTCAAGACCATTTGATTTATAACATTAAAAAATCCATAGCATGTACACATTAAATTGAGTCCAGTGTGTGGTTGTTAATATGAGGGTTTGTTGTTACTACCAACTCTTAGAATGCAACTAAAAATGGAGATAATTGTCACACCAAGGTCATAAAATTTTAATAAAATCCTACCTACATGTTACTTAAAACTAATTATTGAACATCTTTTAGTAACCCTTCCAAGAAGAATCATCAAGCGTAACTAAAATATAAATCCACTATATAAATTAGATCAATATGTATACTATAATTAAGATACCTAAAATATCTAAGGATGCACTAAATTACACTTTGTGTACATGGAAATGGAACTCATATGTTGAGTCAAGTATTTAGTGCTTCTACATCAAAACTTTGTAGAGGATGACATATTTGTCATAATTCATCTAGGTATTTTATGTTAAACCTTTAATAAATGGGATGGTTCAATTATAAATAGTTTTGAGTTAGATCTATATGTGGTACGTAGGATACCTCTTAGTGAAAATAGGGAGGTAAGTTCTAATTGTAACTCTAACCATTTAATTTCTATAGGTAAAGGACTAAAGAATGAATTTAAATAAGACACATGATGTAGATATATAACTTTGATTTCTCAAATTGGGTGTGAATAGGAGGTTAGGGGTTGTTTAGATTGTCTTCTATTACATATATAAAGGTGGAAAAAGAGAAGGAAAGGTCCCCACTAATTTAGGTTATGAACAACTCAAGAATGAGTGTCAAAATGGGTAAATGATGAAAACCATGTAGTTTAATTCAAGTAAAAATTATACTAGATTCTATTTATATATTGGGATTATTGTTAGACAAGGGTGCTCAATGGAGCTCATAAATATCAAGCCTATCATTAATTAACTAATTCATCAATAAGTAATTTATTCTTCTAAGTTTTTATGGGTCTAGAGCTTTATCTTTTGGGGCGAGGGGAAGTTTCCTCATAGGTGTGGTTGTTTCCCAACAAGAGTATATCTATAGAGCTAAGGTTTATCGATTGTGAATACATGTATTTATCAAGTATGACATAAAATTTAATTAAATTCGAGGACATGAATTGATTTATATAAATTTTCAAATTTCATGATAAGAGACACAAGTTCTCTATAGTGGGACAAAGTAGTTAAGAAGAAATTATAATTTTAACACTAACATTAATTTATAATCTCATTCATTGTTTTCAAAGCATACTAAAGATAAGAATAAAAAATTAATAGAAGACATTCAAAGGGACACACAGATATATGCTAGTGGTAATTGCAATGTACAAAATAAACAAAGATGAGCTTGAGCTCTATTCACATATTGAAAATGACTTCTTTAAGTACAAAGACTTCACTAAATTTTTAAATAGTTGTACAATGAAATCATATTTATACATGTGAATTGGTGTGCATAATTTATCATGCAAAAATGGAAGAAATTATATCTTTACTATATAATTCTTTAGAGATTTGATGACATGAAAACATATATCTATGTCAAATAAAAAATGTAAGAAACCTCCAAGGAGGGATATGTTGAAAAATGAGGTGTTTTCTTAGCTTAATACTTTGTAAAACTTTAATATTGTTGATCTAAATAAGCTTTTTCCTTTGTTACATATTCTTTGTGGGTGATTATCTTGATTAATCCATTTTAATGTTTGTAGAATGTAGACAAAAGTTGATAGAAGTAGACAGGATATTAGAAAGATTACACAAGCATGTATCATGGAGAAACCCTTTCGGTAAAAACTCCACCAAGAATTATTCTATTATTCAATCTTCTGAAGTAGATTACAATAGCTCCAATTCTTGATTGAGAATGCTTCTTTTGGCTTCACTAATCTTCTTCACAACCTGCAATAAAATTGATAATAACTCTTCAACTTGCTTGAGATAAATAGGCTTTAATCAGCTTTGTAAACTCAACATGAGTTACAATTACAATGCTCAAGCCCTATCCCTAAAAGGTATGCCTATCTCATGCAAATAGGGTTATGCCATGAAGAACAATGTCAAATGGTCATCTTCATGCATTTGGGCGTCCCAAACTGAAGTAGCAACTCAACCTCTATTTTGTAAATATCTCCAAGGCTTCATCCTCAAAGTAGGCGCCCAAAAGAGGTCCCACTTAACTGAACCTTCTAAAATATCTCAACATGCAAAGGAGGTAATTCCAAGAAGACAACTTGGGCGCCCAAGTTGGGTCCAATTCATTTCTTGTTAACTAAAACATTACTCAACACCATTCATGCAAGAATGGTCATCCCTTGTTAATTGGAGGTAGTCCCTATTATCTGTCATGCAACTCAAGTCATTAGCCATGCATTCCAAGTTAACTAAAGTCAACTAGCATTCAACTAAAACTAACTGAAGATAATTGAACCATAACTTAACTGAACTAAACTGAACTTCATTCATGCAAACATCAAACCCTAACTCTTAGGATCTTTACATGCATTCAGAAGTGTTATCTATTAGTTCAAATAGTTATCTAAACTCAAGGTGAGTGTCACCAAGTACCATGTGGGTGCCCCATGTGCCCCTATTATTTAGGAACTCAAAATGGATGCCCTCACATGCTCCTAACATTTAGAATTAATTACAAATGTCAATTAACATGATTATTTCATCAAATATTAATCTCTTCCTAATCCCAGTTTTAATGAACACATTCCATGGTCTTAGGAGATACATGAAATAAATAATGTTTAGGATTGCAATTAAATGGCATCCTATTTCCAACATTCTCCCACTTGACATTATACATTGCAATTATTCTAAACAAGGAATAATAATTTTAAATCGAGTACATGTCTCAAGGCCAATGGCATTCTTGCACCACGAGAACTTATCTGTAGGAACTGGCTTCATAAGATAATCTGCAACATTAATCAAAGTGTCAACTTTTTCAATTAATACTTTTCCACTTTCAACCATTTCTCGCACAAAGTGATATTGAAAATCTACATGTTTAGTACAAGCATGATACATAGGATTTTTGGCTAAACAAATAGCACTTTGACCATCACATTCAAGCCTAACTTGCTTGCAATTAAAACCAATACCTTTCCCAAGTCTCTATAACCAAACTGCCTCTTTAGAGGCATGTGTGGCAGCCATGCACTCTGCTTTTGTGGTGGACAAATCAATTGTGGGCTGCCTCCTACTCATCCAACTAACTGCAGCTCCAAACAAAGTGTACACATAACCACTTGTCGACCTCCGATTGTCCATATCTCCTGTTCAATCTAAATCAACAAAACCCTGTATGTCTAATGATCTATGCATAATATCAATATTATTAGAACCATGATAAACTAAACAGTAATTTTAAGTCCCTCGTAAATATCTAAACACCCTCTTAACATAAGTCCAATGTTCTTTACCAGGGTTAGAGATAAACCTACTAATAACTCCCACTGCTTGTGCTATATCTGGTCTCGTACAGACCATTGCATATATTAAACTACCAATTTCACAAGCATATGGAATTTTAGACATTTCCTCATAATCAAAATTAGATTTAGGACTCGTTTCTAAACTTAACTTTGTGCCAACTGGTAAAGGAATATTAACTGGTTTATTGTACTGCATGTTAAAACATTTCAAAATAGTATCAACATAATTTCTTTGGCATAAGCAAAGCTTTTTGTTACCTCTATCTCTATTGATCTCCATACCGAGGATATATTTTGTAGCCCCTTGATCTTTCATCTCAAATGTGCTAGAGAGTTGTGCTTTCAATTCTTTGATCATTACCTTGCTGTTACCAATAAACAACATGTCATCAACATACAAGATAATAATTATAAGTTGATCATCAATAACTTTTATGTAAACACAATGATCTTCCTCACTCCTAACATAACCAATTTTCAATGCGAAAGCATCAAAATTTTGGTACCACATTATGGGTGACTGTTTCAATCCATATAAAGATCTCTTTAACCTGCAAACCAATTCTTCTTTTCCTTTTACAACAAAACCATCATGTTTCTTCATATAAATCTCCTCATCAAGATTCCCATGCAAAAACAAATTTTTCACATCCATTTGCTCAATTTCAAAATCATAAGTAGCAGCAATTGACAAAAAGAATCTAATAGAAGCAAGTTTAGCAACAAGAGAGAAGATTTCATTAAAGTCAACTCCCTCTCTCTGGGAGTAGCCCTTGGCTACTAATCTATCCTTGTACCTTTCGAGATTACCATCTACACCAATCTTCTTTATAAAGATCCATTTACAACCAATGGCCTTTCTTCCTTTGGGAAAACTCTCAAGATCCCATGTGTCACAAGTATCCAAGGATTCCTTTTCCTCATGCATAGCTTGTGACCAAAACTCAAGTTCTCATCTGAAGATAAAGCTTCCCTGTAAGAACTGGTTTCATCATTAGTACTCATTAAAGCAAAAATACAATGGAAATTAGGTGGGCTATACCTATCAACGAGATTTCGTTGTCTTGTGGATCTTCTCAAAGGGGTTTCTACTTGTTCCTCAATAAGCTCATTTTGAGCATTTATTTTAAAAGAACCCTCTGAACTCTCCTTTTCCAATCCATCCAATTGTTCTTCAACATGTGCATCTTGTTGCTTCTCAGTATTTGTCTCAAAATGCACTGTTCAAGAAGTATCCTTCTCCTTTGGTTGTTCTTCTCCTGAATAAGCTCTAAATTACCTGAAAATCACATCTCTAGATAAAGAAATTTTTCGAGTTAGTGGATTCCAAAGCTTGTAACCTTTTACATTTTCACCATAACCTATGAATATGCATTTATGTGCTTTAGGATCCAATTTAGATCACTTTTCTTGGGCACGTGAGCAAAAGCCTCACAACCAAAGATTCTTAAATGTGCAACACTAGGTTTCTTACCTAACCACATCTCATAAGGAGTTTTATCTTCAATAGATGAACTAGGGGATCTATTGATTAAATAACAAGAAGTACATACTGCCTCAGCCCAAAGGGACCGATCTAGCTTAGTTAGCACTACTTAACATACTTCTAGCTCTTTCCATTAAGGTTCAATTCATCCTTTATGCTACTCCATTTTGTTGAGGTGTATATGGAGTATTTTTTTGTCTCACTATTCCTACATGCTTACAATAATCATCAAATTCCCTAGAAAAATACTCACCACCATTATCTGATCTCAACACTTTTATCTTATGATCTTATTGTTTCTCAACCAAAGCCTTAAATTTCTTAAACTTATTAAACACATCATATTTACTATGCATAAAATATATCCAAGTGTATGTTGAGACATCATCAATAAATATGACATAGTATCTAGATTTTCCAATAGAGTCAATATCCACAAAGACCATTACATCTAAGTGAATAATCTCTAATAATCTTTTAGCTTTATTTGTACCACTAGGAAATTTAGATCTAGATTTCTTTCCAAACACAGTGCTCACAAGTCATTTTTGCCAATATTATAATTAGGAATACCGTCAACCAAATTTTTATTAAGAATGGTCCTAAGACCTTTTTCACCTATATGGCCCAATCTATGGTGTCATAGCATACATGTATTTTCAGCTTCAGCTACATTGGATAAAATATTTACATTGGAGGTATTCAGCTTAAACAAATTCCCAATCCAAGATCCTTTAGCAACCACCATATTCGCTTTCACCAATTTGCAACCACCTTTGTCAAATGTCACATGCATTCCAAAATCATTGAACTTAGAGGTAGAAAGTAGATTTCTAGCAAGTCTTGGAATATGTAAAACATCACTAAGGGTCTTAACCCTACCATCACTGAAACACAATTTTGCCTCTCCTTTGCCAACAACCTTTGTTGTGTTGTTGTCTCCAAAGAAGACATCTCCTCCATCATATGCAGTATACTTAGAGAACCACTCCTTGTTAGGAGTCATATGATAGGAGCAACCTGAATCAATAAGCCAAGAGTTATCAACAACAGTATTAGAAGAAATGACTAATGCATCATTTCTGTCATTGGTGGATTTGTCTGTAGAAGCATCAAAACTCTTTTTCTTGCTCTTACAATCCTTTTTAATATGTCTAGGTTTTCCACAATTCCAGCACTTTACCTTACTCTTACCAGGGGTTTTTGACCATCCTTTAGACTTACCCTTTCCTTTCTTGTATGCCTTAGATTCCTTCTATTTAGGCCTACCTCTTACAAACAAGGCATCTTGGGAGCCAGTTTTAGAATTCCTCCTCATCTCCTCTAATAGGAGAGTAGGAATGATGTTGTCCATCTTTGGATCTGCATCATTACCACTAATTGCAAAAATTAGATTTTCCCAAGAATCTGGTAAAGAGAAAAGTAATAAAATGCATTTATCCTCATCCTCTAGCTTTACATCTACAGATGCTAACTGACTGAGAATTAAATTGAAAGCATTTAAATGTTGTGCTACAGAATCACCATATTTCATTTTTAATGAATTCAACTTCCTTTTCAGATACAACTTATTTGTTAGACTCTTTGTTTGATAAATATCCCCTATTCTCTTCCATAATTTATATGGAGTATTTTATTCTAAAACATTTAAGAGAATAGCATCAACAAGACATAATCTAATTGTTCCTCTTGTCTTCTTATCTAACTCAGTCCAATCTTCATCTGAAATAGTTGTAGGTGTCTTTGTCTGATTATTAACCACTAACCACTGATCTCTTTCTTCAAGAAGATCTTCCATTTTTAATTTTCACATTTCATAGTTAGAACCATTGAACCTTTCAATATCTAACCGAGAATTCATTGTAACAAAACTTAATTCCAAAATCAGCAAATAACTAAAATAGTAAAAGCTCCCACTAAGCCAATAAATCCTTCAAACTTTAAGAGAAAGACATCCCAATACTCTACCCAACCTCATATTTGATACCAAATGTTGAATAATGAGGTGTTTTCTTAGCTTAATACTCTATAAAACTTTAATATTGCTGATCTAAATAAGCTTTTTCCTTTGTTACATATTCTTTGTGGGTGATTATCTTGATTAATCCATTTTACTATTTGTAGATTGTAGACATAAGTTGATAGAAGAAGTAGACATGATATTATAAATATTACACAAGCATGTACCGTGGAGAAACCCTTTTAGGAAAAACTCCACCAAGAATTATTCTATTATTCAATCTTCTGAAGTAGATTACAATAGCTCCAATTCTTGCTTGAGAAAGTTTCTTCTGGCTTCACCAATCTTCTTCACAACCTGCAATAAAATTGATAATAACTCTCTTCAACTTGCTTGAGATAAATAGGCTTTAATCAACTTTGTAAACTCAACATTAGTTACAATTACAATGCTCAATCCCTATCCCTAAAAGGTATGCCTATCTCATGCAAATAGGGTTATGTCATGAAGAACAATGTCAAATGGTCATCTTCATACATTTGGGCATCCCAAACTAAAGTAGCAACTCAACCTTTGTTATGTAAATATCTCCAAGGCTTCATCCTCAAAGTAGGCGCCCAAAAGAGGTCCCACTTAACTAAGCCTTCTAAAATATCTCAACATGCAAAGGAGGTAATTCCAAGAAGATAACTTGGGCGCCCAAGTTTGGTCCAATTCATTTCTTGTTAACTGAAACATTACTCAGCACCATTCATGCAATAATGGTCATCCCTTGTTAACTAGAGGTAGTCCCCCTTATCTATCATGCAACTCAAGTCATTAGCCATGCATTCCAAATTAACTACTGTCAACTAGCATTCAACTAAAACTAACTGAAGATAAATGAACCATAACTAAACTAAACTAAACTAAACTGAACTTCATTCATGCAAACATCAAACCCTAACTCCTAGGATCTTTACATGCATTCAGAAGTGTTATCTATTACTCTGAATAGTTAACTAAACTCAAGGTGAGTGTCACCTTACCATGTGGGTGCCCCATGTGCCCCTAGTATTTAGGAACTCAAAATGGACGCCCTCACATGCTCCTAACATTTAGAATTAATTACAAATTTCAATTAACATGATTATTTCATCAAATATTAATCTCTTCCCAATCCTAGTGTTAATGAAAACATTCCAAGGTCTTAGGAGATACATGAAATAAATAATGTTTAGGATTGCAATTAAATGGAATCCTATTTCCAACAAGATACTTCTAAAATTATGTGAAGTGAAAGTTAAGAACTAGTGACAAGGAGGACACAAAACAAAGCAAGGAAGGAGGGCAATTTCCAAATTGAAATTACTCAATGAGCAAGAGCAACATGACCAATCCTAATGAGATTGAAACTTGTAACCATGCTAAAAAATGAGAATGTTTAAACTATAGTTGATTATGGCAATAGTGTAACATAGCAACATGATCAATCCTAATTAGATCAACCTCATTAACTTATGCTATGATTTGTTGAACTAGTTAAGAAACATCACCTCATTTCTCAACACAAATGGTTACATTGAAAGTATTGACTGTACAAGTTCAAGTTGCACTATCTAAAAGGTGAAAATATTAGGGTTTTAGGCTTAGGTTTTAGGGTAAATAGGGTTTTAGGGTTTAGGTCCAAGGATTAACCTAGGTAAATTAGTTTTTAGGGACCTATGTTTTTTGGAACCTAGGGTTTAGGGTTTTGATTTCTAAGTTAAACGTGTCCAATTTAGGTTTAGTTTTTTATGGTTTTCGATTTATAATTTAACGTTCTTTGTTTCGTTTCAATGTTTTTGGTTTTTTAAATGCAATTTAAAAACTATAAAATATTGAACTAAAACAAACTAAACAAACAAAAATTAAATAACAATTACAAAACAAAAATGCAAGATATAAAGGAAAAAAATGGTAGAATTCAACCAACCTGGAGGTCATTGAGGTTGGTTGTGTTGATAGGAGGTGGCAGTGGAAATTTGCTTCAATCAGGCCCTTCAAAATGCATATGTGATCTTGCTTATCCTTATCTAGTGCAGCTCAAACTGACAGTTAAAATGAAAACACAATCACTTATTTAAAAAGAAAAAACCTTTAAGAAATGCATACACATTTCGTAACGCATATGTGTTTTAGGTTTGTGTACCTGAATCTAAATGCATATGCATTCGGATTTAGGTTTGGGTACCCAATCCATAATGTATATATGTTTTTTTAAAACACGTACGTGTTTCGTGCAATTTTTTTTGTTTTGGCCGAAACTTCCCCTCTTCGTGGACCCAGCTTCTTGCACTTACCCATAAAGGTATAATATTATGACATTTAGATGGATCATAATCCCAACAAGTGAAAATTATTTGATCCCAATATAGTCAATTGAGTGAAAAAAGGATGATATCCATAGCAAAAATGAAGGAATTAGAGTTGAAAGTGAATATATATCCATCTCTAATATCAAAACTTCTTCAAGACATCAATTAACTAAAACATGCATTAATAAATTCAATTATCTTAACTATAACAAAAATATATTATACTAATATCTCAGATTTAACATATGGTATTGACTTGAGAGAAGAATGAATATGAACACATCAAGATATCCTATAAATATTTTCTACCTTGACTATAATTTTTTGAGAGAATATTTTGTCTTTTGGGATGACATTGCCTCTTATTTACCAAAAGAAGATGTCTTGAGAACGAGACAATGAATTAGGTCCTTGGAGGACATTGGTAGACAAGGAATCAAAAATAGGATAGACCTAATTATAGTCATTTCAAGGCTACTATAACAACACTTGAAGTATTTTGGTACAACTTAAAGGATGATAAGGCACAAGGACATATAAAAATACATGTTTGTACAATAGTAGAACAATATATATTAGTACATAAACCTACCAAAAGAAGAGGAGGAAAAAAGAAGAAATGAGAAGAAGAAAAAATTATACAGAAAATTGGTGATACATAATGAATGTAGTATAATTTAGAAGTATTACCCAAGCATATGTGATGTTTATATATATGCTTTCAGTATAGAATTTACATTATAAAAAGAGTATATAATATTAGTAAATGAGAAAATTGGTTCTATGGTGCATATGAATGAATAAGTTTTATTTTCTTTATATTGGGTATATGTTACCTTCCACAATATTCTAATTTCCTTCTTATTGCATCATCCCGAGTTAGTTTTTATGATAAATAATCCAAACCTCATGCTTCTATTTTATCTCTAATAGTATCACATTAAGGAATTAATAAGTGTGGTCCTTAACCATTTGAATGTCTCCATGAGTATTATGTATACTTTTGATGGTCAGTTTGATCCTCTTAGTCATATTTATCAAATTTAATGCTATTTTTTATTATTTTTTCAAAGAGAAGGAAACAAACTCCTTGTAAACATTTACATAAAGAATTCAATAAAGGTTACATAGGAAGAATATGAGTTTTTAAAAGTATTATTAAGTTATGTTATCATCTTCTAATAGTAATTATGTGTAGTGATTAATGCATGTGTAAGGTTGTGATGCATAGTCATATTTTATACGGTGTCGCCTAATAGTTTAGCTTAGTAATTTACTTGAGTTGTGGAATCTTGACTCTAGTGTCCATACAAGATAAATGAACTCATATACATATTTCTTTAACCTATTCTCATCCCATCATATTTATAAATAATAACAAAACAACCACATTAGTAGCATTAGTATCTAGTTAGTTGAACCTAGAGCATGATTCATTTCCTTAGTACCACAAAGCATGTGTGCTCCACAAATATCATTCATAGTGGGGTGATCCCACAAAGCTGGTTTACAATTTTTGGGAGATTCTGATTTTTGTTGAAATTACATATTTTTAGAAAATATAATGATTTAAGCCTTGAAAAGTTTCATTTAAAGGATTCCAATTGAATAGGGTTTGATCAAACCACCTTAGATCAAAACCCCTTGGATAGAACCCCGCTAGTTTTAAACCATACCTATAATGGAGTCTCCTTTACACCTATCAAAATGCTGATAAAAAATCACTTTTGATTTATCTTTTGGGGGATCAAATGAATTCATTTAAAGTTTATTTTTTATAAGTATGTAGTCCTTATATAAGCTTCCCAAAAAGTATAATTTTAAATAAATTTAATTTTATTATTATATTTTTATTTTTATTTCTTGTGAATGTAGGTTTTTCACCGAAAATCAAGCTCTTTGTTCTGCACATGTGGAAAAATAGCAGATTATCAAAAAAAAAATTGAAAAATATGAGTGCACCATATATGAAGTCTTTGATCCAACAAAAAAATAAAATTGAATTTGGATACATACAAAAAATGTTACGCGTTATACGGTTGCACTATGTCTTAATTGTAATTGGTTTGACTTCAAAAATTGATTAAAGAAAAAAAATTAAATAAAAAACTATCTAACCAAGTGGAAGCACTAGATATCAAAGTTACAAATCTAAATTTGAAAGAATTAGAATTTTATCCTTCATGGAAAAAAAGTTATGCATCATAGAAAAAAAGTTATGCGTTATATGGCAAGCATCACTTTTTTAAAATGTTGTTTTGTGAAAAAAAAACTAGTTTTCGAGGGAGATGGAAAAAGAAGTGCAATCTGATTCCAAAAATTTTGAAAAAAATATATTTAGAATCTACAGAAAAATTTTCACGAAACTCTAGTTTGCATCATCTTCAAATTCCTCACGATTTAGCCGCTACAGGTGCCCGAAAGTGAAGATTTAGTTAAAAATAATAATTTCAGTGTCCAGTTTGGCCAAAATTTGTAAACCACTGTTGTCGGATCACCCAATGATAAATACATTCTTGTTCTTATTCCATCCATGTATGAAGTGAAATATTGTGTTAAACATATTAAGGGGTTAAAAATAAGACACTTTTGTCTCCACATGGTTTACATATCTATGCATAGGTTGTAGAATCCTTGTTTCAAAATAAGTCAATATATAGGTGCTTAGTGATATGAAAAAAGGAGTTCCTTATGCATTGGGTATGGTTTGTCTCAAGGTCAAATCTATAATTTGGTTTAATTCATCATAAGAAAAAAACTTTAGGGAATATTCCCCTTAGCCTAGTAGATCCTAAAGATGAAGGTGAGCTTGTCCACTCATAAGAACTGGTCCATTCATGTTATTAATTAATTATAATTCATGTTCATCACCTTTGTTGACACACCCTTAGGTTCACTTATTGGTACAAGTATTTAAGATTTTTGGAATTCCATATTTTAACACCAACAAGTTGTATGCACAAGTTTAAAACCATGTGTCATCATCCTATAATATGAGGAGTACCATGGCACTCACATATAAGGCATCATGTTTAGCCTTTGGGAGAATAACAACTCATTTTTTAGTTTTTTATGCTTAGATTTTTTGAGAGAGAAGAGAAATCTCTTGGAAAAATCTTGCCATTTTGTGTGTGTTTGAAGATTTGGGAGGCTTCTTGGTGTGGGAAATTATTTTGTGTGGGACATATAGAAGCAAAATCAAGAAAGGAAGAAGAATCCTTCATTATTTTCAAATTACCTTGAGGGGTAGGCCTCTTCACTATTATATTTTATGTTTAATTTATGATTTCTTAGTGTATGAGAAAGAGAAAATACTTTTTTGTTCTCATGTATGTGAATCTTGAAATGATTGCAATGATGTTTTATGAAATTAGCTTTATCTTATGTATTTTATTGAGATTGTTAGAGCATGAGTACTACTATATTTTAAGTAGGAATATGTTGGATCCACTCCTGTCCTCCATTGTTAATTTCCATTGTATATTGTGAATAAATTCACATTGTAGAATAAACAAAGAAGAACAATAAGCATCAATAATACACATATTTATGTGGAAAACCTCGTAAAATTATACTAAGAAAAAACCACGGACAAATATCTCTCATATTTTATTTCTCAAGAAATATTTGTTGTTACAGAAATCTTCATAAAAGTACAAAAATATGAGTTGCAAAGTCCTTGTCAAACAAAACTTTCCAAAAAAAGAAAGTGTGACTCATGCAACTACATGTTGAACATTTGTCAAAATTACCATAAATAGTAAGTCCCCAATTTTTTTTGAAAAAATGCCTTCAACATGGTAGGGGGGCTACAATAGCACCCCTGCAACCCCTCATCAAGCCTTTGGTCACGACAGGTGCATACTTGAAGCACAATTTAGGAACTTCAATGTTGATTATTCATCACTATTGAAATAACAATAGATTTCACTTCATATTGTAATATATATGTATTGTAATACATTTCTTTTCTCTCCCACTTGATTGAGGGACAACCATATTTATATGGGTTGAGAGAAATATGGAGACTCATCATGAGAAGCATTATTTACTTACAATTTTATGGTCATTTGGAGAGATAAGTAGTCTAATTTTACATTTCAATATTGGCATTAAGATGCACTAGATGGTTGGGTGGGAAATATTGGATGAAATATTATGAATCATGGATTTTAAGATAATTTATGCAATTGGGTTTGCAAGCCTCATTGTGATCTTATTAGGGCTTGAAACTCTCACTTTGATTTTCTTGGCTTGAGACCTTTTTTATGCTTCCCATGGAGACATTTTTCCCTTGACTCTCCCTTACATGAATCAAATATTTTATTCATTGTGTATTTTGGGACTCAATCTAACAATGCCATTTTTTATTAATTCCTAGATCCTTTGTGCATGTAGGCCTCATTTTACCCATCACATATAACTAATATGAGAAATCTTGATATGGGTCTCCATTTTTAAAATTTTCTTAAGTGTTATTCTCCATTGTATCCCATGTGCTTAGTATGTATTGGAATTTGTCCAAAATCTAAAAATTTCTAAGTGTGGAGGTTTTCTATTCAAAATTCCAAATACTATGCTAAATGTTAGAGTTTCAAAGTTTTCCATCTTGACATACCTTTCCCCTAACCTTTGATTTTTTTCCTTACCTTTGTTTGAGTTTCAAAATGTCTCTTAGTGGAATATTTCTCCTAAAATCCCTGCACTTTGATGCTTTATAATAAGTTACCTTTTGGGGTCATGGTTTTGGCCATCTCTTTACTTGCATACTTTATGGAATTAGTTCCTTGGTATTCCTAATCCCGGACTTTTGATATTTCCCTTGATAGACCTTTTCAAAGTCAAAGATGTAGAAATACCTCTAATGCAATACTTTTGTAATGATTATTAAGTATCCCCAACTTTTGATCCTAAAAATTTCCTATTGTGTTACCTTATTAGATTTATAAGTTTGGACGTATCTTTATTTGCATGTCTTGTGGGATGAGTTCTTCGATATTTGTGATCCCCACCCCCTAATATTTTCCTTCATGTATCATTGTGGAGTCAATGATGTGGAATCTATACCTTTATTTGCTTACTTCAGAGCATGAGGTATGGTGTACTCTCAATTCCCAATCTCTAACAAGTGGTATGGATTCTATGGTATCCTTAATCTCTGACTCCCAATAATTATCTTCATATATATTTTCAAATTTGGTCATGTGAGGATATTTTGATTCATTTGTCCCTTGCATGGATTATGAGGTATCCTCACCTTGGTGTTTGAAACTCCACAACTCCCACATTTCACATTGTTCACTCCCACCTGCCTCTTTGTATGACCCAAGTCACTATTAATGACTAGATTAGAAAGGTTCATCCTGCCCAGAAAATTTTTCCATTTCAAGGGCATGGATTCACATGCAATTTCAAGTAGCAAAAGATGAATATGAACATGCAATCATTAATGTGATGGTTAATTTTTTGCATTAATGGTTTCCACATAGACTCTAATTTGTCATTTCAATGGATTTTATGGGATCTCAACTTGTTTAACACATAGCATTCATGTCACATAGTTATTTCTCAATTCTTGAAGTAGCAATGCAAGCAACAATGTGTTATACATGCTAGTATTGTATCCAAGAAAAGGGTCAATCATTTCTCCATTTTATGTGACTATAATGTTGAGAAATATTTTGGGTTTCAAGCCTTACATATCCAATGGCTATTAGATTAGCTCATCTTGTAAATCACGAAGAGGTAACTATCCTATAGTAGATTTGTAACCAAATATCTTTGCGTCCTATTATATATTTTTTAGAAAAACTTTCAAGCAATGAAGTGTGATAATTTTTTCTTAGCTTGGGGTTTTCTCTCACTGTATTTGTCAATGAAATGTAATATTGATTTGATAAGTGTCCAAACACTTTAATACATTGTAGATATAATTTATAATGGTATTTCCAATATTATATATGGATTTCTAGAAATTTGGAGAGAGATTATTAAGCATGTTCAATTGTTAATATCTATATGTTTTGTCATTTCTATGTGTTGTGTCTATCTAGTTGGTTATGACTATCTAACCCACTATAAGACACTAATTCTAAAAACTTTGACCCTCCATGCACCTTAAAATGAACAAAACTATTCACTATTATTTGAGGTGCAGGAAATAGTTTGTATGCATTTCATGGTTCAACATTTTAACTAAGGAAACATCTCTAACAAGCCGTGAAGGATTTCACCTTAAGATAATCATATCTTGCATACCCACATCTTACAATCTTGTAATGATGTCATGGTCACTTTTAAAGAGAGTTTATAATAGTAGGTTAGTCCTTGGCCTAGTGGTAACTTTTGGGGCTAGGCATACATTAGATACTACTATAATTTTTTCTATTTGTATGTCTTTAGATGTGATTAAATTTTGTTAAAAATTACATCTAGGAACACTCTCATGGGTCTAGTTGATCCCAAAGTGAAGGAGATATTATCGGCTATCAACAATTGGGCTATCATTGCCCCTTCTTTTTTAATGAGTTGGTCTATCAAGAATGAAATTTCCTTGGCCTTAAAGTGGATCCTTCTAGAATTTTTTTAGGAGTGATTTTAGTACCTAATATTATATATCCACCCATTTTGTATATCTTGATGTTTGCATTTAAATTTTCTAATTGAATATGTGTTTATTGATTTTTGGATTGGTCTCTTGGCTCAAAAATCGGGTAGAGTCATATATAGCTTAGTGTTGTCATTTGGTACGGAGGTGAGAACCTTCCATTAGCTTTGTCTTCCTTGGAGTGAAGATATTAAAGACTGTAGAAATTGGCAAGGTTCATGGTCTTTTTGAGGAAAGTTGTAATCCTTTCTAAAATATAATTTAGAAATCGAAATGTATTTTGATTAGGTAGTATAATGTATTTATTTATTTGGGAAAAAGTGAAGTAAACCTCCTTGAAATTGTAATGTAAGTGTTTCCAAGTTTGAGTAAATGGGTGTGAAAATATTATTCATTGTGGTAATTACAAAATGTAAATTTATTTTTATATTAAGTCAAGGTATGAAGTGGATATATATTATATTTTATAGTTGAACAAATTTTTTTGGAAATGAGCCTATGGGTAAACCTTGATTTGGTTTGTGTTGAAAGTTATCACATATAATGTCTTTTGGAGTGAAAGTAAATGTGATTTATTTGAAAACATAGATTAAATGCAATTATCTTCATGTATGTCATTTATATCATGTTAGACATGCGTAGAAATGAATATTAGAGCAAGTTACTCCTAAAAAAACATATTTAAGTGTTCTAGTTGAAAATTTGATAAATTTGCCAATATAAAATTGAAACATCTCATCCTATAAGAAGATTAGTTTGGTACTTTATCAAAAGTGATGAATGTATGTTCACTAAGAAAAACAAAGACCCCTTGATGAGGAATGTGTGTTCACCATGATGAACAATGTGTTCACCCTCTGTGTAAGTAGTGAACATAACACATAGACTTGTAAAACTATATTTTTTGTGTTCATCAAATTAAATTAATTTTAAACATACATTTGTGCTGCTCGTTTAAACTTTGCTTGTAAATTTCTCCATTCAATTAAAATAATAATAATAGCCCTGATTTTATTCTTGTATGATTGATATTATAATATGAATGTCTATATATATATACCTTGGTTAAACATTACTTATATTCTTGTTTGTGTGTTCTATTATAAGTTTTTTTTTTTTTTTTCAAATAATAGCATGTTAGGGTAAGGGATAAACGAACTGGGTGAAAGGAGCTCATTGTTAAGTGTAGGTTTATGCATCATCAAGGAAACCTTTATCCCTTTCTCTTGATTAGGGTTTGAATAAAATTTCATTTTCCTCTTATCAAGAAGAAAAGTCATCTTACTACCACAAGAAGCAAAGTAATAGATTGTTCCTTCTTGGTGAATCTACTATTTTAAAATTAATGATAGTCTTATAAATGTAGTTGTTTATTCTTTTACTCTCTAACTTCATCTCATGTTAAGTAAAAGGTTTAGCATAGGTTTTTATTATTTTAGTTCAATTCTACACTAAAAATGAAAGTAAATGATTCCATTTTTTTTTGGATAATCACTTGTATTAAGTGTTGGATTACCACCTTAGGAGGGCATAGCCCTTCTTCTTCCATATAGGGTAGTTTGGAGGCATGATCTTCATGGGGATGCCACACTTCCCCTCGCCCGCCCCTCTCCCCTGTTGCTGACACTTCTTCCATATAGGGTAGTTTGGAGGCATGGTCTTCATGGGGATGCCACACTTGCCCCCCTTGACACTGATTTGTGTGTTTATCATGTTGCATTGCACATGGTGACAATGCATGTAAGTGTGAAATGCATTACCATTGTGTATAGCTTTTGTGTTTGAAAAAAAACTATTGCTTGTGTTTTGAGTGTTTTGTCCACGTCAGATTTTAGACATTACACTTCAGAACTTTTGAACAAGCTGGTCAGCTAGAATTTGATGCAGTGGGGGTCCTAATGGCTGATGATGGGATGACTCAAACTTCCTTCCCAGTAGGTCTAGAATCTAAAGTGACTGCTTCACCTATATTGATTAAAGATTAGAAACTCCTCGTGGAGAATAGGGAGCGAGCAATACCGTTTTAATGGGGCATGATGAAAACTTGAATTGATGAAAGGAAAAAGATATAGATTAGAAGTAAACAATGGGGTAGGCGTTGTTTTGGAGGGATAAATTGAATGCTGAAATTAAGAGCCTCGGAGAAAAAATGGTATACCTGGAAGCAGAACTGGCAATGCCAATAGAGAGTAGAGTTCTGAGGAAAAGACTGTTCCTTGAAAACATCTACATTCCATTCAAGCTTCTCTTCAATCGCCAAATAAAAAGAAAGAATACTTGTAAGAGGTTTATTTTGATCATTGATAAGCTACAGACCTTTGACATTGTCACTAACTTAACAGACCCTTAAAGCCAGAAGTGGTTATTCATGCGTATCGTGCCAGGAATTAATTAAAGGCTCCGGCAGAACAAGGATTACACACCGTTGTTTTTGAAGAAAATTTGTACATAGCCTTGACTGCGGTTTTCGTACTGTTACTTTTCAACGAATTAGATACAATTCCTAACTCTCTAAACCAGATTGATGAATCAAGATTCCAGCAGTCGAAACTTATTTAGGAATTTGGTAGTATGTCTGAGTAAAGGTATATAAGCAAAGTCTGTAAGTCTGTATGCTCCCAAGTCTTACCATTTGCCACGATGCATACATAATCAATCCCGAAAACCACTTCTTAACAAATCTCAAATTACTTGTAATATGCTTAACCAAAAGCTGCTAATTTATTAGAATTTGACCAAATTGTACTAATTATTTGTTCATTACAGGATATAACATTTTGATTGGAGTTATTTGGCAAGAGTGATGACCCCTATAGAAGCTCCATGACTCGTTCAAGAGATGCCCAGCATATTTTGAAGATAATGTAGGCCTCAAGTTAACTGATAAGGATGTGACTGCGCTTCCAAAATGGTTGTTCAAACCAGAGATGGTTATAGAAAGAAGCCAATAGATTTGGAACCTAATCTCCTATACATTATCATAACCAAAATAGATCCTTCAGCAGTCCCAGCAGAGAGGGGATCTTGATCATCAAAACATGATAGGATCTCTATTCATCAGATCTATATCAAATTAATTTAGAATTAGAATGCCCTTCCTCAATCAACAAGTTTGTCAACAATCTGCGTACTGCTAATCTGAGATCATTCCTACTTTGTGAAGAATGATAAAATGTCCTTAAGAAGTAAGTTAATATGATTGGTTTTGAAAGCCATAATATCCTATTAATAAGGAGAAAACATGTCACAAATTTGCACTTGTACTTGCCTTTAAATTCTGTGAATGGCTAGCAACTTAACAGGCTTATATGATTAACTTGTAAAGCTGCCAGTACTACATGATACGAACTTCTTTTGTCTCAACTAAACCAATCACCGATTTTACTTAACAAATTCTATAAATAAGATATGCAGCGGAGCCAATTACAATGCCAGAAAAAGCTTTTTGTCTTTCTTAACTCACTTTCTAAATTATATGGAAGTTTTTACCCTATGCGCTATATCAATCTAATGAAATTATATCTCGAGTCTATAACTTAGATATTGTTCTGCAAGTAATACCACTGCAATATATACCAGTGCCTGTATTTACTTTTCCTTCATGTAATCTCATGAAAACTGTGGTCAACATGCCCTTGTGAATTGATGCCATGCTTGATTTTGCCTTTGTATCTGTGAAAGAAGTGGTTGCTTATGGTAGCAATGCCAAAGACCTTACCTTTATGGTTTCTTGATTCAGTCCATGAAATATTGAATCTATTGTTAAATGATCCTTTATTAGCATGCTCCTGTGAAGGATTGTATTACCTGCCTTTCTTATCACTTATTCCTGAACTGATTTCCCAATTCGTTTCACCATTGACTGCCTTTGGTGAGCGTGTTGCCACCAGACTGGATGCCTTTGAACTTCAATACTGGAACTGTTGACTTTGTCATCCAAGGTCCTTCATGGATGGACTCTTGATAGAATTAAGCTCTCATTACTAGGCATTGCATGAGTTGCAGCATTGCTGTCCCAAATAATCATCAAGTCTTCTTCTTCACTATAGCCATTCACAGCATCTAGAGAACTGGTCTTTTTTGACAGCAGCATTGTGTCCTTGGCAATTGATTTTTTTCCATCTACAGATGATGCAGGGCACAACTCTTCTTTCTTTGGATGCTCCATCAAATTATTCTGTTGCATTAATCTTAGGCTACGCCTACAACCTTCTTTCCTTTCTGAAATGCCAAGTGTAAATTTAGCCCTTTTGTTTCTTCCAGTTCTAATGTTATTTTTCTTCTCTTGTACTTGTTTTATTTTTTGTTCAGGTTCAAACATTCTAGCCAACATATTGACAGCGGGATCTTCTCTTAACACTGAATTGACATGTTTTGCATCTTTTCTTTGTTCAGGTCCAAATGCTTTGGTTGACAAATTAGTGGAGAGATCTTCCATTGAGAATGTATTAACTTGTTTTTCATCTTGCACTTGCTTTATTTGTTGCTCAGATCCAAATGTTTTACCCAACATTTTGATGGAAAAATCTTCCCTTGAGACTGAATTGAGTTGTTTTACATCCTTTCTCTGTTCAGGTCCAAATGATTTAGCTGACAAATCTGTGGCAAGATCTTCTCTTGAGACTGTATTGACTTGTTTCATATGTTGCACTTGTTTTAATCCTTGTTCAGTGCCAAGCGCTTTAGCCAACATGTTGATGGAAAGATCTTCCCTTGAGACTGAATTGACTTGTTTTGCATTTTTACTCTGTTCAGGTCCAAATGCTTTGACTGACAAATTTGTAGCTATATCTTCGCTTGAGACAGCGTTGACTTGTTTTGCATCTTGGACTTGTTTCATTCCTTGTTCAGGTCCAAACACTCTAGCCAACATGTTGATAGAAAGATCTTCCCTTGAGACTGAATTGACTTGTTTTTCATCTTTTCTTTGTTCAGGTTCAAATGCTCTGGCTGACAAATTTGCAGAAAGATATTCCCTTGAGACTGTATTGAATTTTGCATCTTTTCCTTGTTCAGGTCCAAAAGTACTGGCTGAAAAATATGCAGAAAGATCTTCCATTGAGACTGTATTGACTTCTTTTGCATCTCTTCCTTGTTCAGGTCTAAATGCTCTCGCTGATAAATCTTCCCTTGTGACTTTCAAGACTTCTTTTGCATCTCTTTGTTCAGGTCCAAATTCAAATGCTTTGGCTGATAAATTTGCAGCAAGATCTTCCTTTGAAACTGTATTGATTTCGCTTATATCTATTCCTTGTTCAGGTTCAAATGCTTTAGCTGAAAATTTTTCTGCAAAATCTTCTCTCAAGACTGTATTGACTTCTTGTGCATCTAGTCCCAGTTTGCGTCTAAACATTTTGGCTGACAAATTGTTGGCAAGATCTTCCTCTTTAATTTTCTCATTAGAGTAGTGTGTAAGTAACGGAACGCTATCATTCATTTGTCTGCCTTTAATCCAAGTATAAGGAGTACATATTTCAACAACCCTAAAAATGTGTACTCTAAGCTTCAGTTTGTTTTCACTATTGTCCACCTGCTCAAAGATGCAAACGTCTCCTTCCTCAAGGTTATGATCAAATGAAAAATATCTCCACCCTCCGCACAGGCCAGGTTGATTGACATTTCCCAGGTATTGTACATCCCATTCTTTGTTGTTTGGATCCACAAGGACCAGTTTTGTTTTTTCTCTGGGTAATTGGAGACGATCTCTACATGCATTTGGAATTCTCTGCACACCCAAACCAGCATTAAAATTGCAGTACATTTACATGTTAAATCCTACGCAGAAAAAAGAAGAAACCCAAATTGTTAAAACTGCACGTAGGTTAAACCCTCTTAAGCCTTGCTAGGCAGAAAAAAAATGTAAGTCCAAACTGTCAAATAGATTAGATGACAATATCATATCAACCTCCTAATTCAAAAAATCCTGGAAAAATAAAATATAGAGAAAGATGCTTGAGTTTCACTGGAGATAAAACATAAAATTTCCTCAAAAAACATCCACCTATAGAGAATTATATTTGAAATTACTAGAGATAAAAGTTATGTTTCCTTCTAAATCCATACAGGCAGATAGATAAAAAGACGCAGAGAAAAAGATTGATCTTACAAGCCAAATTGTATTGTATACGTAACATGGCTTCAAAACTATTAAGCAAAAGGGTTTATCTGATCTGAAAGATTGAGCAGCCTGGAGGGCCTTGGTCCTTTCTTCTTCCGTAACTGGACGCCGGTTAGAAACATAATAATTTTTTCGATACCTCCTCTTTTCAGTCTCCATTTGGTTTTCCTTTGGAGGATGGCCTGAATTCAGATTTAAAATTGTAGAACTCACAGCATTAGCGAAAGTTCTATTAAAAGCCTGCATTCAAATTTCACTATTGGGACTCATAAATATTATCCAAACCCCTCTACTAAAAGCTTTTACTTACCACGAAGTCTTTTAGCCAATGCTTTCCCTTGACAAGCAGGAACCAAATCAAGTGACAGCTTACTCTCAATCGGTTGATTGCATTCCTGATGGGTGCTTTCAGGACCAAAATCAGTACTGACTTTCTGACACCCACTTCTTCCAAATATCCTCACTTTGAAATAGGATCTACAAACATACTTAAATACTAGAAAATCTCCAAGTTGTATTTTATTATGATGCACAAATTTCTCCCAACCCTGTGCAAAATGCATTTCGGTACTTATACGGCATAATTTTACACCCCACTGTTGACCGCTTGGGCCTTGCATAAGCACGCATCTACCAATGCCAACCTCATTCAGCAATTTTGGAACAAATGCAGGAGGAACACGCTGCAGTAAATTGAAATTCAAACATAATAGCAAATGAGTTTTCTGTGTATATCCAAAGAATTAAGAAGGGTGTGCATATAAGCATTGTTGTTACCAGTTTTTGTGCAAAGTCTCCGAGCATGACTTTGAAGAAGTAGGAACACCCATCAAAGCTATCTTTCTCTTCACATTTGCCATGGATTCTAAAGCAATTCTTGGTACATGTTGTGCATGGCACTAAAAAATCACCCATATCTTTATTCTAAATGGCAGATCAAGATCCAGGTGGTATTACATTATTATGTAATTCATAAGCTTTCAAGATAAAAATCATGCAAGCTGAAAACAACCCATTTGAATACAAAAAGAATTCAGTCTTAAATTGTAAGAAGATTCAAGCTAAAAGAATAAGCATGTCTAATAAAGTTTAAGTACAATAAACAAAGTGAGCTACAGATATCTCAATCCCATTTGCAGAGATAAACTCACCATGAATGCAGCACAAATAAAACCAAGTAAATTTTAAGTGGAAAACTTCAATGCCAGGTAGACTACTTATTCAAGAAGATGACAATACAGATAGGCAGGTGGATTACATCTGCCGATTTTCATCCCTAATATTTGTACATGTAAAGTCAAAATAATTAATTTTATTTGCTTTCTCGACGGATTGGAATGGTAAATAAGTCATTGGGCCTTTTGCTTTTAGTCTGGTTTTTACTCAATTGTCAAAGTACAAATTCCAACATGACAATAATTAAATGAAGATTTTTTTCCTGATCTCGGTTACTACAGAAAGGTTCAGATCATTTGTGTGGCGTTGCAAAAAAGCATCAATTTCTGAAAAGGTTTATAAATTAAACAAAATTATTTATATATGATTTGTTTCCCACTAGACTTAAAAAAGCAGAACACGAATTCACATAAGCATGTACTGAACTTTTAGCCCTGGTAGGAGGGAGAAAGATCATGTGCAAAGGGTACCCTTCTAACAAATGTCAAAGGAATCACATAATTAGCCAATAGACTACATATAGTGTGACATTTGAGTCTACTGTTGAGTCGTCAGCTTTGGTTTAATGGTAAATGCTGTTTAATGGTAAAAGCCTCCAAAATCACTTATTACATAAAAGCCAGATAAATATTGATTTGACAATTAGATGAGAACATTCTATTTTTATTTATAGTGTTTTTTTGTCAATTTGGTGGCAACTTTCTTTTTTTCATTTGCATTGCTTTATGTTTTAAATCTGTATGCAAATATTTCATAATCAAATAATGCTTAATTTCTTTAAGGAATTCATCTAAATTTATTTCATTCCATTATTTAACATTTATTATTAATTGTTTAATCCAACCACATGCAACTAGAATTTGCAGCGCATCCATGCACAAACACATACTCTCTAACACATTAACATACATATAGTTTTCTATCGGCGTAATACTTGAACCTCCTTTAGGTACAAGTGCTAGTGTACAATGTGTTTTTCGTTGGAAACTAATAAACAATTGTTTAAGTGCAGTGCTAAGGAATAAAGTAAAAAGGATTAGAGGTATTTATTGAGTAATTGGATTTCTTCTTAAAGGATTAGAGGTATTTATTGAGTAATTTGATTTCTTCTTAAAGGATTGAGAGGTATTTATTTCATCTGATTTATGAAGGTTGTGAATCTGATCGTATTCTTTATCATGTTCTTTGACAAGAGTTATTAAAAAATATACAACTTCTTAGATAGATTTCTTTGTAGTAATGGTATCGTAGAGGAGAAAAGTGTATGTTTTACCCTTTTAGCCTTTTGTTTTACATTCAATTTGACATTGTCATCAATAGATTATCTTGACACTCAATTTATTTTGGTTTGTGCATAAATTGACACAATCCTAAATCCTATCATTTATCATCATACACCAATCCCTAATAGACCATACCAAATCCCATTGCAATCATTCTTACATCCTAGATTGAATTCAATGGGTGTCAATATTTCCTATGGATAGAATTGCATCATGGATCTATGTCATAAATAGAACCACAATTGCAACCTCATCCTCTCAATTCAAAAAACTTCATCCTTTCCAAATTGACCCATTGTAATATTTCAACCATTACTCATTGATTTGCATGCCAAATATTTAGAATTGGGCATCTAATTTCTTATATTTAAAGAGAAGTCATATGACACTAGTGAAAGGAAGTTGGGTGCACATAAGCAATTGCCTACACTAATCTAAGCAAGAAAGGGTTGCAAAAAATTCTTTTAAAACCTTAAACGGTTACAATTTTAGTTGCACATACATATCATAAACAGATAAGTAATAAAATACCATAACACTATGATTTATGTGGGAAGACCCTTTCGAGAAGAAAACCACTCCAAACATGCAACTTAATTGTATTTTTCAACAACAACACAGTTACAATATAATAATAGATCATGCTCTACAGAAGTTTACACAGCAACATAATCCTATCTAGTAATTCTAGCAACATAATGGCATCTCATAAAATAGTCAACTTGTCATTATAAATGCACTAACATAGGCCTATATTTATAGAGAACCAAGATAAGCACCAAAGACTGTCATGTGTCATCTCCACATTCACTACATGCATGCAGTTGCAGAAGGAAGAACATGCACAAGTCTAAACTACCACCTACTATATTAGTTTTAGTCCTCTCAACATGCAAGACACATGCAACATGCAAACTAAAACATTGCATGTAATGCACCTACATGCATAACTCCACCTATTTTGAAAACTTCCAGAATTGACTCCTCAAAAATAGAATCTATCTCTAGTGGCTAACAATCTGACATGAGCTAACTATCACCGATGACTTCATTCAACTCATATAAAGTGGGATTCCTACCTCCTAAAAAAAGAAGCCATGTCACCCATTCCACTTCACATGTTTGAAGACAACTCAACTTGCCACTCCAGCAAGTGACATCATCGGGTACACATAAAATTAATTAACACGGGCAAATAAAACACAGGATAAAATAAATAAATAATTAGCGAAGTAATGTTAGGACTCCAAAGGTTAAGACACCTTAATCCCAACAACTAGTGGTGAGGAATCAAGGATCAAGGAGATGAAATGAAATATGCATCCACCTAAGATGATTTTCACATAACCCAAATAGAGAATCTATGCAAACAAGTATTGAAAATCTATATGCAAAAGAATAGACAATATGCCATCAAAATATGACACAAGATATACCTTGGGAAAACCTTTAAGAGGCAAAAACGTAGCCTCCAAAAGTATCCATCACTCATATAGTATTCAACAATAAAGATTACAATACATCTTTAGAGTCCTCCATGAACAACTTTAAATCAGCAAGCCCTCTACAAGCACTTCATGTGAACAAGCATGTAACCACATATCCCATGCCATGCTTCAATCCTCACAAATGCTAACAAGAGATGCTCTCACCTAGCCAACAAGCCAACTATCCAACCTTAAACAAATACCCATGTGTTTGCTTTTATAGAAACAATCTCACACAAAAACACCAAGTGACTAATACCGTGAGCTTACAAAACCATTAACCCCTCATTTAATATTGGTACTAAATTTTTCCAACATTAAATAATTTTATTTTATTTTTGGCATGAAAAGACTAATAGCCTATATATATTAATAATAAAAGTAAGTAATTACAAAAGTACCCAAGAGGGCCTAATTTATGCTTTTGATCTAGCTAGAACATTTACATGATAATATTTCCTATTTCTATTGCTAGTGAGCTTTGGCAAATTTTGATTGAAAATATGTTGAAGTTGTTAGTTGACACTCTGAATTGAGAAGCCTGACATGCCTTTAATCACTGAAAAACCTATACACTTGGTAAATTTTAAGGTGCAACCTCAAACAAAGAAGCCCAACATGCCTTTAGACTTGTTGGGGATTGGGTTTCTCTTCTATCTTATCCTTCTTTCACTTTTGTGGAAGCAAACAAACTAGACTCCAATCTCTAATGTAAGACATATCTCTGATGTCCAACTTCCATTACCTATGAACTTAGCCAAGTCTTGATTGAAAATATGTTGAAGCTACTAGGTGAAACTCCAAACTGAGAAGCCCGACTTGCCTTTAATCACTAAGAAGTTTGACTTTCCTTTTGACTTGTTAGGAATCGGGTTTCTCATCTACCTTATCCTTCCTTCACTTTTTGTGAAAGCCAACAAGATGAACTCTGATCTCCGAAATTCTGATCTAAGAAGCCCATCATGCCATTAGACTTATTGGGAATTGGGTTTCTCTTCTACCTTATCCTTCCTTCACTTCTGTGAAAACCAAAAAAAAATTATCTAACCTCAAGGAGATTAGGGGAAAATTCCATTCATATACCCTGGGTCAGCGGAGCAGGAACTAGCATAATATTACTAACACTTGCCTTTCCCACTATGAAGCGAAGTCAAACCTGTGACCTCGAGGAATGCAAACCCCAAGCCCCAGCCAACTCTGCTACAAGTGGTGGCTTTCCAACATTAAATATTATTCCCATATGCAACCCCACATTAAATATCTAATCATAATGTTGCATGCAACACATAAAGTGGCCCCAAGAATGCTAGACCTGTGTGATGCACATATCCCTAGGTCCCCTAGGTGCACCACATAATAAATAAATATTATATTAATAACATTATGCAAGGTGAAAAACACACCTTTTCCTAACATTCTCCCACTTTTTGTAGACATTGCATAAGGGGTAAACAAGTAAACTCAAACATGAAGAAGAGAACAATCCCAAATTAGCCACATATATCATCAAGGAATCAAAGTCCTCTATGTGCTCCATCAAGATACATGTAACAAGAATCAAGGTGACCACCATCTCAAGCATGAACACTCTCATCCTCCATCATGCCAACACACAAAGATAAGAAGTCATACAAAGAGATGACACGTAATCTGTCACAAAGAAACATAAGGCCTACCTCCAATGGATATCCCAATACACAAACACCCAATCTAAAGGTAATAAACATGTATCAATAACTGTCAAGATATAATCACCATAGCTGAAAATGGCACCGACAATAAATGCTAACACATCAAACTATCCATACCTCAAAGGTATACAAATTATAACAATTTAATCTCATTCCATCAACATATACAACCCATAACATGCAATCACAAGATCCAAGTGCCAAACTTGTCGATGAAGAACATACACAACTAGGAACTCCCACTGCATAGGTAATGCCAATTTGTTTACATTTTTTTGAATTTTTTGTGCTTATTTAGGAAGCCAAGTTTGGTGCTTGGTTGTAGGAGGTTTAGCCCCTAGTATAGTTCAAACATTTAGGACTTTAAACCAACTCATGTGTCTTATCTTCGAGGAGTGACATGTAGGAGTCATTATGGCTCCACCCGCTTCATAGTCTCCTCCATCAAGTAGTTCAATCGAAGCATCGCCCAAGTAGCTTTGTATTTTCTACCACCTATAGACCGGTGGTACTACCAGATCTGCCACCAACTTGGTGATGCCACCTATTTTATCCACCAACATAGTGCTAATGACCACTTTTTCCTTTTTAAGGGATATTTATTTTTGGGAGCCATAATTTTTTTCCTAAGTATCATATTTTTTACTTCTTATAGTCATTGAGAGTTGGTTTAGTGTAATTTCTAGCGTTGCATGCCATTTTACTATTTTTTGTTGGTATATTTTATCATTTGTTGAAGTTAGATATTTACCTTTGGATTTCAAACTCAACTTTTTTCTTAGATCTTTAATTTTTTCAATTATTATGACATTGGAAAGGTATTGAGGAGATTTATAGCTCTATGCATACACTTTTTGTAGTTGTTTTGCTAGGCACATGACATTTTAATTTTAATTTAGATCTTATACTTTGGTTTATCCAAGTTTTAAATATTTATAAAAAAGTGGTTTTTCTTTTTAAAAAGGGGTTGATTTCTTGTATTGTGAGGGGTATATTATTTTTACTCTAGTATATTTTTTATTTTCATCATAGATGTGCCCAAAATTGTTCCTTACTCCATATAATTACCATAAGTGGAAGTCACAAATGGAGAACAATTGCTATTATTCAAATTGAAGTTACAAAGGATCACATTGGGTAAAAGTCTTGAATGCACATGTACTATAGAAAAAATAAAATGTCTTGACAAGAGAGATGAAGCCTATGGAACTTTATATCTTTCAATTTCTCCTGATCTTTGTTTCCATGTTGAATCTTGCAAAACACCAAACGAGATTTGGACTACATTGGATAATCTATTTGGAACATAGGATAAAATGAGGTATTTCAAATTGGAGAATGGACTCATTGGTTTAAATCCCATAGATTTTGATAATATCCATGACTTCTTCACCAATATCAATTCTCTCATATTATAGTTGAAATAATGTGGTATTAAGAAAAAGGATGACCAATTGATTCTTTCCATCCTTGCCAAATTTGGTTTTGATTATTCATTTTTTGTTTTTACACTTTATACCATTATGGATGCTCTCAGTATTACATTCAAGATGCCTTCACTTGAAGCATTTTCTAAATCACTCATTAGAGAGTAGGTAAATTTAGTATACATGGGTACGTTGGAGTCTTCCAAGCCACAATCTCTTATTGATTATCAAAGCATAAAAGATCAAAAAATTCAAATATAGCAAAGGTAATAAATAGAAAAATAAGGTATCCAAGCACAATGGGCAAGCTAAGGAATCACCATCATATAATATCCCTAATTTATCTTCCTTTTCCAAAGGGGAATCATCTAATAAGGGAGAGGAAAAAAGATGCATATTATAAAACTTTAAGACACAATAAGTGCATAAGTGTTATGAAAAAGGTATTGATGAGTTGACACACCTTCTTCAGAAGCACAACATCCAATTACCTTCATCAATGTCCTCTTCTTTGACATCATCTACATAGCCAGTGATAGCTAGAGTAGCAAATGAGATGGATAAAATGAAAATAAAAGCAATCTTATAATCTACAATCTCAAGTTAGGGAGATGACTTCTTGATTCTACAACCTCCTAACATATGGCTTCACCACAAGATATATTCTCTTCTTTTGTGCCTTGTACTTCAACATACATTTTGATGGAGAATAAAACATATATATGTGTTTATGGAGGATAAAATATGTGTGTGGTGGACTTTTGTGAAGTTTGTTGTTGGATGTCAGTACCTGAGGTGCAAGATGAGGTGGATTATATGGTACAGTAATGAGAGACAAACAAACTTAGAGCCATACCCCAATGATGAACTTCGTAGACAACTTCATCTTAACCTAAGGTTTACTGCATCTAGGACCGAGTAAGAAATGTTGTTAAATGACTTGGTAGTTGAACTCATAAGGTTATCGAAGGTGATAATTCTACAACAATGAATTGAGCTCTCTATGATATTAGTTTCTCTCGTAATCCTAAGATTTTAGGCATCAAGGCTAATTCCATTGTCCATTTGAAATATATCAAAGTTAATCCAATTATTACAGTCTGTTAAAAATATTACCAATAATGTAAATTCATAGATAGACATGTATAAAAAATAAATATAACAATTAATAGAGCTACCTAAACAAATAAAAAATTATAATGTTGAAATAAAATACAATTAAATATAAATCCCTATAAATAATAATTAAAATAACGAAATAGATAAATAAATAAATAAAAATATAATAATAAGCGAAACATATGTAATGGAATGGCTAAATAAATTAACTATGGATTAGAGGTGTTTCATAAAAGAAAGGTAATAAATTTAAAACCTTAGAAATCCAATGAAATGAAAAGAAAAGAAAAAAGCACAAGGAATAAATCACATGAGAGCAAAAAATAAAATGAACCGAGGCTTGGCATGCAAGAAAAACCCATGACTGGTAAGATTAATGTTGGCTACCCAAGTCCTATGGTTGGGAGACAACATGCATTGATGAGGAATGGCAGAAGCATGGAGACCATGCCCTTAGGAAGCATGGAAACCTTCTAGAAGGGTATGAATCTATAGAATTTTACCAAAAATTGGCACACCTATTGGAGACTTAACCCATTCTCTTTAAATTTGCAATTGGGGTTTATTTTGAAAAGAAAAAATAAAGAAGAGAAGGAGATAGGGCGTGACAAAGTAGTGGAGACTCTTGGAAAAGTTAGCAAGAGGGAGGCAACAACTTAAGGTTGTGAATAACTCACCATTTTGGATGCCATTATACTAGTTTTTCTTGTGCCTTCCATTTATTTCATGGTCTTTGTTGTTGAATGCATAGTTATTAACAAGAAAAGGTTGTTAAAATATTTAGTTGTTGCAACTTAGGTTAGGAAATTTTATTTTTATGTTGGAAGAAAATCCAACCCTATCCAACTCTAAATTTCCCTTTTGGGCCCTGCTTGCCCATTCCCATCACTTGGAAATTATGTTATGTAAAATATTATGTACTTAAAGTTTGACTTGGATGCTGCTACAATGATAATATTTTACCTTGTTCATGGATATACCTAGTGATGATTGTGCCCAATTTAATAATTTGTTTAGAAGTATAGATCTTGGTTGTCTACCTAGAATTAATCCTTCAAAATTCAAATAATAGCATACTCTCTCTCTCTCTCTCTCTCTCTCTCTCTCTCTCTCTCTCTCAACATAGATAATTTTAATCACAACTAAGAAGCATAGACAAGTCAAGTGAATTGTCTGACAAGATGCCTCTAGAAATGATATTGTAGCTTGGTATGTCAAAATTGGTGGTGGAAAGGCCTTAGAAAACTAAGATACAAATTAGGTGGTGATGGGGTCATTGTAATCCTCATCATTTAATTTATCAATCCAAGGCAATGTCCATGGTTGTCTGCAAGAGAGAAAGTAGAAAACTTGCTTGACAGTCTATTCTACTTGGAGAAATAAATCCTATTTGCATGAAAGGGAACTAATCTAAGGAACACTTGCATGAATTGAAAATACTAAACTACTTCATAATTTATGGAAATGAAAAGATTTCTTGGATTCAAATTTAATCTAGAAATCTAGAATTACATTGCTGGAAAATGAAACTAGATCTATCATATTTCCTTAGGCTAAAACAAGTCTTTCTAATCCCCTCCCTTTGATCAAATTATTATATTGTATTTATATAATTCATATTCTATATCTATCCAACCAATCCACTAAGAATGTGGATCCAAGATCCTATTTTTGAGGGGTCGTTTACAAAACTTTAAGAAAATTGGAGTTGTTGTCCTCCACCACGCCACTTTTGTCTCAGTCATTTCCTGACACGTACTACTCCTTCCCTGATACAAATCATGCCAAATGCTCAAAATGGTTTTTATCCCTTCAAATATGCTTTCCAAATCATTTTGAATTTTTGAATTTCGTTGAGAAACGAGGGAGATATTGTTGTTTTACTAAGACTACATTTTTCACAATTTTTGGGCGCCTAATTTTTAGGAAGTCTTTAAGTGTTGGACATGAATGAAGGAATTTTTCTTCAGTTTAGTTGACCAAATCATTGATCCTTAGCATGAATAACATGTTGTAATCATGCAACAACATTTGAGTGATGTGGTAACTTGAGTTATCTTTGGTGGAAGAAGGAAGCATGAAATTTAATAAATGTAAGAGATCTTAAAACTCAACATGAAACAAATACTCATCCCATTAATTTAGGAATGATTGATGCTCCATGATTTTGCATGAATGTAGGAGTGTGCTAGGATTCTTCTCTATCTTCTCATTATTTCTTCAAAGTCTTCTAAAGCTTTCAGGAGTTAACTGCTTCAAGTGTTTAGAGCTCTCTGCTGCAAGTGTCTATGAAGCTCCTTCTTACCATGAGTTATTTGATAACTCATTTTATCTGCATTATATCATCTTAAACACTTCATGGATACATATTAGAGTCAATTTAGATCACATTTAATTACTAAAAATAAATCAAACATTTACTTTATATTCTACTTTAAACAAGCTAAAGAACTTTCAATCATTACTCAAATCCACTTTAACACTAATGCATTAAGAAGAAATAGATGATTTATTTAATAAAATAAGAGACAATTTATGGTCTCATCATCTCCCCCACACCTAAAATCTACTTATTTGTAGTTGGTTTTGGAACTTCTACGCCCAGCGCCAATCTGGCATATTTCTCTATGTCTATTCTTAGAGTTTTAGTTTTGTTTAAGTTCTGCTTTAGTCTTTAGTTTAGACGCCTTGAATCTTGACAGTTAAACACCATGTTGTGAATTCAATAAGGATACAGTTATAAATATCCATGTTTCAGTTTTTAGATAGGAGTTAGATAATTTCAATAAAAAAAATTGTAATTATGGCAATACTTTGTTTTGTGTCCCACTTTGATCAATTTGAATGAAAGCAAGAAGTTAACTCAAATCATTGTGTAAAAGATATTACTGGAGGAAGAGCAGGGCCCGCTCAACCAAAGGGATTGATCTTGTGTTGGTATTTTATTGAGTTATGTTATTTTTGTTCATTAATATTAAATCTGAAGTGTTAGATGTCAATTATGGAATGTTAAGTTTGTTTGAATCATTTGCAGTTCATTAGATGGATGTTAAATCTAGATAGTCAATTATGCTTGAATCGCTTTTAAGTTTAATTCATCATGGTTAGAATGGTTTGTTAGATTCGTTGAAAGGTTTATTAAATTAATCGGATTTAGACGATGTTTGTAGGAATTAAGTTTGGTAATTATTTGTTGAGTTTAATTAGAAGCAATGATGGGAACTTATGTAAAGATGGAACTGAAGTTTGTTTGGAATCTATTAATGGAAATTAGTATTTATGTTTTCTAGGTTAATTGTTATTTCCTTGCAATTTATTTTTGTTCTTAAAACATCATTTAATTTCCAGCAAATCTTAAGATAGATTTCTCTTAAAGCAAAGTAGAATTAATTTGGATTTTGTACTTTAGATTAATTATTAAAATAAATGTTAGTCTTCTCCATGAATTGGTCTCAATCAAGTCAAATGAAGTCAGAAATAAGTCAACGGAACTTTAATTTAGGAAATAAGATAGAATTAATCCTTAGGAATTAGTCGCTACAGTTCAACTCCTAAGACCTCCTAAAAGCTCCTGAAGGAGCCAAATTGACACTTGAAGTCACTGTTTATAGTGCAAAACCCCCAAAAAAGTCCATGACAACATCCTTATCGCATATAGCTCTAAGACACACCCGGCTTGATAATTAATTGACTAAATGATGCAAGTTGTGACATCAACGACCTTGCCCATCAGGTGGTGTGAGTAAGTAGCACAATTCTATTATTGTTGCTATGGTGGTTGGTTGGTAATCAACCTTTCTTAAATAACCTTCTAAAGTTTATCCTACTATATTTGTAAGTGGTACTAAAAATGATTTCGCTCACAAAATAACATAACAACAACAAATTTCCCTTGAAACCATCCTTATTCTGCCATGAGCTAATGATCCACTTGAATAAGTGAAGTAGTTTAATGGGACTAGTTATGATAACTTTATATGTTAAACCAATTCAACTTGGTATAACCTACAGTAAGGAAGAAACAAACATAATGAAACTAAGGAAAGGTGAGATAAGGTGCATATAACTAGATCACATCTAAGGTAATGAGGTGTTCGTTGATAAGACAATCAATACTAGTGAAAATGGATAAATATTGTCTTAAATTGAGAAATCCGTCATATACAAGATTGTACCTTGAAAATAAATAAATTTATGTTTCTAGATCTTATGGGTTGGAAACCAATGGGGATCATTGGTTGCCAATGGCGAAAGGGTTACTTATTCTCACTTCCAACTGGAATGAGTTTAGGAGTGAGTAATGCTTCGTCTATATGCACTTTTTGGAGTCCATTCATGGTTGTAATTAAACTTAAAACAACTGCAATATATTTTGAGCTAGGGAAATGGTAGTAGAAAACCATCACTGAATAGGTAGCATGTTGACTACCTTATCGAATTTTTGTAGGTGAGAATAGTTACCTCCCTTGGGTTGAGTAACAACCATTCAATCTGGGAATGAATGAATTTTGGAACCCTGCATGTATCACAACACCAAAATGGGTAGTGAAATTTGAGGTGGTTGAGTTTAGAACTTACTTATTCCAAGTTAGGAACCTATCTTCCAATTGTAGTGCTAAGCTAGGTGCAGACACTAACTTTTACGACAACATATGGAATAGAACCCTACAATAGTATAGGTATAGGTCGTAATCCTCTAATATTTAGGCTATTCATATCCATTTGAGGTGATCATTGATAGAAAAAATCCTATGAACCGCTCAAATATAAACTTATTCATGCTCAAGATTGATAGAAGTTAAGGAGCATACTATACCAACAAATTGTTAGTTGTACTACTTGGATAGCAAGATAGATTCCACTAGGAGCATGTGGGCCTTGTGGCCAACGACATGTCGACGATGCATACCTCATGTTACTCTAGAAGTCGGGGAATATTTTTCTAGGAGCATGTGGGCCTTATGGCTAGTGACATGCTGACAATGGACGTCTAGAGTACACTAGAGGTTGGATGGTTTCCGCCAATAGTATGTGGGCCATAAGACCAATATCATGTCGATGATGGACCACTTTGCTTGCTTAGTCATCTGATGGACTACATGAAGAGAATTGGGTCAATGCAAGATCATGGGGGTCCAAAGTAGGTCCCTAAGTGGCAATGAAAATTCAAAAAAAGGAGTTAGGCAACTTGAGATAAAATTTTGAATAGGTTATTAACATAATTTGAAAAATATGTAATAACAAAATTTGTAGCAAATTGAATGTATTTTTTAAGCTACTAGTCCTTTTGTGCAAAAAAGTAAATCTATTTTGTCAAAAATTGAAATTTCAATGTAGTAGTACTAAATTTCTAGGAAAAAAATAAAAAATAGGTGTATGTCTAACCAACTTAAGTACAAAAAAAATAATAATATTTTTGAAACTTTCAATATAAGTAGAGGACACATGCTTGTATGTGCAGCATTTTTTTTGTAATTTTTTTGCAAGTAAATAATTAGTTATGATTTTTTATTAGAACTTTTCAAAATTATTAAAACGTGTTTGTCTGACCACCATAACTTGGTCAAAAATTTATGAAATTCTTTTTTTTATCCATTAGTATGGGAAGCATAGAATGTGACACATCTTTTAAAGATTAGAAAAATGTAAAATAATTTGAAAATTATAGAAGTTTTTCAATCAGCCTATCAATCGGGACTTTAGTCATAATGTATCTAGAAAATCAATAATAATAATCTATTAATTTCAAAATAAGGCATATCTTATATTGGTGGAAAGCTAACAATTTATTCAATAAACCCCTTTCATTTCATCAAATTTGGATAAAAAAAAGTTTCCAACCAGAGGTGCGACTTTGGAAAATGATGGAAATTTTTTAAACACATTTTTTTAGTTGACTTTCCAAGTATGACACCCCCAAGCCAAATCCCAACACAAATCTCGAGTCTGTTGATTTTGTCAAAAAGAAAAGAATATTCATTTGTAATGGACATCTGTTTGAAACAGATATTTGTTTGTAACGGATATTTGTTACATCCAGTATTTATAGTATTTTGTATTATTATTAATAATACATAATATATTAATTATATATACTATATACTAATATATTATATATTATATTATATTATATACTACATACATTTTATATACTATAGGGTAAGTGCAAAAAGATGGGGGGCCAAAAAGGGGTCTTAAGTGGCCACTTTTTTTCTTTATGAAATTAGGAAATATTGACCTTGGATGTGAAATTGAGGATAGTTACACTAAAAAAAATAGATGCAACAAAAACAAGGATCGTAGTGCTCCAAGTCTACTTTCTAAACTACTATTTTTTTTTAAATAGTAGAGATTAAGGGGTTCAAAAGAAGGAGCCACAAAATTTGGTGTTGCTTTTGTCAAAAAAACATAATATAGCAACTTTTGTGGCTCCCTCAAAAGGTTAACTTTTTTTTAGTATTTTTAAAATCACTTCAGTGAGAAATTAGCTAATAGGATGTAGTTTATGCCCGATTTTTCTGATAATTTTTTAAAGAATATTTGATCTTTTACTAATTTTCAAAGTGGACACTTCCTAAAAACATAATTTTGGTTGTGCTACCCCTATAAATTTTTAAAACTAATTGAAAATTTTTTTTTTAAATGTGTAGAATAGAGACTAGTTTTAAAAAATGTAATTTATTTGAAATCTCGATGAATGGTTAATTTATATAGAAGAAAATACCAAACACTAGTTTTTTCCAAAAAAATAACACACAAACAAAAGAAATTAAAGATCAAAGGCTTAACATTGTCAAAATGTGAAAAAATTACATCATTAGATAGCTAAGAGAGAGCCTAACATTACCGAGGTGTTCAATTTGTTCGACCTTGAAACACGTGCAAACCTAATGCTTAGCACGAACGTGATTATGTGAAATATTGTAGAACTTGCAAAAACACGTCTTTGGACGTTGTGAAGGCACTCCAAGCCTTTGGGTTGGTATTCCAAAGCAAATACCAAGCCTAAGGCTTGGGGATTCCCAAAGCAAGAAATAATGTGAGTGTGTTATAACAAGCGTGCGTTATTTTATAGTTTTCACATGTTTTTGTGCGTTTCTTCCCAAGAGTTGCCTAAGCAAGACATAACGCATGAGCGAGTTATAACACACTTGTGTTATGTCTTTCTTTGTGTTAAATGCTAGTCTATTAAATGTATGTAGATATATTTGTATGTTTGTATGTATGTATGTATGTATGTATGTATATGTATGTATGCATGTACACTTGTATGTATGTATCTGTGTGTGTGTATGTATCAGTGTATGTATATGTATGTATGTATGTATGTATCAGTGTATGTATGTACGTATGTATGTATGTATGAATGTATGTATGTATGCAAGATTGTAAGTTCATATGTATGTATGCTTGTATGTACATATGTATGTATGCTTATGTATGCCTATATGTATGTATGTCTGCTTATATGTATGTACGTATGTATGTATGTATTTAGAGGGAGGTAGAATTTTAAGAGAGAGAGAGAGTTCTCTAGGTAGGGTGGGAGGGAGAGAGGGAGGTATTGGGAAAATATGTCTCAACCTTGCAAATACATAAGGTATTGTTGATACGTTAGCACAGGCGGGTCATCCCCCCGATTGGGGGTCTAGGGGCAGCGCCCCTAGCGAGGGTTCGGGGGCGCTGCCCCCAAAAGCCACATTTTATGTATATTTTATTATTGTAAATATGGATCATTCGTCATTTAGGTTTCATATCTAACGGTCGATATTTTGTTGGATTGACTTGCCCTAGAAGAAAACTCTATTTTATGAGGGTGTTATATTACAGTTGGGTATGATGTTGTATTATGAGAGTTTGATAGCAGTTGTGTTGTCTTTGGATCTTTGAGTGGTGATACTCTTGTGAGAAGCTTGCTTTGCAAGTATATTGTAATCTTTGTGATTTATAAATAATATATTAGGCGGATTTTGGAGTGTGGATTTTTTCTCCCGAAATGGTTTTCCCCACGTAAATCATTGTGTTATGGTATGCATGATATTTATGTCTATTTTTGTTAAAGTTTTTGTAACTGTTAAATATTTGTAAAAATTTTGAAGTATTCTCCTCTCAATATTAGTGTAGGAAGTTGTTCCACTACCTTAGCTTCCTTATAGGAGGGAGAGACCTAAGAGAGAGAGAGAGGGGGGTATATAGGTAGTGAGAGAGAGACCTGAGAGAGGGAGAGGGGGTGGAAAGGAGAGACCTAAGAGAGAGGGAGTGGGAGAGAATGGGTTGGAGTGAGGACTTAGCTAGGTAGGGTGAGAGGGATAGAGGGAGAGAGAGACCTGAGAGAGGGAGAGAGAGGGAGAGAAAGATGACCAGGAGAGACGGAGAGTGGAGGGAGGTGGAGAGACAGGGAGAGGGGAGAGGGAGGGGGAGAGAGAGGGTGGAGAGACAGAGGGAGAGGGATGGAAGGTATAAATGGAGGAGAGGGATAGAGAGAGAGAGAGGAGTTAACTAGGTAGGAAAAGAGACCCAAGAGAGAGGGGATGAGATGGAGACATGAAAGATGGGGGAGAGAGGGAGGAGGGAGAGAGAGATGGAGAGAGAGGGGATGGATGGAAGGAGGAAACAGAGGAGGGAGAAAGAGACAAATTAGAGGTAGAGAGGGAGGAAGAGGTGGATAGATAGATAGAGGGATGGAATGGAATGGACAATAATGGAAGGAAGGTTGAGGGAAGGAAGGAAGGGATGAGGGAAGGATGGCAGTGGCTGGAGTATAGGGTGGACAGTGGACAGGATTCAATGGTAGGTAGGGCTGGAGAATGGAGGTTTTAGTAGGGCAGAGGCCTAGCTGCCTAGGGCCTAATGGGCTGGAGGGCCGGGATGGCCAGGGCCGAGGGACTAAGGGGCTGAGTGGCCTGGGGACTGGAGGGCTGAGGGATCAAGAGCCACGCCTAGGCTCATGGGCTGAGGCCTGAGGCCTAGGGGTTGAGGATTAAGGGCTGATGGTTTAGTGGACTGAGGGCTGAGGATTAAGGGCCTAGGGCCTAGGGTTCAAGGCTGAGGACTAGGGGCTGAGGCTGAGTGGCCTTTTGGCAGAGACTCTTGTCGGTGGCAGGGTTGAGGGATTAGGGATTAGGGTTGAAGGTTTATGGTATTGGGTTGAGGGTAGAGGGTAGAGGGTTTAAGGGTTTAAGGTTTAAGGTTTGAGGATTTAGGGTTGAGGGTTTAAGTGTTTAAGGGTTGAGGGTATAGGGTTGAGGGATTAGGGTAGAGAGGGAGGAATTAAGGGAGGGAGAGATGGAGGGAGAAGTGAGATAGAGAGAAGGAGAGAAGAGGAGGGAAGGAGAAAGATGAGGGTTGAGGATCCAATGTATAGGGTAGTGTTGATGGTGTTTTCTGCACAGCAACAACATAGACAGAAAATGATATTCTATCTCTCTTGAAAGATAATCTTCAACAATAAATTGTTGAAAATCACCCCAAGGTCTCTCGGGTGTCAGGTCATTACAATGCATAAACAACTCAGATAATATGTGAAATTTTGTTAATCACAATCGGACCTTACTACAAGCAAACTGTATCTTTTCCAATTTATCAAATTTTGCAATATGATGATCTTAAATCCTAAATCTAACTAGATAATAAAGAAACAGAAAAAGATGAGGATGCAAGAGATATAACAAAATCTAAAATATTTCTAAGATGAACAATGTAAATGACGAACACCTGAAACGGACCAATCTCAAATAACCAATTCCTGCTTAACCCATAATGCAATATCACAAGAAAGGTGCAATCTTCTAAGGCTTACAGATTTTCAAATCATAGACATTCATCCACAATCGAACTAAGCATAAATAAATGTATGGTCCAGGTTGACTTCACCAGCCTACTACAATCAGATAGTTACTGGGAGTATAGACCAGAGATTGCTACAAACATTCCAAGCATGAAATCATGAACATTATTCACCAAACTAATCCAATTCTGAATTTAACATTAATCCAATTTCTTCAAGCAATTTCAAAAGATAGAACAACAACAACCATGCAGGATAAACTAACACAAAAGAATTCACCAGAGAAACCACAATGCTTTCAATTGTATTAGGTCACCAAGATGTAGCAACAATTCCACTGTTCTATGTTACAGCACTTGCTCAAGAGAACTAACTACTACTTCTACTACAAAATGGTCTAGCTCTTCTCTTCAATCTAGCTTATCTAATTTCTATTATCTATCTGACCTCTACAAATGAGGCAGGAACACAAATTTAAAGAAGACCCAAAACATGTCAGCCCAACCAGACATTTACAAAATAAAATAGCCAAAACAAGTCGGCCTTAGGAAATTCAAATTAAGGCACACATTAAATGCCAGTACATCATCAAGGTTGGCCACAACACATTCCTCAATGCAACTCAGATCAATACATGCCCTATAATAATAGGAAAGCACAAATCACGAAGTGGCATAGTATTAACCACCGCCTCCCTTATCCTTGTCTTGATCCAGAATTTCATGAACTTTCAAAAGTACCCTATCCAACTCAGCAACAGATGGCAAGGGTAGGATTTTGAGCTGAAATTCAATTGAGTCAATCTCTTCCCTTGACTGCTTAACCATTTTATCCCAATCACCCTTGTACGCAAGGTACTTATCCATCATAGCCAGATAAGTAGTCGCATCATCCAATTGGTGTCCTATCACAGAATCCTCAATATCTAGGAAATAGACATAATGCCACCATTCCTTCAATTGTTCCAAACTCAAGTACTTAGGGGTGATCTTCCTCCTGCGAGTCATTATCTCAAAAAAGGTTATGCATCCATCATAAGCATTAGTTAAATTACCATCAATTTGCTTTCTTTGTTTATAAATCTTCTTGATGATCTTCTGTCGAATTTGCAGGGCTTCAAACCACTCCCAAGGCTCATTATCCCTAGATGAAGAGAGAATTCCATCAGCCATCAGCTGATCCTTACTATACTCCATGATTGTCTTGGTTTTCTGCAGTAAAAGATCAATGTCCTCCTTGTCCTGAGATAGAACATGATCCAACCAATCCTTAGCCCCCATTGCATCCTTTCCAGTTGAAAGGATCTCTTTTATTGCATCATCTCCCTTCGCTTGTACTTCCTGCAACCAATTCATTGTAGCCTAAGTGGAAGCTTTCATTTTTTTCTAACTCAGAGATGGTCTCCTTCGGCAAGAAACCAGCAGCAGCAGAAGAGGATGGGTGAAAAGAATGTAAGGGCTTCATCAAATCTTCCAGACATTTCCTAAGCCTTTCATTTTCTTTCTTTAGTTCACGTTTAGATTGTGTCTCCTTCCTCAATCTCCCAATGATCACTGCATTGGATCCCTCATATTCTTCAATATCTTGCTCCATAGAAGTGGGCCCAAGATTGATGGTCTGTACATCATAATCCTTCCCAGTGACCTCATCTCAACTTTTACCTGCAGCAGGGGTGGCAATGTGAATAACTCTATTACTAGCTTCGTCCCTTTCAATCCTAGAAACCACATTGGACATCTTCTTTCTTTTACCCTTTCCAATCTTGGCCAACATTTCATCCCAGTTGAGAGGAGTGTCCTCAACAATGACCTGCTTCCTTTTGATTTCCCTGTTTAGCCAATCTGAAACAGTAGGATCCACCCAGGTTTCACCTTCCTTAACCTCTGCAGGCTGATCTACCATCTCTTCCTTTTCTTTTTCCAGAGATTGATCACCTTTATTTCCCACTTTCGGCTCCTCTTCATGCAAGGGTGATGGAGTCTTAACAGGAACATCCTCTTTCTCAGGAGATCTGCCATTTTTACTACTTGCAAGAGAATTCTCATATTGTACCAAAGGAGAATGATGCATTTCCACATCTCTTGCCTCAAACTCAGCAGCTAGACTATGAAGTTCCCCATCCTTAAATGGTTCTACCTCCTCACTAGTCTCGTGCTCCTCATGAATCATCTCCTCAGGTATACACAATGAAGGAGAGGTATCTTTCTGTTGTTCCACAGTGGATGCCATTGGAAGGGGATCTGCCTTTTGCATAGTCTCCTTGCGAGATGGAGTTCTTGACCTTCTTGAATAAACCCGAGGTTTCTCTCTTGAGCTCTCCACATCAACCACAGGAGGTTCTGCCTTATCCTTGAAGGTTTCCTGATATTTCTTCCTAGAGGCCTTGGTTATCCTTGTCCTTTTTGGCTCGGGAGGAGTGTCTTCCTTTTCCGCCTTCTCAAGTTCTTCTTCTTCTGTGGACTTACCTATTTTCAAAATATGACTCCTCTTCTTTCCCTTGGGTTTTCTTTTCTTTTCAAGTTCACCCTCCTTAGGGCCTCTGATTTTAATCTTAAAAGGTGAGTTTACCTTGGTTTTACCTTTAGAATCATCCTCACCTGATTCCTCTGAGGTAGAAAGAGCATTCAGATTTCCCATCAAATTGAAAGTGCAAGGGACCTTCTCACTCTCCAACTCCCACACTTTATGTTTTAGCCATGACTTGGTAGATTTCAAAATAGGATCCATCAGCTCCTCCAACTCAGTTATCTCATTTTCTGACCAGTTTATCTCTCTAATGGGCCTGTCCTTGACTGGTTCATATACATGATCCTGGACCAGATTCTCGTCATCCTCCAACTGATCAAGAATCAACTTGACCTTGTACATCCTGATTACATCAACTGGAAGCCTAGAATACCTTTTCTTTCTCACCTCAAATTCATCCTTGTTGTTTGCCCAGTAGTCTTCTAGATCATCCTTGTGGCGATAATCTTTAGCAGCCTTCTTCTGTGCTTCACCAATGATGTCAAAACCTGCCCTCTTAGAATGGAAAGAGAAGCCAAAAGTACTCAACTCTTCCCCTCATGCATGAGCGGAATTGATTGAAGGGAAGACTTCACCTGTACCAATTCTTAAGGGAAAATCTCCACCAAACCCTATCTTATATTTCTCATTTTTAACAATAGCATCAAAATCACATATTTGTCAGGTAACCTCCAAGAGTACAATGTGGTCAATGGGATATCTTGGCAATCTGTATGGAGCAGTCGGGCATCCATCAATTCTGATATAGGAGAAGGTGGGGAATTGTATAAACCAGGATCCATATCTTTTAATTAGTTCCTTGGCTCCATCAGAAATTCTCACCTGCTCTGCATTCTGAAGCAACCTAGTAATATGCATAGTGAATGCATCATTCACTCTTCAGAAATTCAAACTCCCTAGGTGCAACTCAGGGTACACCTCATAGATGACATCCTGCCCTAATGTTCCATTTGGACTCAATCCCCTGTATGGATAAAATCTGGCAAGTACATATACCACATAAGATGTCATGGTGAATTTATTTGATTCCAGCACATCTCTCATCTGCCTGTCAATCACTGTACTAATAATTCCTACCCAATGGTAATTGAAACCCTGCTCAATCTTGTTAATAACATGTACCATCTAATTCTCCAATGCCTCGGCACTTTTCAAGCCTGCCACCCTGCTCAACAATGTGATTGCATCATATATATCTTGTCGAAACTTGACCCTGTGTAGCTGTTTAGGCAGCTTAGAGAAATGAGATTTTGGCTTCTCCAGCCAAGAGTTAATCATCTGCTGAGCTTTGATAGGTTCATCATCATAGTAAGTCCTAGCCAAGTCCATGTCTAAGGCACACACACATGGTAAGTCCGGCATGTCAAATGCCTAAGCAATAGAGACCAGATTAAGATTTGCCAACACTCTCCCATCAGAACTAATGATCCTCTACGTACCAAGGTCATAGTTCCGGGCACATTCCAATATTAACTCATAGCATTGAACTGCAGGAGGAAACCCTGCCACATGAGCCAGTCTGGATTTCACCATCCCCTTTGTCAAAGCCGGTAGATCCTTCTGAGCCATCCTTCCTTTGAAATCCTCATATCTCCAAGCTCCAACATTTGTATCAGAGACCTCTAACCAAACTGAGATCAACTTACTATCCGGCAACTGGTTCTTCATATCCAGCTTTATCCTTTCTGTATCCGTAATTGAAGATCCTTTTGTATCTCCTTTGGACTTCCATGTTGCTGCCTTACTTGATTCAACCTGCATTCATAAAAGAGCCTCATGAAATCCCAATTATCATCCATATTTCAATCAAAAGGTTAGTCTCAAAACCCTATGAAATCACTTAAAACAAATCATTGAACATCAACTAGAAAATCCAGGAAAATGGGGTAATCTGGGAAAATCCAGTCGGGGCAGAATTTCAGAGAAATCTGACCCAGACGGACTCCTGTAGTCAAGATATCATTGCATCAAATAAATCCTTGATATGGACAAAAGAGATACATGATTATCCTAAGATTCATCCATTAAGCAACAAGAAATCATCATTTAACTTTTAATTCCTTAATTCAATCTCAAAAACCGAAATCAAGTCAAACCAGACAGAAAACCAGAAAAATCCGGATGGGACAGATTTCCGCGGATAGCTAGAAATCCCAGGAATTCTCCACACTTTGGGAAAAGGATGCGCGAAAATTCTGCGAACACCTCAGAAACCCGACGATCGTTCTACGCGCAGACAATTCATGGAGTGATCATGGAAAGCCTCCTATCTGAATCTAATGAACATGAAATCAATCCCAATAAGCCAAACTTTGACCACGGTTGAATTTAAACTCCCAAGATTCTCAAATGGTTAATCCCTGCAACGAAATGATGGTGCCCTAAATTCGATAACCAGATTTCCGCCATGAAAGCTAGGGCAAGCTTGAAATTCTCAAACATTATCCCTCAAAATGATAAAACTAGGGCACACCAGGGTCTCAGACGTTACAGACAAGGTCGAGCTAGACACAGGACGCGAGGATCACAATGACTCCACTGAACTTAACAACCCTGAGCGGACATAATGAGACCCTATCTTCATAAATTATACCAGGTTATGCACAAACAAGGCACGACCCCAAAAGAACACCCAAGGAATCATAGGTACACCCAAAATTTGATAGACAAAATGAAGGGATGTGTGGTGCAGGCATTGAAAACCCGTGGAAAGGAGAACCAAACCCTAACTCGATAAATATGAAATCACGAAAAAAAAGCTAGCAAGGGTCGACCTGTATAATCATCAACGAACTTTAAAGATTCAACCACAAAGCACAAAATGAAGGGAGAGGTCAATGATGACTTACCATGAATCAACCCGATCGAACCCCAAGCCCAAGGAAATCGCTGCGAACCAGGGTGCCCTAGCGGTGACAAATCAATATGAACGCCCAAGGAATCACACGCGAGCAATCTAACAACCAGAGCTCAAGAACGAACAAACTCAAGCACAAGAGCAAATAGAAAATGAACAATGAAATCAAAAAGAGCGCTAAAAGACCTTAAATTCGCCTACATTCATGCCAGAGAAGAGGTACCCTAAGCATTAATGGCTGACAAGACGCATCGAGAAAATCCGAAAACCTAAGGTCGAAACAAAATTTTAGGAAAAACCGAGTCAATCGGATTATCCCGGTGGGCATGAATTTCACGGATGGCGCACCCCCCCGAGACTCCGAAGGAATCCTGGAAAATCCACGTGAGCCGAAAAATCACAGATTTGACCAGAAACTCGGACTTCAGTAAAACACAAGTTCTGTTAATTCAATCTTCAGGGAAAGACCAAGATAAGTAAGACCAACATCCCAAGACCTCGAAAGGAAAAAATCAATAAAAACCAAAGGTCAAAAAGACATCATACATTAGAAATCAGAGGGTCTCTACTCCAAGTGGGGCGTGTGTGCAAAACTGCACAACAAATGGCGACTCTGCTGGGGAAATGCTCCAGAGCATTTCGATGACAAACTGGAATCAAGAACCCAAAACTCATGGTTTCAACTCATCCATCCGGTCACTACCTACGATTAGACCATAGAACCTACAAGTCATCAAAACGTTTCCTACACTAGGGTCAAAGTGTGTGCACATGCATTCATTACCCCCCTTAGCTGCAACAGGAACCAAACTTGGTCTGAACAAGCTACATAAAGATTCATACTCTAAAAGCAACCTGGATAGAGCCTCGCTGCCAGTCTGGTGTCCATAGCCCCGATGAGGTTATCGCTGTGATTATCCTGAACATAGCTCTACTGCCAGCCAGGCGTTCATAGCCCCTGTAGAGATATTCAGATCCCCCTAATGAGTTGAATTCAGTCTTTTAATTTCAATAGTGTCTCTTTCCTTTTCTAATCTTTTTTACTTCAACCTGTGAACAGTGAAGTTCACACTCAGGGACGAGAACCACAGTGGCACTAGAGCAGAAAAAGGATTTTTCACCTATGCAAACTTCATAAGGACCTCCTGCAACTTCAGGTATCTTTAATATTCAAAAATGTGAGACCCTAATGTATTCCTGTTCAATTTGACTAGAGGACTCTTCGCCTTAGACACAAGGATAAGTGACATTGGGTAGAGAATTCATACCATGATATTCTAAAAAGATGATTAAAGTTTGTAAAGGAAATACTAAGAACACCATGCCAACCTTGTCACCATTGTCATATAAATGCAACAGGAGATCCCAGAAAGAGTAGGAACCAAGAGCAAGAGCAACACAAACTAGAGCAACACAAGCCAAAGCAAACCTACTCTAACCAAAGCAAAACAACAAAAAGCAACCTAAACTAACTATATACAAAAGCGGAGAGCTGGAAATAGCTCAGGATTGGAAATAATGTTTCAAATACTGCCCATTAACAGGCAGTGGAATGTCTTCTCCTGTGAGAGTCTTCAGACGGTAGGCATTATCTCCAAGTATTTCAGCAATCTGATATGGACCGAGCCATTGTTTATCAAACTTCCCATGGTCCCTTTTTCGATCATGAGGTTTATCCCAGTACAACACAAGGTAAGAAATCCTAAAGGCTTTGACTTTAGCCCTTCTGTCAAACCACCTCTTAACTACCCCCTGATGTTTGGCAAAGTTCTCAAGGGCATCGTCTCTTTTTACCTCAAGGTTCAATAGCTCCGTGAGCCTAGATTCCCTTCTATCCCCCTCATCGTAAAACTCATTAATAAATTGCAAGGTTGGAATCTTGAGTTGGATAGGGAATACCGGCTCCAGACCATATACTAAGTGATAAGGAGATGTTCCGATGGATGACCTAAGCCTTGTACGATCTGCCCAGAGAGCAAACCAAAGCTGGGTGTGCCAGTCTTTTGAGTTCCTCTCCAGCAGCTTACGGATAACAGTTAATAAGTTCTTATTGGAGGATTATGCCAGGCCATTACCCTAGGGGTAGTAATTAGACGCAAACTTTATAATTATGCCATGATCAAAAACCCAGTTTGAAAATTTTAAAGATGCGAAAGCAGGACTATTATCACAGACAATAGAAATAGGACATCCAAATCGATTAATAATAGCAGATTCTAGAAAATCAATCACTACCTCAAATGTACATTGCCTACAAGCAAAAGCCTCAGTCCATCTTGTGAAATAATCAATAATGGTTAGAATATACCTGTGTCCCGTAGAAGATGGTGGGTTGATAGGGCCTATAAAGTCCATACCCCACTGAGCAAAAGGCCTTACCTCAGTAACCGGTTGAAGTGGGAGTGCTACATACCTTTCCCTTGTTGATGCAGTCTAGCAAGTGTGACAGGTCCTGACATGATGGTGAATGTCTTTGAATAATGTGGGCCAATAATACCCAGCCCTCAAGATTTGATTTGCTGTGGAAAAAGCATAACCATGGCCAGTGCCATGCTTTTCATGAAATTCATTCATCACCCTTTCAGCTTCCTGTTTCCCGAGACACCTCAAATAAATGCCTTCATGATTTTTCTTGTATAGAACAGCTCCCTTTAGCATAAAACTATCGCTCTTCATCCGTAGAGCTCTCCTCTGAACAGTATTAAGATGACTCGGAGATCGCTGGTTCAGCAAGTAATAAACTATGTCATTGTACCAGCCACCTGGGGAAACCTCCTCAAGATTATAATTCTGAACAGTCAGTTCAAGGCCCATTTCAGCCATAGTCTGAGTAAGTCCCTGCCCTCTTACCAACTTCATGGGTTGGATCTCAATATCGTATTCTTGTAGCATTGTCACCCACTTAGTTCTACGCTCACCCAACTCATTTTGCATCAATAGTAACTTAACTGTAGGATCTGGGACAATTGCATAAACCTTATTCCTGAGGATATAATGTCTGAATTTCTTCACTGGTCTAACAAGGGCGTAAGCCTGCTTTTCTACACTTGGATATTTCAACTCGGCATCTTTTAATGGCGCACTCATAAAATCAATAGGATGCTCATTTCCCTCATTAGACTTCTGAGTCAACATCCTCGCACACGAATGGTCTGAGGCAAATGAATAGATGTAAAAGGGCTTACTATAATTGGGACTTACCAATACTAGAGCATCAGCAATGGCTCTTTTGATTTCTGTAAATGCCTCATTTGCTTCTGTAGTCCATTCAATTTTAGCGTCCTGCTTCAACATTGCATTCAGCGGTTTAACAATTTCAGCAAATCCAGTAATGAATTTCCTAACAAAGTTAATCTTGCCAAAGAAGGACTTCATCTCCTTTTTGCTAGCCGATGGCTAAATCTTCAGTATGGCCTCCACTCTTTCTGGATCAATAGCAATTCCCTTTTCGGATATGACGTGTCCCAGCAACTTCCCTTCTATCACTCCAAAAATGCACTTTTTAGGATTCAGGGATATGCTGAATTCCCTGCACCTTTGAAACACTTTGCGTAAGTTAGAGATGTGGTCACCTCTGTCTTTGGAGAAGACAGTTAGATTGTCCATATAAATAATAATGCACTTGCCTATAATATCTTTGAAGTTGATATCCATGGCCCTTTGAAATGTAGCCCCTGCATTAATGAGACCAAAAGGCATCCTCCTGTAAGAAAAGGTACCCCATTTAGTTGTGAAAGCAGTCTTGTGTCTGTCTTCATACTGAACCATTACCTGGTTGTACCCTAAATAACCATCCAGAAAGGACATCATCTGAGAACCGTTAACTACTTGAAGTACTTCATCCAGTGAGGGCACCGGATAATTGTCTTTTCTGACGATCTATTTAGATTTCTGAAATCGACGCAAAGTCTGATCTCCCCATTATTTTTCCTTACTAGGACTAGGTTCTGTTATCACGGAATCTAGCAGCGCTCGTTCCACGGATATCCCCCTACAAAACTTGTCTGTTTCCTAGGATTCGTGAAGTTCAAGCACGCATAACGAAGTGATTTTCAAGCCACCTCAAAATGCGTTCCTAAGTCTCGAATAGTCAATTCAAGCATTCCCCCATGTTCGCCTCATGAAGACCTTCGAAACGAGATCTTTCACGAAGTTTCACTGTTCGTACTTAGTGAATTATGAAAAATGCAGTGGCACTGAAAAAGTGCGCTCCTGCTCTGAAGGCCAAAAAATGACTAAGTCTGAAAAGTGCAAGGGCGCTAAAATTTAGCGCCTCTGCATGAAAGTGAAATTTTTCCAAAATGTAATAGCTCTAAATTTTAGCGCCATTACATTTTTTCCTGACACTTAAACTTTTTTGGCCCTGGCACGTTTCTTCATGATTTTTGCATTTTTCGTCAATCGTGCCACTTTTCGTGCCTAAATTTATTGCTCGACTTGAGTTAGGTTTTCGATTTTCTCTTTTGCTTAAAAGTGTTAATTCGCCATTTTCATTTTTTATGTTTTATGTTCTTTCCTCTCTTCATGCTGGGCGAGTTTTCTTCAAATTGCAAATACATTTTTTGAGTTTTTCGACATCCCTCTCCAGCGTTTTTCGCGTTTCACCTTTGTAAGTTGTTACCCTTTCTTTCTCTTTATTCTCCATTTTCAATGGAAACTCCATGCAGACAGACACTTTGCAAACCTCGAGCGCCGTTTTCATTCACCATTACATCCATTTTCCAAAATCATGTCTCAGATGCAGAAGTGCTAAAATTGAGCGCCCTGACATGTTGAACATGTCAAAATAATTCTGACTCTGAAAGTGCAGGGGCGCTAAAATTTAGCGCCCTTGCATCAAAGTCTGAAATCTCCAAAAATGTAAGGCGCTGAATTTTAGCACTCTTACACTTTTCACAATCTTTTTTTTGACTTAGTCATTTTTTGTGCAATGGAGCTGAATTTTAGCACCTTTACACTTTTCTTCCAGACTTAGTCATTTTTTGTGCAATGGAGCTGAATTTTAGCACCTTTGCATTTTTGGCAGTTTTTATCTTAGTCTCTTCAAACTTGCTTTGTTTCCATTCCGAACCTTGTTCCTTCTATTTTGTGCATCATTTTGCGTGCCTTGTCATCCGCTCCACACTTTCTCAACATTGTTGCTCGCTTCACGCTTCCCAATGCTGATTTTTCTGCTAACACCTGTTGATTCACCATCCTTGCAGTTTCTCTCCAGATCTCGTCAAGTGATCCCGAAGGTGATGTCCTTTGATCTTGGTTCTTCCAAATAAAAAGTTCATGCAGGAGACTAGGAAGAAGTATGAAGACTCCGCGCCCAAGCAAAGAAACATGAAGAAGCTTCCTGTTCTCCAGTGTTAGACATTTCGGTGCATCCCATTATGCATCTTGTAAATATTTCTCGACATTTTCGAATGTCATTTTGTAAATGTAATTACACCAAGTCCAAAGATGTAATATTTTCAAAACAAATTACACTTTGACTTTGGTCAAAGTTAGGTGAGATTTCCTAAAATCGCTCACCTAACTCTCCCTGATTTTCTCAATCTCTTTCCTTATTTTGCTCATCCCTCTTTCTATATAATGTGAGGGATTTTCATTGTAATATGATCTTTTAGCCTTTTGCAACGAAGTGCTGCCCTTTTGTAAGCAAATTTGTGAAACTTTGCGTTCATGCTTTGTGAATGAGATTCAATCAATAAAGAAAAGGATTGCAAGCCAAACTTTGCGTTGGATTCGATACTTTTGTAAGTTGATCTGATTTGGTAGTGATTAGTTCGAGGAATCTGAAAGACTCTAAGTAGTTGATGTAAACTTTGTGTTACATTCGTTATTTAGATTGCATTGTATTTCTTTTATCATTGGTTGAATGATCTATAAGACTTTGTGCTTATAATCATTCATGCTCTTGCATGTTCTGGTTGAGTAATCTACAAGACTTTGTGCTTGTAAATATTCATACTCTTGGATACTCTTGTCGAATGATCTACAAGACTTTGTGCTTGTAGTCGTTCGTGCTATTGAATACTTTTGTTGAATGATCTACAAGACTTTGAGCTTGTAATCGTTCATGCTGATTTGAGGAATTGTTGTGTCTAAGAAGACTTTGTGCTTCAACGTGACAAACGATACTTCTGCACGGATCCAACACTGAAAAAGCTACGGAACGACTTTGTGCCTTCGTGAGCTTTCCCTTTTTAATTTATTTGTTTGTTATTTAATCACTTCTGGTATCTCTACGCTTCGCTTTGATGAGATAGAGATATTGGCATTACTGCTAGTTGTTCGTTTCAAGTTATCAAGAATTCTGAACTTCCAACAAGTGAAGCATTGTAAACATCTTCTCTGAAAAAAGAGAGAAGGATGAATGTAACACACCCCCCCCACTCCGTGAATTTCGTGTACATTTTGTAATTATTTGTTTGATTTACTATCGCTTCTATTAGCAGTAAGAAGGGCGCCTCCCCTTTCCGAGAGGAGAGATTCACATCTCACATAGCTGTGGCTGAAGTCCAAGTTGTGTAATCTATCGAAAGTTGATTACATAATTTTCACCCAACAGTTTTTTGGCGACTCCGCTGGGGACACGATACGCATTCTAAAGCCTCATGCTTTCGTTTGAAGTATACCTGTGTCCTTTTCTATTGTAATTTATTTTCTTGTAAGTTTTTCAAGATTTCACCAAGGACATGTAAATGGCTGCTCAAGGTCCTTGGGGAAATGCTTTTGGTCCGTTGAGCCTAGTTCTACCCCTACATGCTCTTCCTGAAGGCTTACGGAAGAACTTTCCCAAGTTTTTTGGTAATGGACAACATCCTGACGAGCACGTTGCTGCTTTCTACATTGCTTGTGGAGTTCATGGTGTTGAATACGAAGATGTATCTGTAAGGTTGTTTGTGGAGACTCTCCAAGGCATTGCTGCAGATTGGTTTTATCATTTGGCGCCAAGTACCATCACAAACTGGGCAACTCTCATAGCCAAGTTTGAAGAAAGGTTCAAGCCTCCTGAAGATGCTCATGCTTTGTTGGCTCAGCTCACCCAGTTGAAGAAGGAATCTCACATGCCCATGCGTGAGTTCATTGCTCACTTCAACAAGTTGACATGAAGAATTCCAACTGTTGCTCAACCTACAGCTAAGAACCTGAAATGTTTCTTTGTAAATGCTCAAGTGCCCGAGGTTGGTTTCCTATTGAGAAGAGCACCTCCAGCTACTCTTGCAACTGTGCAGACCTTGGCAACAAAAATTGAAGATGATCTCATTCTTGCTGGGCAAATAAAAATTGACTCAGATGAATCTGAAGAAAGCTCTTCTTTGGAGTTATTTTCTTCCATCACAAGGAGGGATCCTATGGTGCAAAGGTTGGAAAATGAGTTATTTGACCTCAAAAAGCAGTTAGCTTAAGGCATGTTTTATGTGCCTTGCAAGGACGTACCAAGGAGGTCAATTTCAAATGCTGCTCATAATTTTGATGTTGGTAATCAACACAAGTTATCTTCACCTCCAAAGAGGCTTGCTCTTGAGGTACCATTAGTAAAAGGAGCAGTGAAGCATCCTGATTCCGATCCAAGTAATCTTGTTGTTCTCTTCCAAGAAAAGGAAGTAGACATAGCTAGCAACTCCCAATTCTGGTTTATGCAGTCTCAAAAAGCCATTGATGAAGAGCAAAATGATGAAAGTCATTTTGTTGAAGTTCAAGTGAATGAAAATAATCTTTTCTTGAGATCTGAAAAGATGGACATGCATGCAAGTTTCAGTCAAATTGAAAAGAATGCATCCGTGTCACGTGAGGACCTTCTTATAAATAATTCAGATTTTCCCAAGTCTGAGGATGGTGAACATCATATTGAGGTATGCAATGCAGCCATATCTTCATCTGAATCACATGAAGGAGATCATTCTGATCAGCATGAGGTTGCCATGGTTGATGAATCAGTTGTTCAAGTAACAACTGGTAAGAAGCATTCAATCTTTGACCGATCAAGGGAATGTCCCATAAGACATCTTGCTTGGTTGGAGGCCAATGGGAAGACAGAGGTTCCACTTGCACCTGTGCGTGAAGATAAACTTGAGGATGCAGCTAAAGATGTATTTGTAGATGCGTAGGAGCAGTCTGGATTCAATGATTCATTTTGGAGCAGCAGTATATCCATAATATTTTCAAAGGTAGCTGAACTTGTTCATCTCTTTCATGAAGCTATGCTTCAACCTCATCTACATGTAGCTGCTAATGATCATGGAAGGCCTTGCAAGCTGTTGAAGAAAGGCAGCTATTTTGTTGAACCTGTGAATGGTTTCATTTGAGAAGATTTCATTGTTGGCTAGTTTTAATTAGGTAGGTTTTTCCCTTTTCAATAAGTGCATTTGCATAGGTTTGCGTCTTGTTTTCGTAAATTTGTTTTTGTTTCTGTCGTCGTCATCGCCTGACTCCAAGCCCAATGGATGGATAAAGGAACTTGAATTCTGGAATTCTTCTCCCTTCGTTCTTTTCAAAAGAACAACCGAAGGAAGATCCCCAGTAGGAGCCAGCTGTTATCACGGAATCTAGCAGCGCTCGTTCCACGGATGCCCCCCCTACGAAACTTGTCTGTTTCCTAGGATTCGTGAAGTTCAAGCACGCATAACGAAGTGATTTTCAAGCCACCTCGAAATGCATTCCTAAGTCTCGAATAGTCAATTCGAGCATTCCCCCATGTTCGCCTCGCGAAGACCTTCGAAACGAGATATTTCACGAAGTTTCACTGTTCGTACTTAGTGAATTATGAAAAATGCAGTGGCACTGAAAAAGTGCGCTCCTGCTCTGAAGGCCAAAAAATGACTAAGTCTGAAAAGTGCAAGGGCGCTAAAATTTAGCGCCTCTGCATGAAAGTGAACTTTTTCCAAAATGTAATACCTCTAAATTTTAGCGCCATTACACTTTTTCCTGACACTTAAACTTTTTTGGCCCTGGCACGTTTCTTCATGATTTTTGCGTTTTTCGTCAATCGTGCCACTTTTCGTGCCTAAATTTATTGCTCGACTTGAGTTAGGTTTTTGATTTTCTCTTTTGCTTAAAGGTGTTAATTTGCCATTTTCATTGTTTATGTTTTATGTCCTTTCCTCTCTTCATGCTGGGCGAGTTTTCTTCAAATTGCAAATACGTTTTTTGAGTTTTTCGACATCCCTCTCCAGCGTTTTTCGCGTTTCACCTTTGTAAGTTGTTACCCTTGCTTTCTCTTTATTCTCCATTTTCAATGGCAACTCCATGCAGACAAACACTTTGCAAACCTCGAGTGCCGTTTTCATTCACCATTACATCCATTTTCCAAAATCATGTCTCAGATGCAGAAGTGCTAAAATTTAGCGCCCTGACATGTTGAACATGTCAAAATAATTCTGACTCTGAAAGTGCAGGGGCGCTAAAATTTAGCGCCCTTGCATCAAAGTCTGAAATCTCCAAAAATGTAAGGGCGCTGAATTTTAGCACCCTTACACTTTTCACAATCTTTTTTCTGACTTAGTCATTTTTTGTGCAATGGAGCTGAATTTTAGCACCTTTACACTTTTCTTCTAGGCTTAGTCATTTTTTGTGCAATGGAGCTGAATTTTAGCACCTTTACACTTTTCTTCTAGACTTAGTCATTTTTTGTGCAATGGAGCTGAATTTTAGCACCTTTGCATTTTTGGCAGTTTTTATCTTAGTCTCTTCAAACTTGTTCTATTTCCATTCCGAACCTTGTTCCTTCCGTTTTGTGCATTGTTTTGCGTGCCTTGTCATCCCTCCACACTTTCTCAACATTGTTGCTTGTTTCATGCTTCCCAATGCTACTTTTTCTGCTAACGCCTGTTGATTCACCATCCTTGCAGTTTCTCTCCAGATCTCATCAAGTGATCCCGAAGGTGATGTCCTTTGATCTTGGTTCTTCCAAATAAAAAGTTCATGCAGGAGACTAGGAAGAAGTATGAAGACTTCGCGCCCAAGCAAAGAAACATGAAGAAGCTTCCTGTTCTCCAGTGTTAGACATTTCCGGTGCATCCCATTATGCATCTTGTAAATATTTCTCGACATTTTTGAATGTCATTTTGTAAAATGTAATTACACCAAGTCCAAAGATGTAATATTTTCAAAACAAATTACACTTTGACTTTGGTCAAAGTTAGGTGAGATTTCCTAAAATCGCTCACCTAACTCTCCCTGATTTTCTCAATCTCTTTCCTTATTTTGCTCATCCCTCTTTCTATATAATGTGAGGGATTTTCATTGTAATATGATCTTTTAGCCTTTTGCAACGAAGTGCTGCCCTTTTGTAAGCAAATTTGTGAAACTTTGCGTTCATGCTTTGTGAATGAGATTCAATCAATAAAGAAAAGGATTGCAAGCCAAACTTTGTGTTGGATTCGATACTTTTGTAAGTTGATCTGATTTGGTAGTGATTAGTTCGAGGAATCTGAAAGACTCTAAGTAGTTGATGTAAACTTTGTGTTACATTTGTTATTTAGATTGCATTGTATTTCTTTTATCATTGGTTGAATGATCTATAAGACTTTGTGCTTATAATCATTCATGCTCTTGCATGTTCTGGTTGAGTAATCTACAAGACTTTGTGCTTGTAATTATTCATACTCTTGGATACTCTTGTCGAAGGATCTACAAGACTTTGTGCTTGTAGTCGTTCGTGCTATTGAATACTTTTGTTGAATGATCTACAAGACTTTGAGCTTGTAATCGTTCATGCTGATTTGAGGAATTGCTGCGTCTAAGAAGACTTTGTGCTTCTAATGTGACAAACGATACTTCTGCATGGATCCAACACTAAAAAAGCTATGGAACGACTTTGTGCCTTCGTGAGCTTTCCCTTTTTAATTTATTTGTTTGTTATTTAATCACTTCTGGTATCTCTACGCTTCGCTTTGACGAGATAGAGATATTGGCATTACTGCTAGTTGTTCGTTTCAAGTTATCAAGAATTCTAAACTTCCAACAAGTGAAGCATTGTAAACATCTTCTCTGAAAAAAGAGAGAAGGATGAATGTAACACACCCCCCCACTCCGTGAATTTCGTGTACATTTTGTAATTATTTGTTTGATTTACTATCGCTTCTGTTAGCAGTAAGAAGGGTGCCTCCCCTTTCCGAGAGGAGAGATTCACATCTCACATAGCTGTGGATGAAGTCCAAGTTGTGTAATCTATCGAAAGCTGATTACATAATTTTCACCCAATAGGTTCACCACCCATGTTGAATGCCTAACAGGAAATATAATTCTGGCAGATAGTAATTTCTGAACTTCTTTCTATATAACTGGTTCTAGTAATGCGTTAATTGGTCTCTGTCTCTGCCTGAAAGGCTTGGCACCTGGCTTCAGAGGTATAGTATGAGTTATGATTGATGTATCGTAAGTTTTCAGGTCCTCATAACTCCAGGATATTACATCCAGAAAGCTATGCAATGCTTTAATTATCCCTTGTCTTTCCTCTGGAGTGCATACCTTGCCAATAAAAATGTTCTTGGCATTATCTTCAGTTCCCATATTGTAAGTATCACACTGTCCACTGATAGACTTCTTCTTAGACTCTTGCTCCTAATCTTTGATCTTGTCCAGATCAAAAATTCATTCCAACTATACCATTCCCCTTGGAATAGTATTAGACTTCAAATTTATCACTCCCTCCAAGTCCAGTTCTGCTTCTTGGAGTTCTGTTTCATCAATGATTTGGGAAGCGAAAACATCTATGTTTGTAATGAAGTCTAGGATATGCTTGTCATCTTCAAATACCTAAAAGTTAGTAACATTGTCCAGAACTAATGGCACAGGAGTCAATTCTACAGTAAACTTTTTCAAACCTGACAAAGATAGGGGCTGCAGGGTGCTTGATGCCTGGGCCAAAGAATCTACAGTTTGATTCTTCTACCGTGGTATCAATTGAATATTGAAGGCATCAAATCCCTCAATAAGGTCCCATACTCTATGCCTATAATTAGTCATTCTCCTATCATGGCATGAATATTGTTTCCTTACTTGCTTAACTACCAACTCAGAATCACCAAAAACTTGCAGAACCTTAACCTTTTTCTTAATTGCCATAAGAAGTCCATGAATCAATGCCTCATATTCTGCTACGTTATTAGTACAGTAAAATTGAAGTCTATGGCCTGCAAAGAAAGTTTTACCTTTTGGTCTAATTAGTTCGAACCCTGCTCCAGCTCCATTCTTGGATTTAGATCCATCAAATATGAGAGTCCATCATTTAGCAGTTGCAATTCTCTTCATCATATCCTTCGGGTTATTACTACTGGAGGGCTCCTCAGACAACATCGCTTTCTTTCCTTTATAGTCTTCCTGAGGGCTTTGCATATCTATCTTGACCACTGGGGTTGGGTTTATGCGTTTCTGTACTTGTTCTACTGTTGTCTGGCATAAACAACACTCCAACTCTGAATGGGAAGCATTGTGAACTCTACACCAATTAGGTAAGAGTAATTCTTCAAAGCTTGTCCTTCTGCCTAGGTGAACTTGGTTTTCAATACACTGTCTAATGAATTCCTGGAAGCTGTCGAGTAGGCTAATCTGGTTGTCTTCGGATTCCTCCTCTTCTTTAATCGATTATGTCAGAACAGTAGCATTGCTGGATTCTGTCTCTGTACCAATAGACATCGTATGTAGCATCAATACCTCCTCTGAATCTGACTCCTCATAAGGAGTCGACAGCATATAATTTCCCATGTCTACTTCCGATATCAGAACTTCATTTGAAGTATTTTGATACTCCATAATCATGTATTTTATTCTTGGTTCTCTCTCAATTCTGATCTGATTTGGTACCCCTTTCCAGGGAAGCCACATGTGAGAGTGATCAGTAGATACATATCCATTTAAGGCCTTAGTAAAGTCTCTTCCTAAAATCCGGCCATACACATCAGGGATATCAGCTACTTGAATATTGATAACCTATTAAATTCTTGGGTCATAAGCTACTTGCATGTGAATCATGTTTAATTCTCCCACCACATTTACTTCAGTTCTATCCAACTGAGTTACCTTCTTCTGGGAGTCAGCAGGTGTAATCCCTAAAGCTCTACATACTCCTAATGGCATCACATTAGTAGAAGCACTAGAATCTAGTAAGCAGTTATGTAAATTCTTACTGAATATGCGCATAGAGATCAAGAATGGTGGGGTCTCTATTTTCCCCTGAAACAGAGTTGGTTGAGTATTGACCTGAGCAACTTGGGTCTTGTCCTTCTCCTTTTCTTTGTCTCCAGGGGGGAAGTTAGTCTGACTGTGAGCCTAGTTTTGTGTCTTTACAGGCTGAGAACTAGAAGCCTTGTTGATACTCTCACTAGAAGATTTATCCAAAGACACTGGGTGTGCACCATAGGTACCTAGAACTGCATTCCTAATTGCAGGGAACCTCAGTAACTCGAATGCTGAAAGATTTACCTTTAATTTCTTGAACTCCTTAGCGACATACAAAGCCATTTGCTCCTCACTCATATTAGTAGGGACCTCTTTGGAAGATTCCTCCACCTTATCTTTACTTGCTTGAATAGCTTTTTCCTTCTGTGGGTCAACTTGAGCTTGTCCTTCCTTTGAAAGGTATTGCCTGGAAACATGTGGAAAGGATGGATTATTACTAGCATTAGGGTCCGGAGGGATATTGAAATTATTAGGAGGAACGGAGGTGGTGAAAGGACCCCCAGCATGTGGGCGTCTATGGGGCATGTCTCTTAAACCCTACCTTTGGAACATCTGCACCTCTTCAACATAAGCTTCTTCCTTATCCAGGGGGCCATTATCATTTATTGCATCCTCATTGAACAACTAAGCAACCTCATCTCCATTGCAGATTTCGTCGGCCTTCTTTTCCTGGGAATCAGATTCCTCTTCTGGAACATTATCTTCACCTGCTGGAAAAGGGGCATGATTTAATACCAGCACAGGAGAGTCATAGGGGATGGAGGGAACAATCTCCTGACCATTTGCATTATTCTCCACTTCATACTGGAAAATAGAGGCCACGGTTTGGAATTCTAGACATTCTAACTCTGAATGTTGGCCTATCTTATGAAGCCTACACCATCCTGACAGGGCAGCCTCAGCCAGATATACACCACTGGGAGGCTTGTCTCAACTGACTGGATGATTTGCAGATTGGTTGACAAGTTGATTGACTAGTTGATCCAATGGAGTGGGGACTCCTCCATTATTGGGTCATGTATTCCATGTCATGTTCTGTCCCTGTGATTGCCTCCTATCAAATCCTAGTCCACTACCTTGTCCTCTATCGAAATTATGTCTTCTATCATTATTGAATCCTCTGTCATTATTGAATCCTCTCTCATTGTTGTAACCCCTATCCTAATTATATCCTCTGTCATTGTTATACCCCCTTTCATTACGCTGTCCTCTGTCAAAATTCTGACCCTGTGGATATTCTTTATTCTGATTGGATTGTATATTTTTCTGAGCAACTTGTAATTGGCTGTTTTGATTCCTTAGGTGAGTCACCTCTAGGTTTAACTTCTTTATCTGTTCAGCCATTTCATCAATCCTATCCTTATTTGGATCTCCATAAGGGGTCTAGCTTGGATTACTCTAAGGAGGAACAGGCATTGTAGCAGATCCTATAGACTAATGCAACACTTTAGAATTCTGGAAGTAAGTAGGGAAACCCGTTGGCTGCTGCTGATATAGGGGTTGGTTAACCTGCTGCTGGGGGAATTTCATCATAGGAGAGACTTGGCTTGTGGGGGGACTAGGGTGTGGCAATAAAGGAAATTGAGGTACTAGATTCATGATTGGAGTATGATTGGCGAGTGCCTGATTTACTGCTTGAACCTGATTTGGATGTGCAACTGGTCCTAAAGAAGGCAACGATCCAGCCAAATGTTGCCTCAGATCTATGCTAAGCTTGACAGCTTCTATATAGGCATCAATTAGGCGAGTTAGAGGGTTGGGTCTCCATTTAAGAAAGGTTGTTGTAAGGCTGTCCAAAGCTTCATAATAGACTCCTACGGTTGTATCATTATCTAAGACATAAGGGTCTTGAAGTCTGGTGTACGCACAGTGGAACCTATTATTGAAACTGGATATGGGTTAATTAACCTCTCTCTTGACTCTAGTGAATTGCAGATACAATTCATTGGCACTAATGGGTATTCTGAACTTCTGTAAAAAGGAAGTTTCAAGGTCATTCCAGTTATGAATTAAACCTGATGGGAGGTGATTGTACCAGTAAAAAGCCTCTTCTCCTAATGAATAAGGAAACAACCTACAGGAAACATCTTCATGAGCAATTCATGTCTTTGAGGCAGGTTTGGAAGATCCTAATATGCTCCTCTGCAGTCCTGTTTGGGTCATTAACATGAAATTTTGAACAAAAATGCTCAGGGTTCTTGGGCATAATATTGTAGGCGTTAAAAAACAAGGGAGATGGATTATTAGCAAGGAAAGCCATTGGCAAAAGTGGGGGTGGTGGTTGTGGTTGATTAATGATAGGATGGGGTTGTTGAATAGGAACTACCTCAGGGATGGGTATGGCCTCAACTTCTGGAAGTGAAGATGCAGACGATACTAGTGAAGGGATGGGTGATGATGATTCTCCCCTTTCTCGAGTCCTCCTTGACCTAGTGGGGAACTGTAATTCCTGTAAATCTTCTTCTCCTGGGGTAGATTTGGTACTTCTCCTATATCTCTAAGGACATATGGCATTTAAGAAATGATCCAGTGAACTCATCCAGGCCCTCCTTCTAGCGCCAATTTGTTGATGGTGTTTTCTGCACAGCAACAACTCAGACCGAAAATGATATTCTATCTCTCTTGAAAGATAATCTTCAACAACAAAAATTGTTGAAAATCGCCCCAAGGTCTCTCAGGTGTTAGGTCATGATAATGCATAAACAACTCATATAATATGTGAAATGCTGGTAATCACAATCGGACCTTACTACAAGCAAACTGTATCTTTTCCAATTTATCAAATTTTGCAATATGATGACCTTAAATCCTAAATCTAACTAGATAATAAAGAAACTGCAAAAGATGAGGATGCTAGAGATATAACGAAATCTAAACTATTTCTAAGATGAACAATGTAAATGACGAACACCTGAAACAGACCAATCTCAAATAACCGATTCTTGCTTAACCCACAATGCAATATCACAAGAAAGGTGCAATCTTCTAAGGCTTACTGATTTTCAAATCATAGACATTCATCCACAATCGAACTAAGCATAAATAAATGTATGGTCCAGGTTGACTTCACCGGCGTACTACAATTAGATAGTTACTGGGAGTATAGACCAGAGATTGCTACAAACATTACAAGCATGAAATCATGAACATTATTCACCAAACTAATCCAATTCTAAATTTAACATTAATCTAATTTTTTCAAACAATTTCAAAAGATAGAACAACAAGAACCATGCAGGATAAACTAACACAAAAGAATTCACCAGAGAAACCACAATGCTTTCAATTGTATTAGGTCACCAAGATGTAGCAACAATTCCACTATTCTGTGTTAGCACTTGCTCAAGAGAACTAACTACAACTTCTACTACAAAATGCTCTAGCTCTTCTCTTCAATCTAGCTTATCTAATTTCTATTATCTATCTAACCTCTACAAATGAGGCAGGAACACAAATTTAAAGAAGACCCAAAACATGTCGGCCCAACCAGACATTTACAAAATAAAATAGCCAAAACAAGTCAGCCTCAGGAAATTCAAATTAAGGCACAAATTAAATGTCGGTACATCATCAAGGTCGGCCACAACACATTCCTCAATGCAACTCGAATCAATACATGCCCTATAATAATAGGGAAGCACAAATCACAAAGTGGCATAGTATTAACCACTGCCTCCCTTAACCTTGTCTTGATCCAGCAATTCATGAACTTTCAAAAGTACCCTATCCAACTCAGCAACAGATGGCAAGGGTAGGATTTTGAGCCGACATTCAATTGAGTCAATCTCTTCCCTTGACTGCTTAACCGTTTTATCCCAATCACCATTGTATGCAAGGTACTTATCCATCACAGCCAGATAAGTAGCCGCATCATCCAATTGGTGTCCTGTCACAGAATCTTCAATATCTGGGGCATAGACATCATGCCACCATTCCTTCAATTGTTCCAAACTCAAGTACTTAGGGGCAATCTTCCTCCTGCTAGTCATTATTTCAAAAAAGGTTATGCATCCATCATAAGCATTACTTAAATTACCATCAATTTACTTTCTTTGTTTATAAATCTTCTTGATGATCTTCTACCAGATTTGTAGGGCTTCAAACCACTCCCAAGGCTCATTAGCCCTAGATGAAGAGAGAATTCCATCAGCCATCAGCTGATCCTTACTATACTCCATGATTGTCTTGGTTTTCTACAGTAAAAGATCAATGTCCTCCTTGTCCTGAGATAGAACATGATCTAGCCAATCCTTAGCCCTCATTGCATCCTTTCCAATTGAAAGGATCTCTTTTATTGAATCATCTCCCTTCGCTTGTACTTCCTGCAACCAATTCATTATAGCCTGAGTAGAAGCTTTCATTTTTTCTAACTCAAAGATGGTCTCCTTCAGCAAGAAACCAGCAGCAACAGAAGAGGATGCGTGAAAATATTGTAAGGGCTTCATCAAATCTTCCAGACATTTCCTAAGCCTTTCATTTTCTTTCTTTAGTTCACGTTTAGATTGTGTCTCCTTCCTCAATCTCCCAATGATCACTGCACTGGATCCCTCATATTCTTCAATTTCTTGCTCCATAGAAGTGGGCCCAAGATTCATGGTCTGTACATCATAATCCTCCCCAGTGACCTCATCTCAACTTTTACCTGCAGCAGGGGTGGCAATGTGAATAACTCTATTACTAGCTTCGTCCCTTTCGATCCTCGAAACCACCTTGGCCATCTTCTTTCTTTTACCCTTTCCAATCTTGGCCAACATTCCATCCCAGTTGAGAGGACTGTCCTCAACAATGACCTGCTTCCTTTTGATTTCCCTGTTTAGCCAATCCGGAACAACAGGATCCACCCGGGTTTCACCTTCCTTGACCTCTTCAGGCTGATCTACCATCTCTTCCTTTTCTTTTTCCGAAAATTGATCACCTTTATTTCCCACTTCTGGCTCCTCTTCATGCAGGGGTGATGGATTCTTAACAGGAACATCCTCTTTCTCAGGAGATCTACCATTTTTACTACTTGCAGGAGAATTCTCATATTGTACCAAAGGAGAATGATGAATTTCCACATCTCCTGCATCAAACTCAATAGCTGCACTATGAAGTTCCATGTCTTTAAATGGTTCTACCTCCTCACTAGTCTCGTGCTCCTCAGGAATCATCTACTCAGGTATACCCAATGAAGGAGAGGTATCTTTCTATTGTTCCACAGTGGATGCCATTGGAAGGGGATTTGCCTTTTGCATAGTCTCCTTGGGAGATGGAGTACTTGACCTTCTTGAATAAACCCGGGGTTTCTCTCCTGAGCTCTCCACATCAACCACAGGAGGGTTTGCCTTATCCTTGGAGGTTTCCTGATCTTTCTTCCTAGAGGCCCTGGTTATCCTTGTCCTTTTTGGCTCGGGAGGAGTGTCTTCCTTTTCCACCTTCTCAAGTTCTTCTTCTTCTGTGGACTTACCTATTTTCAAAGTATGACTCCTCTTCTTTCCCTTGGGTTTTCTTTTCTTTTCAGGTTCACCCTCATTAGGGCCTCTGATTTTAATCTTAAAAGGTGAGTTTACCTTGGTTTTACCTTTAGAATCATCCTCACCTAATTCCTCTGAGGTAGAAAGAGCATTCAAATTTCCCATCAAATTGAAAGTGCAAGGGACCTTCTCACTCTCCAACTCCCACACTTTATGTTTTAGCCATGACTTGGTAGATTTCAAAATAGGACCATCAGCTCCTCCAACTCAGTTATCTCATTTTCTGACCAGTTTATCTCTCCAATGGGTTTGTCCTTGACTGGTTCGTATGCATGATCCTGGACCAGATTCTCGTCATCCTCCAACTGATCAGGAATCAACTTGACATTGTACATCCTGATTACATCAACTGGAAGCCTAGAATACCTTTTCTTTCTCACCTCAAATTCATCCTTGTTGTTTTCCCAGTAGTCTTCTAGATCATCCTTGTGGTGATAATCTTTAGTAGCCTTCTTTTGTGCTTCGCCAGTGATGTCAAAACCTGCCCTCTTAGAATGGAAAGAGAAGCCAAAAGTACTCAACTCTTCCCCTCATGCATGAGCGGAATTGATTGAAGGGTAGACTTCACCTGTACCAATTCTTAAGGGAAAATCTCCACCAAACCCTATCTTATGTTTCTCATTTTTAACAACAACATCAAAATCACATATCTGCCGGGTAACCTCCAAGAGTACAATGTGGTCAGTGGGATATCTTGGCAATCTGTATGGAGCAGTCGGGCATCCATCAATTCTGATATAGGAGAAGGTGGGGAATTGTATAAACCATGATCCATGTCTTTTAATTAGTTCCTTGGCTCCATCAGAAATTCTCACCTGCTCTGCATTCTTAAGCAACCTAGTAATATGCATAGTGAATGCATCATTCACTCTTCAGAAATTCAAACTCCCTAGGTACAACTCAGGGTACACCTCATAGATGACATCCTGCCCTAATGTTCCATTTGGACTCAATCCCCTGTATGGATAAAATCTGGCAAGTACATATACCACATAAGATGTCATGGTGAATTTCTTTGACTCCGGCACATCTCTCATCTGCCTGTCAATCACTATACTAATAATTCCTGCCCAATGGTAATTGAAACCCTACTTAATCTTGTTAATAACATGTACCATCCAATTCTCCAATGCCCCGGCACTTTTCAAGCCTGCCACCCTGCTCAACAGTGTGATTGCATCATATATATCTTGTCAAAACTTGACCTTGTGTAGCTATTTAGGCAACTTAGAGAAATGAGATTTTGGCTTCTCCAGCCAAGAGTTAATCATCTGCTGAGCTTTGATAGGTTCATCATCATAGTAAGTCCTAGCCAAGTCCATGTCTAAGGCACACACACATGGTAAGTTTGGCATGTCAAATTCCTAAGCAATAGAGACTGGATTAAGATTTGCCAACACTCTCCCATCAGGACTAATGATCCTCTGCGTACCAAGGTCATAGTGTCGGGCACATTCCAATATTAACTCATAGCATTGAACCGCAGGAGGAAACCCTGCCACATGAGCCAGTCCGGATTTCACCATCCCCTTTGTCAAAGTTGATAGATCCTTTTGAGCCATCCTTCCTTTGAACTCCTCATATCTCCAAGCTCCAACATTTGTATCAGAGACCTCTGACCAAACTGAGATCAACTTACTATCTGGAAACTGGTTCTTCATATCCAGCTTTATCCTTTCTGTATCCGTAATTGAAGATCCTTTTGTATTTCCTTTGGACTTCCCTACTGTTGCCTTACTTGATTCAACCTGCATTCATAAAAGAGCCTCATGAAAATCCAATTATCATCCATATTTCAATCAAAAGGTTAGTCTCAAAACCCTATGAAATCACTTAAAACAAATCATTGAACATCAACTAGAAAATCCAGGAAAATGGGGTAATCCGGGAAAATCCAGTCAGTGTGGAATTTTGAAGAAATCTGACCCAGACGGACTCCTATAGCCAAGACATCATTCCATCAAATAAATCCTTGATATGGACAAAAGAGATACATGATTATCATAAGATTCATCCATTAAGCAACAAGAAATCATCATTCAACTTTTAATTCCTTAATTCAATCTCAAAAACCAAAATCAAGTCAAACCAAACAGAAAACCAAAAAAATCTGGATGGGACAGATTTTCATGGATAGCTAGAAATCCCGAGAATTCTCCACACTTCGGGAAAATCCGGATGCATGGAAATTCTGCGGACACCTCGAAAACCCGACGACCGTTCTACGCGCAGATAATTCATGGAGTGATCATGCAAAGCCTCCTATCTGAATCTAATGAACATGAAATCAATCCCAATAAGCCAAACTTCGACCACTGTTGAATTTAAACTCCCAAGATTCTCAAATGGTTAATCCCCACAACGGAATGATGATGCCTTAAATTCGATAACCAGACTTCTGCCATGAAAGCTAGGGAAAGCTTGAAATTCTCAAACATTATCCCTCAAAATGATAAAACTAGGGCACACCAAGGTCTCAGACATTACGGACAGGGTCAAGCTAGACACAGGACGCGAGGATCACAATGACTCCACTGAACTTAACAACCCTGAGCGGACATAATGAGACCCTATCTTCACAAATTATACCAGGTTATGCACAAACAAGGAATGACCCCAAAAGAACGCCCAAGGAATCACAGGTACACCCGAAATTCGATCGACAAAATGAAGGGATGCACGGTGCAAGCATTGAAAACCCGTGGAAAGGTGAACCAAACCCTAATTCGATAAATATGAAATCATGAAGAAAAAAACTAGCAAGGGCCGACACGTATAATCATCAACGAACTTTAAAGATTCAACCATGAAACGCAAAGTGAAGGGAGAGGTCAATGACGACTTACCATGAATCAACCCGATCGAACCCCAAGCCTAAGGAAATCACTGCGAACCAGGGTGCCCTAGCGGTGACAAATCAATATGAACACCCAAGGAATCACACGTGAGCAGACCAAATCCAACAACCAGAGCTCAAGAACGAACAAACTCAAGTGCAAGAGCAAATAGAAAATGAACAATGAAATCAAAAAGAGCGCTAAAAGACCTTAAATTCGCCCACATTTGTGCCAGAGAAGAGGTACCCTAAGCGTTAATGGCTGACAAGATGCATCGAGAAAATTTGGAAACCCGAGGTCAAAACAAAATTTTGGGAAAATCCAAGTCAATCAGATTATCCCGGTGGGCATGAATTTCACGGATGGCGCACCCCCCCAGGACTCCGAAGGAATCCAGGAAAATCTGCGTGAGCTGGAAAATCCTGGATTTGACCAGAAACCTGGACTTCAGTAAAACACAAGTTCCGTTAATTCAATCTTCAGGGCAAGACCAAGATAAGTAAGACCAACATCCCAAGACCTCGAAAGGACAAAATCAATAAAAACCAAAGGTCAAAGAGACATCATACATTAGAAATCAGAGGGTCCCTACTCCAAGTGGGGCGTGTGTGCAAAACTACACAACAGGTAGAGCGTTGAGAATTAAGGGTATAGGGTTGAGAGATTAAGGTTGAGGGATTAGTGTATAGGGTAGAGGGTATAGGGGTTGAGGGTTTTGGGTTTAAGGGTTGAGTGTTGAGGATTAAGGTTGACGGTTTAGGGTTGAGGGTTTAAGGTAAAGGTTTAAGGGTTGAGGGCTTAGGTTTGATGGATTAGGGTTAAGGGTTTAGGGTATTGGGTTGAGTGTAGAGGGTCGAGAGTTAAGGGTCGAGGGTTGAGGGTTTAAGGGTTTAAGAGTTGAGGGTATAGGGTTGAGTGATTAGGGTAGAGAGGGAAGGAGAGATGGAGGGAGAAGTGAAATAGAGAGGAGAGAAGAGGATGGAAGGAGAGAGAGAGAGAGAGAGAGAGATGAGGGTTGAGAATCCAATGTTTAGGGTAGAGGGCTAAGAATTGAGGGTATAGGGTTGAGGACCTATATAGTTGAGGGTTGAGGGTTGAAGGTCAAGGGTAGAGGGTAGAGGGTTTAAGGGTTTAAGGGTTGAGGGTTAAGGGATTGAGGTTTGAGGGTAGAGGGTTTAAGGGTTGAGGGATTAGGTTTGAGGAATTAGGGTTGAGGGTTTAGGGTATTGGGTTGAGGGTTGAGGGTAGAGGGTTGAGGGTTGAGAGTTAAGGGTTGAGGGTGATGAATCTAGTTTATGGTTTAATTTTGGCATAATTTATGATCTATTTGTTGAAGTTGTCATGGACCTTGATGTTTGAATGCTGATATTTCCTCAAAACCATAGACATTGGGCCTAATTTTATCTCTGCAAATATTTAATGACATTGACATGTTATATGGACTATCTATGTTAATTCTACATGTGGATTAATGAATGTTCTTTAAGATAGTTATAGATATGCGATTATTGTGCATACTAATATTTCCATGCAGATATGATTCAAGGCCACTAAATTGAGAAGATTCTGCCAACTGGTCATTCACCATAACGGTTAACAAAGTGGTCATGCAAAGGTCAACAAAGGGCATCATTCAAAGAGGTCGATGGTGGGAGATTCCTCATGCAAATCGAGTTGTAACCACCATGTAAATGATCTTTATTGTTTTTGAGTGAATATAGGCATTATTGTTGTGCTAAATCTATGTTGAGGTGAGCACGTCTAACCAAATTCCATGCATGCGTAACCGCCTCTCCACTTTCTCTGCTTTCCCTAAAGTGGCATCCTCCCAATTCATGGAGTTGACCACCTTGTTTAGTTAGTCGCGTCTTTTCTTATAAATAAGATTCAGATACTCCTTCTCAGGAGGTTGCGCGATCTGATGATGTACTTGCATTCTTATTTTTCAGCAATATAGTTACACTGGTCTATTATACTCATGTTTTTCCAATGAATAAGATGAAGTTATAAGTTCGTGCATTTGAGTTTACATTAGGTTTAGAGGATACTCATCCAAGGGGGCAACTTTGTGAGCATTTTGTCCTTTAGTTTAGTTTAGTTTAGTCATTACTTTATGTTCAGTAATTAGTTAAGAATCTGGCACTGACTGTTCCTGCAACCACTAGAACTCCATTTTGTGTCTATTCCTGCAGCCAAAGCAGAGAGAGTAGTTTCTTGTTTGTTTGCTCAAATTTTCATTTTTGTCATGCATTTCAGCTTAGCATAGTTGTTGGTTGATGTTTAGCACTTATGTTATTTCTTTCTAAGCAATTTATCTTCAGCATTATGTTTTTCTTAGTTGTAGAATGAGTATGGCTACTTTGGATCCTTAGTGCACATATTGTGCTGACCCATTTCAAGTTCACGTCCCTGGGTTGACAAGTTAAATGCACTTTCATGATGATTGAATGGCTATTCAGTTTAGATGTCCAATCTCTGAATCATAGATGTAAGGGCTTAGTTGTTAGATCATTGTAGGAGGCCAACATTTTTGGCGTCATTGCCGAGGATGGTGTCAAACTAGGGAGTTCTTTGGAGTCATTGATTGTTTTTCTTGTTGTAGTATTTCTAAAAGTTGTTCTTAGTATACCCTCATTTAGGAAGTAATGACCCCCCTTATTCTTTACCAATTCTTTGTGTGAGCTGGCTGATAGTGAGTTGATACCGCATGCATAGAGGAAGGAGAAGAGATGTTTGTGGGAGATTCCTTCCTAACAATCCTAATCCATTCCAGCTAGTTGAATATCAAAACCTACCAAGAGAAGAAGAAGAAGATCCACACCCATTTGTTGATGCATTTCTTGATCTGACTAGCTCTGAAGCTTCCTCTGAAGAGCAAAATTAGATTGAGAATCCCTTTGTTTTGGAACTACATCAAGTAGGCATGGGTGATTCAAATAGAAATAGACCTAACCAACTGGCTTTTCCTTTCCCCATTGCTCATTAGAATGAAGTAGAAAACCTCAAAAATATCCCTGCTTCAGTCCTTCCCAAGTTTTATGGACTTGTCATAGAAGATCTTGATACCTTCTTGTTCAAGTTTGACATACTCTGCAAGAGTTATGACTATACCACCGATACCCATAGGCTTAAGCTATTTCCTACCACTTTGAAGGAAGTTGCATTAAGATGGTTCATGAGCCTAGGTAGAGATACTATTGACACGGGATGACATGAAGACAAAATTCCTTGAGAAATACAAGGAGTATTGCAGGGACAGTGACATGAGAGGGGGTGACATTTTTAGGATGCAGCAGAAGGAGAATGGGAGTCTGGAGGATTACATTGCAAATTTTTTCTTTTACCTATAATAATATCCACACCATACACTTAATGAAGACTCACAAAAGTTTTTTTTCCTAAGAGGAATTAATGACAGTTGCACTGATTCCTTGGACCTGATGGGAGGAGGAGATTTCTCCCAAGTTCCTTAGGAGGATATCAAGAAGATATGACAGAACTACTATGGGGAAGCTTCAAAGAAAGGGAGAGCTTACCAATCTTCTATGGGTAAGTCATCTACCAGTGGAGTTTCAAGAATGGAGATTACTCATTTGTTGGAAGACTTCAAGCAAGACATTATAAACAATCTAGCTACTCACGTGGATACACTTCAGGCCAAGAATAAACAAGAGGAGGAAAAGGTGACATTGGCAGAGTATTGCCCCCATTGCAGACAAAAGAAGGACTGCAGATACAAGATGGTAGCTAATATTGAAAACAAGCAGATTACACCTGAGTTCAAGCCAATTTAGATTGAAGAAGATCAAGTCTACTATGTTGCAAAAAGGAGGTCTTGGGCTCTAAGACAAGGTATGCCACCAAATCCACTCTCTTTTGTTGAGCCATATTTCAATTCTTATTCACCTGGTAACCAATGGAAACCCCCATATCCATCCAATTATAGAGGATATCCACCACAACCTTGGAGTAACCCCCAAAATACTTAGTCTCAGCATCAAAACTTTCCACCCCAATGGCAGCAACCTCAAGGAAATTGGCAACCACCCCCAGGAAATCGGCAGCAAACAAATCAATGGAGGAGGGCACAGCAATGGCCAAACCAGCCAAATAGCTACATGAAACCACCTTCTCAACCCCAACAACCTTCTATAATCCCTCCTCCTGCTAATTCAAGCTCAAATCCACCCAAACCTACTCAGCTACCAGCTCAACCCACACCTGGTCCAAATAAAAAACCATAGCAGTAGCCTATATACTCTGCCGATTCAAATCAATTCCCTGCATATGTTGTGAGTGTGAGTGACATCCAGTTGTGTTTAGGAACTACTATACCAGATCCTTCCACACCCATTATCACTGAGCTTCCTATGGAAGAAGAGGAGCTTTTGAATATCCCCATTCAACCCAGTGCACCTAAAAATCCTAAACCAGTCCCAGTCAAGCAGACTAAAAAAGAACCACCATTTCCTCAAAGATTGGAGGTTGCCAAAAAGAAGGAAGAAAAGGAGGACACAACTTTTGACATTATAGATCAACTGAATCATATATGTGTCTAGATACCCCTATTTCAGGCCATAAAAGATGTTCCAATCTATGGCAAGGCAATCAAGGAAGCATGCCTCAAGAGGCCAGGCAGGAAGAAGAAAGACCCCACTACGGTTTATGTGGTGAGATAGCTAGCTGACATCATGCTTGGGAAAGTGATTGTCCCTAAGTACAATGACCTAGGTAGTTCTGTAGTAGGAGTTGTTATAAATGGGATCCAAATAAAGAATGCTCTGATAGACTTGGGAGCAACAATAAATGTAATGACTAAGGATATCCTATAGCAACTAAATGTTGCAAGCATGAGACCTACTCCTATTGTCCTGCATCTTTTTGATAGTTCTATTGTTAAGCCTGATGGTAAGTAGAGGATCTTGTGGTAATTCTAGACTCATGGGAGTACCCAATAGATTTCATGATTCTTTCCCCTAAAGCCACACTAGGCGGGTATCCCATTATTCTTGGAAGGCCATGGTTAGCAACAACAGATGCATATATTAGATGCAGGATAGGAGACATGACCATTTCTGATGGAAATAGCACTAAAAATATTTCTCTTTATCCTCCTACTCAGCCATCCCATGATGAGGATGATCCTGTATGGCCACATATTGGTGAAGAGGTCGAGGAAGTTAATTTTGTGGTGCAGCTTATGATGTTAGGCAAAAGCTCTTTTATGCTGCTTCAAGATAAAGATGAAGTATTGGATAACATCATTCAGAATCATTGTGAAGTGGAGGAAGCATCATCTTCTCATTTTGTTGTTCCAGTCAAGACACTTATGCCTGCTCTTCCTACAACTGCTCTTCCTGAAGTCATTCTTCCTACAAATGCACTTCTTGCAGCCAGACTTCCTACAACAATAGGTATGTCCCATACATTACAACCATATGAACTCAAGGTGCCATGTGTTAGTGAAGCAGCTATGATAGAGTTAACTACACAAGTACAAGTGTTAGAAGGGAAATATCTAAATATTAACAGCAAACTAAATGAAGAACAACAATTGTTGTTGGAAAACTTACTGAGGACCCACCAACATGCATTTGTGTGGGACTATCATGAGAGGAAGGGATTGGACTCTAAGCTTTGCACTCATAGAATTTACATAAGAGATGATTGCACCCCAGTTAGACAGCCACAAAGAAGAATTAATCCTACACTAAGAGAAATTGTTAAAGGAGAGCTACAGAAATTGCTAGATGCAAGATTTATCTACCTCATTTCAGATAGCCAATGGGTGTCTCCATTGGTGATTGTGCCCAAGAAATGAGGTAAGTGGCAAGTTTTTGTTGTTTATAAGAAACTTAATGCTACCACCAAAAAGGACCATTTTCTTTTGCCCTTCATAGATCAAGTTTTGGACTCACTTGCAAGAAAATAATACTTTTCTTTTCTAGATGGCTTCAGTGGCTATAACTAGATCCAAATTGCACCTGAGGACCAGGAGAAGACCACCTTTACCTATCCATGGGGGACCTATGCCTACTCGGTACTTCCATTTGGCTTATGCAGTGCACCTGCAACTTTTCAGAGGGCAATCATTAGCATATTTTCAGACATTTCTCATGATTGCATGGAAATTTATATGGAAGATTTCACCACCTATGGTGTTGATTTTAATGAAGCATTGGAGAATCTTAGGAGAGTCCTACAGAAATGTGAAGATCACAACCTATCTCTAAATAGTGAAAAGTGTTTCATGATGATGCAAGAAGGTGTAGTTCTTGGCCACTGCATCTCTCACAAAGGAATTCAAGTAGATCCTACAAAGATTAAGGTGATCACAAATCTGCCCACACCTACAAAACAAAAATATGTTAGGATTTTCTTGGGACTTGCAAGCTATTATAGGCAGTTCATTAAGGATTTCAGCAAAATAGCAGCACCATTGTATACTCTTCTCACCAAAGATGTTGAATCTCAATCGACAGAAGACTGTGACAAAGCATTTTCTGATTTGAAATTAGCTTTGACTCATGCTCATGTACTCAAGGGACCTAATTGGGAGCTTCCTTTTCACATCCATACAAATGCATCAGACTATGCCATAGGAGCAGTTTTAGGGAAAAAAGGAGCTATTGAAAATTCCATTTATTTTGTCAGCAAAAGCTTGCAAGGATTTGAATTTAACTATACAATGATAGAAAAAGAAATGTTGGCAGTGATCTATGCCCTGAACAAACTCAGGCACTACATAACAAGCTATTAAATATTTGTGCACATCGATCATGCAACCATTAGATATCTCATGAATAAACCCCTGATCATAGGTAGGCTGGCAAGATGGCTATTGTTGATGCAGGAGTTTTACATAACTGTTGTGGATAAACCAGGGAAGGCCAATGTTGTCACAGATTGTCTTTCAAGGTTGACTACATCAAAAGACAATCAAGCCATAGATGACTCTTTCCCTAATGAGCACTTATTTTCCATCAGTGTGCAAACACCCTAGTATGTTGACATAACTAATTATCTAGTCACAGGGAGAGTTCCTCCTCACTTCTCTCCAAGAGAGAGAAGAGTGCTCATTGAAAAATCTTTTCCTTTTTCATGGATTGCTAGATGTTTGTTTTATATTGGACCAGACCACATCATGAGATGTGTGAGAGAAGATGAGACATATGATATTTTGTGTGCATGCCACAACGAACCATGTGGAGGACATTTTGTAGCCAAGAGGACAGCAATGAAGATTTTGAACACATGATATTACTGGCCAACACTCCACAAGGATGCAGGAAGGTATAGAAGAAAATGTGATCGATGCCAAAGGATGGGTAGACCAACCAAATCTAATGAGATTCCACTTTTCCCTTAGGTATTAATCACTCCATTTGACAAATGGGGACTAGATTTTGTAGCACCCATTGATCCTCCATCAAATGGTAAGTCTTATATCTTAGTTTGCATTGATTATGTAACTAAATGGGTAGAAGTTAAGGCCATGAAGCATGCAAGAGACAATAAGGTTGCTGAATTTCTTTGAGGAGATTTTCACAAGGTATAGAGTTCCAAGAGAGATAGTGACTAATCAAGGGGCTCAATTCACATCAACCCTTGTTGCAACACTGGTCAATGAGTACAACATAATACATAGGAAGTCTACTCCTTATCACCCCCAGGCCAATGGCCAAGTTGAGGTGACTAACAGAGATATTGAAGCCATCCTAACCGAAACAGTGGTTGTTCATAAAAAGGATTGGGAAAATAGGCTACCATAAGCTGTCTAGGCCTATAGGACAACCTGGAAGACAACTACAGGCTTCACTCCTTTTGCGTTGTTGTATGGAAAGACAACTATGATGCCCATTGAATTTGAACATAAGACTCTTAGGACTGTTGTAGACTTGGGGATAGATATCTCTAAGGCACAAAGAGAAAGAATCATGCAGTTGAATGCTTTGGATGAGATGAGGAGAGTAGCCTTGCATCACATAGAGGTAGTGCAGAATCAAAGAATAAGGTGGCATGACAAATTCATCAAGGACAATAAATTCCATCCAGGCGACTGGGCCTTGCTCTATGATTCAAGATATCAGGATAATGCAGGAAAATTGTAAACAAGGTGGCTAGGACCATATGAGGTTGTTGAAGTATACCCCAATGGTGTTGTTCAACTCACTACTATTGACCCAATTAGATTTAAGTTGCTTGTCAATGGTCATCACCTCAGATTGTATCACAAGCCAACTTCCAAAGAGGAGTTCCTGCAGCAATTCACTTAGCATGCAACACCCAAACTTCCTGTAGATGAGGGAAGTGGACCTAGTGTCCCTCCTTTTGGATAATTAAGGTATGTACTTGTCACAACAAAGACTTCCACTTATGTGGGAGTCCACTTCTTCACCCATTCGCCCATCCATCTCCACCTTTCTCTCTCTTCTCTTCACTTCATTCCACTTCACCTCATTCCACCTCATTTTCATTAATTGCTCAACTTATTTCTTAAAAGGTGACCGGTACTTTTTCTACAATCTTTGCAACGAATCTTCCATGAATCTAGGTATGTGCGCATTAATTGCTATCTCTTAATTGTCTTTAGTGCATTCATTTAATTGTTGTGAATTAATATGGACATTCACCATAGCATGTCATTATTCCCTGTCCCTGTGAAATCATTCTTACCACCTTGCATGTGACGACACATGCTTAAATTTAGGTTGGGGGGAAAAATATGTGAGTACTTTTCCCACGTGTCAGTCCATACTAGTCTACGTCAACAAGTTTAAATCGAGCCAATTTGAATTCTGAGTAAGATGATGGCTCGTATATGTGAGGTGACACCAACTGCCGCCACCATTTTTTTCCATCATAACCTTCCTTTATTACTCATTTACTACCATTATTGATCCTGTCATAATCTTAAGTTGCCAAAAGGTAAAACGGAAAGAAAGGAAAGTTAAAACAAAAAGGGAAAATTCAGATGACATTGGCGTTGGAAATTTGGCAGTATTGCAAGAAGGAAAATTTGCAAAGTGATTGTTGATTGCAAACAATGGGAGGTGGGTTAATCAGGAATGAACCCACGGTTCATGATGTATTACTACAAGATGCACCCTCACAAGCTAAATTTAGAAATTGTGGCTAGTTAGACTACTTCCAGAAGCTAAATGGTTTTAATGAAGACATTGCATTAGAATTTGTACAGACATTGTCTGAGGGAAAATCCACAGTAAAAGGGCTAGAAATATTGGTGAATGAAGAAAGAATTACAGAGGTTATAGGGTTACCTATTGATGGAGAAAATTACCCTGTTTCCAGAGATGCCAGGTTAGCTAGGGCTGAATTTACAGAACCTAGCGACCCTTCATTGAGCATGCAAAAACAAGGTGCAAAAAGAACCTCTCTGCTCGAGCCATGGAAGCAAATAGTTTATGTTATAAAATATATCACTTGTGAAGGATGCCAAACAAATCTACATTCTATGTACTTTAAATTCTTGAATCACATAAGGCACAGGAGGAGGATGAATGTGTCGAACATGCTTTACCACCTTCTTTCAATCATGGCAGCTGAGACTTAGAAAGCTAGGGACAATTTTGTTTCCCACCATTGTTTGATTAAATTGTTAGTTAAGAAGTCTTTGCATGCTATATCTGAGATGACTTGGGAAGAATTCATAAATATTGATCAAATTAGACTAGAGAATTTGTGACCTAGGATTTTACCTCAGCCACGTAGGTCTAGCAAGAGATTGAGTGTGGATGAAGCCACTCCTGGTATTTCAACCTCTAATGCAGACCCTAGTGCAAACCCTCTTGCAATAGAACAAACCTTAGAGATCAGTTCTTCTGAGACAGTGCACTTAGACAAAGAAAGTTCCTCTCCAGATTCTAATGATGATGTTCCTCTTGGAATCCTAATGAAAAAGAGGGCATGGAAGAAAGAAGCAAAAATAAGAAAAGGAAAAGCTAAAAAGTAGCCGGCAGAAAAAGAAGTACCAAGCTCTAGGAAGCGAAAGACTGACACTGTTCATCCTACGGCCAAAGAAAAACGTGAAAGCCCTCCCAGGAAATCAAAACCGGTCGGGCTAGCCTTTGATATGCCTCTATAGGAAATCCCTAAGTCTAGAGAAATATCATAGGGAGACACAAAAGCTCCAATGGGGCAGGTGAATGTCAAGGAAGAGGATATATTTAAGAAAGCAACAAACATAACACTGGCAGATCTTGTTGATATTGCAGAACAAGTTGAGAATCAAGGGTATGAAGAAAATCAAGATTTCCTACAGCATGAGAAAAAATAGGAACAAGAGGCCCTGTAGCCAGAATTCACTGAACAACCAAAATCCCTGCAACTGGTACTATATTAAGAGCAAGCATCAGTGCCAGGAAAAATGCTGGTAGGAATACATAACCCCCCTAATTTCTCAATGCACATGGTAGCTATGTATTTATGGAAAGAGATGCAAAGAAGAGAAGAGGAATGGAAAGAAGAGAAACGTAGGTTGAAGAAAGATGAGGAGATTGAAGACAAAGATGTAGAAATTGCTACTTTAAAGAAGAAGGTGGACGATATGACAGCCTTGGTACCCCAAATAGTAGAATGCAGGGCCCCTCCAAGGGTCTATGCTTTGCATTTAAAGGAGAAATATCTTTCTTTTAAGTTGGCAAGAATTGTCTTAGGTTTGAACCCTTCTATTAAGACTCCTATTGAATTTTTTAATGCTTATCGAATTGCTTCCCGTGAGATGAAGAATTTGTTGTGTGAATTCTATTTACACAATTATGATGTGACTCAAGACCATGATTGGAATCCACTGTTATATGTTGGGGATGTCCAATTAAGGGCATTTATGTCCTAGGTACAGAATGAGATCAGTTGGGGACAATAATGTGGGGCTTATAAGCAAATGGAATCCAACACCCCTCTGCCCATCAAGGCTAAATCATGAAATCCAAGGGACATTTACAGAGAATGGCACAGAATGCTTCTCAGACCTAGCTATGGTAATAGGATTATGCCTTGGATAGAAGCAGTTTACAATGAATATGAGGTGGTGGCAAAAGAAAAAGAGGAAACTATGAAGAGATACCTGTCACAAAGATGGAACAACCTAACTGATGAGCTAAAGCAATCTGAGCCCCACTCTATACAGAACTATGCTGCAACACTTAAAATAATTGACAAATATATACAGATTGGGAGGACAAAAGGACGATTTTGGCTTCCACTGACTTTTCAACCACCCATCTTGATGTGGCCCATGCTAAATTACAATTTCTACCACTATGATATTGCTACAAAGAGACAAATATGGAACATATTGGACAGACAACAAGGATTCAATTGGGATCTTGATTCACACACAACAAACACTGATGTAGGACAGTTGGCGGTTGCAAATTTTAGGGCTTTGACTAAGTAGAAGAACAACCCTTCCCTTGTTGGAGGACCATCAAAACCTTAGGTTGGGGGATGATGAGTCTAGTTTATGGTTTAATTTTGGCATAATTTATGATCTATTTGTTGAAGTTTTCATGGACCTTGATGTTTGAATGTTGATATTTCCTCAAAACCATAGACATTGGGCCTAATTTTATCTCTGAAAATTTTTAATGGCATTGACATGTTATATGGACTATATGTGTTAATTCTACATGTGTATTAATGAATGTTCTTTAAGATAGTTACAGATATGTGATTTTTGCATACTAATATTGCCATGCAAATATGATTCGAGGCCACTAAATTTAGAAGATTCTGCCAGCTTCCCATTCACCATAACGATTAACAAAGTGGTCATGCAAAGGTCAACAAAGGGCATCATTCAAAGAGGTCGATGATGGGAGATTCCTCATGCAAACCAAGTTGTAACTGCCTTGTAAATGATCTTTATTGTTTTTGAGCAAATATTGGCATTATTGTTGTGCTAAATCTGTGTTGAGGCGGGCATGTCTAACCAGATTCCATGCATGCATAACCGCCTCTCTACTTTCTCTGCTTTCCCTAAAGTGGTGTCCTCCCAATTCATGGAGTTGACCACCTTGTTTAGTTAGTCGCTTCTTTTCCTATAAATAAGAGTTAGATGCTCCTTCTCATGAGGTTGTGCGATCTGATGATGTACTTGCATTCTTAGTTTTTAGCAATACAGTTACACTACTCTATTGTACTCATGTTTTTCCAATGAATAAGATGAAGTTATAAGTCTGTGCATCTGAGTTTACATTAGTTTTAGAGGATACTCATCCAAGGGGGGCCACTTGGTGAGCATTATGTCCTTTAGTTTAGTTTAGTTTATTCATTACTTTACGTTCAGTAATTAGTTAAGAATCTGGCACTGACTTTTCCTGCAGCCACTAGAACTCCATTCTATGTTTGTTGTTGCAGCCAAAGCAGACAGAGTAGTTTCCTATTTGTTTGCTCATATTTTTGTTTTTTTCAAGCATTTCAGCTTAGCATAGTTGTTGGTTGATGTTTAGAACTTATGTTATTTCTATCTAAGCAATTTATCTTCAGCATTATGTTTTTCTTAGTTGTAGAATGAGTATGGCTACTTTGGATCCTTAATGCACATATTGTGTTGACCCATTTCAAGTTCACATGCCTGGGTTGACAAGTTAAATGGACCTTCATGATGATTGAATGGCTATTCAATTTAGATGTCCAATCTCTAAATCATAGCTATAAGGGCTTAGTTGTTAAATCATTGTAGGAGGCCAATAGAGGGTTTGGGGGTTTAAGAGTGGAGGGTATAGGGTTGAGGGATTCGGGTAGAGAGGGAGGGAGAGATGGAGGGAGAAGAGAGGTAGAGAGGAGAGAAGAGGTTTGAGGATCCAATGTATAGGGTAGAGGGTTGAGAATTGAGGGTATAGGGTTGATGACCTATAGGATTGAGGGTTTAAGGTATTGGGTCAAGAGGGTAGAGGGTAGAGGGTTTAAGGGTTTATGGTTTAAGGGTTGAGGGTTTATGGTTTAAGGGTTGAGGGTTGAGGGTTTAAGGGTTTAAGGGTTGAGGGTTTGTAGGATTAGGGTAGAGAGGGATGGATGGAGGGTGGGAGAGATGGAGGGAGAAGTGAGATAGAAAGGAGTGAAGAGGTGGGAGAGAGGGAGTGGGAGAGAGAGAGAGAGAGATTAGGGTTGAGAGAGAAAGACCTGAGAGAGGGAGAGGGGGTGGCTGGGAGAGACCTGAGAGAGAGAGGGAGAGAGGGGGTTGGAGTGAGAGGGAATTATCTAGGTAGAGTGGGAGGGATAGTTAAGAGGGAGAGAGAGGGAGTGGGAGAGAGATAGAGGGGGAGAGAGCGAGGGGGGGAGAGAGAGAGAGAGATATTAGGGTTTAAGGGTCGAGGTATTAAGGGTATAGGGTTGAGGGATTAGGGTTTAAGGCATAGTGTCTAGGGTTGAGGGTTTAGGGATAGGGTTTTGGGTTAAGTGAGAGACCTAAATGGCTAAGGAGAGAGAGAGAGAGAGAGAGAGAGAGAGGAAACCTTAAGAAAATCAACATTTTCATAATGCAAGTGCATTTTGAAGAAGTTGAGATATAGTCATTTTGTATAGCAAAACAAAATTTGCTCGCGTTATAACATGAACACATTATAATGTGAGTGTGTTATAATGCGAGGGTGTTCTGGCTTGCTCCAAAAATGGTAAAAAATTCAACAAAGTCGTGATCTAGGCCCACATGCTCTGTTACTCTCCTAATTATAGACATGTTTTGACAAAAATAAGCTTTTTTATGTTGTTGGGAAGTGCACATGCAAATTTTTCACATTCTACCATCTTTGCATGAACTTTCCACCACCTTTTTATGGTTTTCCAAATTAGGACAGAGGAAATAATAGAGTTTTCACATCAAATTTGATTTATATCAATTAATGTCTCAATTTTTGCAATGTTGCAATGTTAATTGTGATTGAATTGTAGGAATTGAACATTATACATTGGTTATTTGTATTGTTGTTAGTAATTCTATTCAAGAGTGATATACAATTGAACATTGAAAAGGAAACAAGATTATGAAAAACTCAAATTGTTGAGGAGTTTGATGCAAGAAGAAACAAAGACTACATTATTGGGTAGAACTCCTCCATTCAAATCTTTGTTTGTTAGGCATGTGAAGTCTTTATACATTTTCTTTACATTTTCCTTAATTCTATTATGTTTCTTTATCATCCCTTCTCGTACATGCTTAATACAATGCTTTGATTTTGTTATTACATGCATATTCCATGTTCATCATTGTTTGATTGTAATTATAACCTTAGCCCCTCTTGGCACATTTTAAACTACATAATTCTTTACACTTGCAAATTACATTTTAAACCACATCTCTTTGTGGCATTTTGTTAAACCAATTAACCTACCTTGTGTATGCTTCTACATTTTGTATACACATATATATGAGAGTATTTATAAGTATGTAATATAATGTACATCATTTCTCAATCCTTTTCTATGGATGTGCATACCCCTTTCCAAAGCTTCCATTTTGGTATAGGCATGGGAGATGTTGGAAAATTCAGTGGAATTTGATTTTACACCTAGAAATTGCATTTGCTTGAATTTTTCTAAATCATTTTCAACAAATGCATTTTGTGATATCCTGCAATCAATATTGTAGTCCATGAGGACATATCTCATTGAGGCATTTTGTCAGACAATTCTACCAAAGAAGTTTATTTCCTTGTCTATGCTACCAATTTTTTCATACATATCTACCAAAGCATTTTATAAAACAACAAAGACAAGGAAATCGGTTGTTTGAAAAAATGCCTCCAAGAAATGTGGTCTCATGGTGATGCACATCACCATGAGACCACATTTATTTGAGGCATTTTTTCAAACAACTCACATCACCATGAGACCACCCATTAGACCACATTTATTTGAGGAATTTTTTCAAACAACTCACATCACCATCAAACCACATTTATTTGAAACCAAATTTCTTTAAGGCATTTTTTCAAACAGTTGATTGTCTTGTCTATGCTACCAAATTTTCCATACATATCTACCAAAACATTTTGTCAAAAAATCCCCCTTTCTTTCAATGATCTAATTGATGCTTGGATACCTTGTTCCAAAGGTAGGATTTCAAGAAAAAAATTGTGGAATTTGGATTTATACTCAAGCCAATTATATCTTCTTGAAAGTTTGTAATGTCTTTTAAAAAACCCATTTTATGTTTATCTTGCGATCATGGCATTTCATGAGACAACATTTCATGTTTTTATAGATTTCATACCCCATTCCAAGGTTCCATTTTATCACTATCTTGCAATCATGTCATTCCACGAGACCACATTTCTTTACATAATTCCATCAAAAAATTCATCTTAGCTCTGACAAGATAGTGAGCTTACACATCACCGTGAGACCCCATTTCTATGAGGAGTTTTTTCAAACAACCCACTAGCTTGTCAATGCGGTAGCACTGACAAGGTAGTGGGTTGTTTGAAAAAATTCCTCATAGAAATGGGGTTTCATGGTGTACATCACCATGAGACCCCGTTTCTATGAGGATTTTTTTCAAACAACCCACTAGCTTGTCTATGCTACCAAATTTTCCATACATGCCTACTAAAACATTTTGTCAAATAATTCACATGCCTTCTCCATGCTTCCATTTTGTACCTATTTGCAACCATGGAATTCCACTAGACCACATTTCTTTAAGGCATTCCATCAAAAAATTCATGTGAGTTTTGACAAGCTAGTGAGCTCACTAGCTTGTGCATCATCGTGTCAAACAATTCACATGCCTTGTCCATGCTTCCATTAAAAACTTATCTTGAAATCATGGAATTCCACTAGACCACATTTATTTAAGGAATTCCATCAAAAAATTCATGTGAGCTTTGACAAGCTAGTGAGATCACTAGCTTTTACATCACCGTGTGACCCCATTCTATGAGGCATTTTTCAAACAACCCACTAGCTTGTCAATGTTAGTGAGCTCACTAGCTTGTCTATGCTACCACATTTTGCATACATGTCTACCAAAACATTGTGTCAAACAATTCACATGCCTTGTCCATGCTTCCATTTTGTGCCTATCTTGCAATCATGGCATTCCACAAGACCACATTTCTTTAAGGAATTCCATCAAAAAATTCATGTGAGCTTTGTCTATGCTAGAAATACTCTTCTATAGGATGATTGTAAGTATTTTGTATGAAGGGTTGAATGAAATATAATTCATTTATTTGTATGGATTCATTTTCAGGAACTAGTATTTGTCTCTTTATCATGCTACAAATAAAATTATCTGTCATGCCGAGGAAATAATTAAGGATTAAACCAACACAGGAAGAGATAGAAGCTAAGAATGCAAAGAAAGTAGCATGGACGAGGGAACATCGTGAGAAGAAGAAATTGGAAACGAATGATGAAGACATGCCAATTGAAGAGGAACCTCAACCATCAAGAAGAGAAATGTAATTGGTAGCACAGAGTCAGTGAATGTGAAACCTTTGTGCTAAGAGAGATTTGAATACAGTTGTTGGATACACACCCTCTACTGCAAGTGAATATGGAGGAACACCATCTACCACATCTCAAGTTAAGAGCACATCATCACTCACATTTGAGGAAGGAGGTATGCCATCATTCCCATCTCAACCTCAAGGAATTTCATTTATTCCATCCTCGAATGAAGCTATGCCATCTAGCCCATCTCATTTAAATATGGATGAAATTCCTAATGTTGAGATGAATTTACCCATGAGAACACCACCTAGAATTTTGCATAGAAATCCAAAGTTTTTTATTAATATTGATGAGAATATTTTGTATCCATTGGAAGGTAAGATTCCACAATGAACTTGTAGAAGATATGCTACATAAGATTTGGAGATTTTTCTTTGAAAAGTTAAATGAGACTGCAAGATGTCAACTATTTATTGAAATAATGTGAAGTATAAAGTATAGGTCCATCATGAAGACTCTTGGGTTGAGAACATCGGATCCTTCAAGTGAAAAAACTATTGTGAATAATCTAATGGATGCATATGAGAGTGTGGGAAAGACCTCACGCTCAAAAGATAGTAATGTCACATGTGTCATTACATCGACAATAGTAAGTAATCAAATGAGGAAAGCTCATCTCATTAGAAATACAAGTCAACAATTGAGAACTAATAGAAAAACTTTATCAAGAGTCGTTTAAAGGTGCCAAAGAATTGAGGACACAAATTCCACTTAATTATGGGCATTTTCAGGGAGATTACCACAAAAAGATAAACCAGTGGTTGAAGCATTGAGATCACTAATTGAAGACTATTGGAAGAATAACATGTCTCTGAATCAAAAGGATGTAGTAAGAAGGAGAATTGGTAGTTGAAACCATGAGCCACATCCAAAGAATTTTTTGGATACAACTCAAACATTTTTTTTCGTAAATTTCTAGAGGATTATCCTCAAATTAAGAATTGTCAAAGATATTTTGAAATTCTTAAACCTTTTTATGTCAAGATAAATCACACACGCACTAATTTTTGTAGATTACATATTGAATTTTCTAGCCATTTTGATGTTTATCATTCTATATGTTTAGATTTGCATACTAACAATGTTTTGTAGGATTGTGGCATACATGCCCCACCAACAACTTCAAGAGACTTCTTATCAAAAATTATATGTGAAAGAGAGGAAGGTCAAATATTCTATAGGAAACTATGTTTGGATGACACATGTCAACATTATGGTGGCTTGCAACATATGCCAATATGTGAACATATGGAAAGCACACATGTGGTTGGAAAGGAACTAGTAGAGTTCGGCAAGTATAAAATAGTGGCATAAAATACAAAAGATGGTAATCAAGCAAAAAGGTGTGATTAGTTATTCAAAATATTCTAGTGTATCAATTTATGTCTACATTTCGTGACAATATAGTGTATGAGTATGCAAGGCATACCCATAGAGCTCGGTAGTTGGACTTTCAATTCAAGTTATGCAAGGAAACCTTTTCAGTTGGCAACATTGTTTTAGTGGTCAAATTTACAGAGAACTACACTCTACAACCATAGCATGAGGTAGAGTGACAATATTACAACTCCACACAGATTTCTATATTTGTGCACATAACATTCATTCATGCAACTGATAGTATAGAGGACAATAGGAAGGTATTGAGGGAGTACCACTTTTACATTAGTGATGATCACACAAATTTTACAGAGTTTGTGCAAGGTTGCTTTCAATTGTTCTATAGTGATTTGGCTAGGAGGGGCATAGCATACAGTTAGCATATAATATGGTCAGATAATTGTGCATCACAGTTCAAGAACTCATTGATGTTCTATTGGTTGAGCAGGATGCAAGTTATTATGGATGTTCAACATATGTGGAACTTTTGTGAGGTCGGGCATGGAAAGGGGGAGCATGATGGCACAAGAGCATGTATCAAAAGAGAATTAGCACAAGGAGAGTTAAAGTAAAAATATAATGCAAAGTTGATAGATGCAAAATCAATCATCGAGTGGTGTAATGCTTTGATGGGTCTAGGTAATGTTCAGGTAAGTCTTCAGTTCATAGATATTTTTGGTTGATAGATGATACTAACATTGCACCATATGAGGATTTTTGTACACTGACATGATCAAGTGAGCTACACTCTTTCCTTAGCCTAAATGTAGGTTAATGGAGTATCCATACGCGGAAGATGGCATGCTTTTGTTCTTCATGTACAATTCAAGCCTGGAATGAGTGTCAGTCAAAGGAGTGGGTTGACAAATGGTGGTTAAGTTATCTTAGCCCACTTCACATGTAGTAGCCTCCAATAGCATTGGAACTAACATAGATGAAATCATCGGTTGATTTTTACCACATATCAGATCTAGTTCAACCAAATAATATATCTACTTGCATAGTTTTTGAAATTCCTATTGTTATCTTACTTTGTAGTGTATTTGTAATGTTGACTAATTTCATCTAATTTGTTGCACATATCAATGCAGGGCATGTTTATACAATTATTGCAGATGAAGACAACAAATATGAAACAAATTATTACTTATGTCATTGTGTTGAGGCCAAAAAGAAATTGGAGGCCCCAATTATAGATGGAGAAAACATCGAATACCCTAAAGGCTCGGTGGTTGTTACTAGAACATGGCTTAGAAGGTACCCACATAAGAGTGTTAATGTTTGGTTGGTTCAGGACTTTGACACACATCGAAAGATTCTTCATAACTAAAACCTTGTCATGGCATCCAATTTTCATTTGATCAAATATGGGGGTAGACCTTTGAACAAGACCTTGTGGAAGGTGTGTGAGTCTAACCATGAGACAATACTTGACACAATAAAGAGTAGAGAAAACTCAGATGGTTCATTGGATTAATTTTTAATTATGCACATTGGTTCTTATTAGTTTGTAAGTATGCACATTGGTTCTTATTAATTTGTATTAAAATTTAGAGTATGCACATCAAGATTAGTTGATAGTTAGACCTTTGAACAAGACCTTGTGGAAGGTGTGTGATTCTGACCATGAGGAAATACTTGACACGATAAAGAGTAGAGCAAACTCAGATGATTCATTGGATTAATTTGTAAGTATGCACATTGGTTCTTATTAATTTTTAAGTATGCACATTGGTTCTTATTGATTTGTAAGTATGCATATTAATTTGTATTAAAATTTAGAGTATGCACATCAAAATAGTTAGACCTTTCGTTTCTATATTTCAAGTTTACATATGTTTTGGTTCGAAGTTTATATATGAATATTGGGCAAATTATATGTTTTGGTTCAAAGTTTACATATCAATATTGGGTGGATTATATGTTTTGATTCAACGCGGTAGCATAGACAAGGTAGTGAGATGTTTGAAAAATGCCTCAAAGAAATGGGGTCTCCTGGTGATGTAACCGCATTAAAAATTTGAGCGGTAGCAATGACAAGGTAGTGAGTTGTTTGAAAAAATGCCTCAAAGAAATGGGGTCTCCTAGTGATAGTGAGTTGTTTGAGGCATTTTTTTAAACAGCTCACTACCTTGTCATTGCTACTGCATTGAAAAGCTAGTGAGCTTTCTAGCTTTTCAATACAGATTCATTGATAAGGTAGTGAGCATTATAACAAAAATGCCTCAAATAAATGGGGTCTCATGGTGATGTACATCATTAGGAGACCCCATTTCTTTGAGGCATTTTTTCAAACAACTCACTACCTTGTATTCAATATTTCAAACAATATTCCTTCTAACCCCACTTATAGATAGGTGACTTTTCTATTAATTCATTAATTGTGAGTTCATTATTTGACTCAATAGAAGTTGTTCCACTTGATTAAGTAATCAATTTTCAATAATTGATTTTTTATTCATCACCTCATTCTATCATTCATCCTATTGATTTTGACATACCTTTTTGAGAATGAATATTTTTACTCAATGATTAACCACTAGCAATACATCCTTTAACAAATCAGTTTGATTGATCTCTTAGAAAATGTATGTTTTTGCCCTTTCCTCTTACATTTTATACCATTTTAATTAATGTCCTAAATTTAGTAATGTGTAAATGCATTGTTTTTCATTAAAAATCTAAACTCTAACTTTGACTATATTGTTCTCATATTGTACTTTTATTAGTTTTCGTACAAGGTAGCAATGAAAAGGTGGTGAGCTCTTTGAGGAATTTTTTATTACAATGCTCCCTACCTTGTCAATGCATCCACATTGACCATGAGGACATATCTCATTGAGGCATTTTGTCAGATAGTTCATGTGCCTTTTCTATGCATCCACATTTCACATGTGTCTACTAAGGAAATTGCAACCATAACACTAATGAAAATCCCCTCTTTTTTGTTTTGGTAGATGCCATACCCCATTCCAAGGTCCCATTGCTGCTATGGCTAAAGGCCTAAAACAGGTGCTTTCCAACAAACTATGGATGCATGTAAAAAATCTATCAAAGCATAATAGTAAGAAAAAGCATAGACAAGGTATTGAGCTATTTGAAAAAATGCCTCAAATAAATGTGGTCTCATGGTGATGGACATCACCATGAAACCACATTTCTTTGAGGCATTTTTCAAACAACTCATTGCCTTGTCTATGCTACCACATTTTCCATACATTTTCCATTTTGGGCATATCCTACAATCATTCCAATCTTTATGTGCAAATTAACAAATGAACAATGAAGTAAAAGATTCTAGAACTTAAGACTTTCGTAGAGAAAATACAACTAGAAATAGATAAGGAATAAGAAATATGATAACAATAGTTGCGGATGCAAAGGCAATAGTTTGAAGTGTTGAAATTGAAGCAAAACAACTGAAGACTAAAATTAACCACTTAGAAAAGGAATTAAAAGACAAGAAGAAGATTTTATCATCAATGAAAAGGAGGTTATTTTGCACTAAAAACACTTGAAAAAGAAGCAAACCAAATTCAATGAGATACATAATGTATTCAATGAAGAGATTCTTCCTACTCTTGAGAAGTTGAGGATGGTGCATGTGTAAATTCTTCTCTATTCATCACATGATTGAATTTAATATTCCAACACATTCATATGGGTGGGTTTATTCTATGCAAGGTCCTCTTTCACACCCAAACACGTTGAAACGGTCTGAGCCACATTCTACCTGTGAAGTCTCTTAAGAGGCCAAAGTGCAAAAGGGCTACAAACTTCAACAAGTGATTGCTTGGAAACCGTGGCACTTGGATACACTCTATATGAGGCTACACAATCATGTAAGACCCCTCTCCAATAACCTCTCTCAGTTTTTTCTAGCTCCTAGTCATTTTACCATGGTGAACAAATTTCAGTTGATGGAAAACAAGTTAGTTGTATGTAGTATAAAGTTGGAAAGTGGTGTAAGTTTTTTTCTATTCATCATAAAACCAAATCAAATGTTCCAACATGTCTATATGGGTGGGTTTATGCTAGGAAAGGTCCTCTTTTGCACCCAAACATGCCGAAATGCTTGAGCCATATTCTATCAGTGAAGTCTCTTGAGAGACCAAAGTGCAAAAGGATAAAGAACAAGGGATTACTCAAAAACCATGGCACTTGGAAACACTCCATCTGAGGCTATAAGATCATGTAGTTCACCTCTATAATAAACTCTCTTATTTTTGATAGATCCAAGTCATTTTCCCATGGTGAACAGATTTTAGTTGATAGAAAATAGGTCAGTTGCATGTAGTGTAAAGTTGGAAAGTGGTGTAACTTTTGTTATGTTTGCAATACAACCAATTCGAATTTTCCAACATGTTCGTATGGGTGGGTTTCTATTAGGAAAGATCCTCTTTTTCACCCAAACACGTCAAAACAGTCTAATCCACATTCTATCGGTGAAGTCTCTTAAGAAACCAAAGTGCAAAAGGGCAGCAAACTTTGATGAGTGACTACTCAAAAACTGTGGCACTTGAAAACACTTTGTTTGAGGCTATGGGATTGCATAGTTCCCCTCTACGATAACCTCTCTTGGATTTTCATAGCTCCAAGTCATTTTCCCATGGTGAACATGTTGGAAACAAGCAACACTGAGAGGGGGGGTGAATCAGTGTTTTGCAAAAATTAGATTTATTATTTTGATATTTAACCCACTTAAAACATTCAACCAAAAGAAATATGCAGAAACAAAAAGAAAACAACCACAACACCATAACACAAGAATTTTTACGTGGAAACCCTGTTAGGGGAAAAACCACGGTGAATGGACAATCCACAATATGATATGAGTATACTCAAAAATAAGTTTACAATAAGAGAATGCACTTGCATTCAGGCTCACTGTTCAAAATAGAAAGGCACACTTCCTTACAAAGATTTGGATTAGATCCAAGAGAATGAACTAAGAGAATAGAATCTACAAATGCTTGATTACAGTTCTAATTAGGCTCAGTAGTTGATCTTATGTCCTTCTGACTGATTTTGCACTTCTGCTTTGCTCTACTCTAACTCGCACCACAAAATCTTTAATGCACAAGTGAAACTATGCATAAATCGCTTAATCACCCTTCTTATATTTGCAACACACATCGACACACCTTCTACACACACAAAATGATATAATTGATTATTTATATACATTTGTGACTAAGAATTTAATCGCAACCAGTCGGCTTCAATAAAACTTAAGAATATTTACAACTGTCAGCTCAAATCATGAATAGTATTCAATGTGCACCAACAAAGGTCTATCATAACTTAGCCAAGACCCAAATCAAGATGATCAAGCACAAAAAACATTTGAGTAAACATTCCTCGAATATCTGCGACACTTAAAATCATCCGGATTGGCCACAAAATACTGATGAATAGAAAGATATCCAACTAGACCTCCAAACTTGCATACAACTTGATACGAGGCAATGAGAATTTTGGATAACACAAGAAATACATTAATTAACCTCCCATAAGATCCACAACTCAAAATAACAACAGAAAATTTGCATGAGAATCGAAGAACACAAAATTGTCAGATGCTCTGTTCTTCCTGGCTGTCCTCAATCTGCTTGCTGGTGGAAGTAAATGATGACGTGTGGATCCAATCACCGACTAGGGTTTCCATCAATGAAAAAACCAAAGTGTATTTGCAGTGTCTCTTGCCAACAATCTCCCCCTTTGGCATTGATGGCAACACTTAGTGAAAAATGACTAAGTGTCAGATCAATACCAACATGAATTACACTTCCACTACAAAAATTCAAAAAGAATCTTCAATCTCAGCTTAGAAATGCAACTCCCCCTAAGATGAATATACATTTTTCACTGTAAAACTCTCCCCCTTTGACATCAATGGCAAAATTGGGGAACCAAAATTTCAAAATTGTACAGGCATGATCTGGTAACTTACACAAATTTGAAAATATCTACAAAGTCTCTCTTCAACATGCTCAAATTTGTGTCCCAAACCCTTTTGAAACTCTCAAGAATTGTTATGTGACCACAAACTAAATAAGATTGAGTTTCTGCAGTCTCGAGATTCATTGGGTCACTAACTATCATAGCATCTTTGGCTTCCTTTAAAGCATTCACCATTATTTCAATCTTTGGACCAATTAGTCCTCTGAGTTCACATGCTCTTCCTACAATCCTGTCATTTTCATGCTTCAAACTCCTTATTTTGTCAAGTAGAGATATTATCTGACCTTCTTGCTCACTGACATTTCCAACTAACGGGTCAAAAACATCAGAGATGGTAGCCAATTATTTTTCAAGATCCTTCACCTTCTTCTCATTGTCTTCAATGAACTTGGACAAAATCAAACATGACTTATAAGCCTTTCCACCTTCAAATATAGAATCTTGAATATTCTTCATATAGGTGGCTAACAGAGTTTTATCCTTAGTAATCACTTCTTTCAACCAACTAAATCTTTTTCCATCAAACTCCTTCTGCACTTTAACAATGGCTAATTTTTCAAGAGACTCGAAATGACTTCTTATAGAATTTATGAGCTTCTTCAGTTCACCGAAAGAGGAACTAGACGGATCCTTAACATGAGTTGGCATAATTTTCTCCAGAACTCCAAATGCAAGACTTAATAATTCATTGTCCTCCATGTGAGACTTGAAAATCTTCTCACTGGCTTTAGCTTGTGCAATTGATGCAACCTTCATTATCTAAATTGGGGACAAGGTGGATAGATTGATTGGGCCTTCAACCAATTCAGGATCAAATTCTTCTTGTTGTTCCACCAGAGATTCCTTTACTACCTTGGCAGTGTCTCTTGCTTCCACTGGGATTTCCTTAACCTGAACCTTTTCTTCTTCTTCAACCTTTGGTTCCATAGTAATTGTTTCCTAATTGACTTTAGGAGCTTCAACTTCTTCATTTGGTATCTCCTCTTCTTTAGCTAATACAACCTTAGGAACTTTACTTTCCATAGGTGCTTATGTGTTATCCACATCAGGAGGAATCTGATTATCCTCAGTATCTTCATTCACCTCATTTACCAGATCAGATACAACATCTTCAACATTCACTTCTTCAACATTGATCATGTTTCTTGACAAAAATGCTTCTAGGATTTTCTGGGTTTCATCAGCAACAACACTAGTTTCACCGATCATAAGTTTGTTCACCCTTATTTTTCTTTTGAATTCTCTCTTGGCTTTGAATTCTCTCTTGGATTTGTCCAAGAGTGAGTTCATCTCTTCAATAGACATTATTGGACACAAGTCTGCAAGAATTATTTTTCTCATATGCTCTTCTTTTGTTTTAGCATTTAGTCTTCTCGCCTCCAAAACATCATACAAACTCTTGGGTAAACCAGACATAATTTCAACAAGAACTTTGTTGAAAATATTTAGATGTTTTTTATTGTAGCCTCTTCAAGAATTCTTTGACCTGATTCATCAAACATTTCATACCATTTGCAGAGGGGCTTGATATTTCCATCCTTGACAACAACATTCTCAACTTCTTCAACTGTCATAGCTGGTATGTCAGTTTTTTCCTTCTTCTTTTCCTTTTCTTCCTCACCAGAAGATTTCCTCTTCATTTCTTTTGCAACTTCATCTAACTCAATCTCCTCACTTTCTGAGACAGCTTCATAGGTTTTTGAGCTCTTGTTCTTCTTCCTCTTACCGGAATCCTTGTCTTGGGTTTGCACGGGAACTGGCTTGGTTGCAGGAGTGGATGGGGAATTCCTTATTGATCTAGTACAGGAAAAGGATCTTGTCGAACTAGCAGATTCAGTTTTTGCTGACTCTTTTCCTACTTCAACTTCATCTCTCTTTCTTCTAGCTTCTTTCAAATATTCTACAAGTATTCCCATGTTTTCTGCAAACACTTCCACTTCTTTCCTTACTCTTCTGACTATCTTTGGCTTTTGTAATTGATCATGAACTTGCATGCTCTTTTTTGCATAAGATCCAAACCTTTCTTCTGATAGATCTAGAGGTGTGCTCAACAAATGTTCAGCATACATCTTCAAGATTTTCTCCTCGACTTCATATCCCATAGGCATAATCCATATCATTCTGGGATCAATGGCTTCCATATGGCATTGATCAATATCTACCATGAAAAAGATTATATCTTTGTACTTCTCTACAATTGAGGTGGGAATTCTTTCTCTTGCATGCATAGTATTCTAAAAAAAATTGAAGTATCCCCAAAGGGTAGTATTTCGGGTTTGACAATCACCGCTTCCAAACAATATATCTCTTATTTGCACAGCTATAGACTGATTACTTTTCCAATGGACTTTCCCAACACCTAGAAACTCACTCATGAAATAAAAGAATAGACAAAGTAGAAAATTACCATACTTAAAAGAGTTCTTTTTGTCCTTCTCAATCTTACCTAAATTCTCCATCAGCTGACTTCTAAGCAGCTCACACAAGTCATAATCAGTATTTTCTTTTACCATCTAATAGGCTGCATAAATGGTCGTACCAGATACTAAATTATCTTGACTAGAATGGTAGATCTTGTACCCAATAACCATCGATGTAAATTTCACATCCACTTTAGCAATATCTTTGATTTTCATTTCCCTTCTATCTCATTGTATACCTATTGCATCAGTAACCATCTGATTCTTTACAAATTTCAAGATTGGCAAACCACCAGAGGAATTTAAATCTGTGACCACACATATAGCCTCTTTTGTAATCTTGAAAGGTATATTCAACCACATGAACTCAGCATGAACTCTACTCAAAATATATCGCACCCATTCGCTTTCCTCAAATATGGGAAATTTCACAAACTGTGTAAACTTCTTCACTTCTAGGGTTTTGTATTCTGGCTTAACAGTTAAGTCCTCTCCAATTATATGGTTGGAATACAAATTCAACATTTGAGAGCTTCCTAACTCTTCAATATTGGCATGCATATAAGCCCTAATATCTTCAGTGTGCAAGACTTTGTACAATATAGACGAAAAGGCACCTAGGGGCTCGGTCTCAACTGACTTATAAGGATGCCACTTGAACTTTGGAAGGGGTCTATCCTTAACCTCAACTACCAATGGAGTGGCCATTTTTACAAATTCACAAATTCACTGGTTTTTCCGATAAATACCTTTTCGACGGATCAAAGTTTTGATCGTTGAATCTTCTTTAAACTTGAATCTCACCACAACTCAGCAAAGTTCACTCAAAGGCTCTTCAAACTTCTTTTCTCCAAAATGAAAAGTGACAAATGAAAGATAAAAATGACTTTTTATCATTTTCCCAACTAACCCCTTTTTGTCGCAATAAGTTCTTTAACCCTAATTCATCCGATTACCCTGTTTCCATGCGCTAAGATAGATAATTCCTCTACGGATCTTCAATACTGTAAAATACTTTCTCCAATTGGTTGAGAAAAATCTGAAAGGAATCTATGCACTCATTGGACTTATCCACATTCCAGTGCTAGTTACCAGTAGGGGGTTAAGAGATTTTCTTGACAGCTCCCCCTAGAACAAAGGCCTAAAACTAATTCTCGGAGGAATTACCAGAAGCAAATTCTGGTGCAAGCGCATTTCCTTCAATAGAGGGATCCTTCTTCACCCATTTCTTCTGCATTTGCCTCTTGATTACATCTGTAGTGACTTTTCCTTTTCCCTTAACATCCTGCTGCATGTTTTGTTTTACCGAACCTTTTATGCTCCAACAGAATCTAGCAATGTGACTAAATTTGTTGCAGTTGTAACACACAACATTTCTCTGTCCAGACCTACCATTCCACTGATTTTTCCTTGATCTGCATTGGTTAGCAATATGACCAAGTCTATTGCATGCATAGCATCTGACATCTCTATGAAAGTTGTTCATCATATTTCTGCATTCATTTGACTCATGACCAAACTTGTTACAATTAAAGCACTGACCTGAGAATGATGGTCCTCTTGGATTCATCCTACTTCTACACTGAGAAGCCATATGACCAAATTTATTGCAAGAAAAACAATAACCATTAAATCTTTGAGAATTTGGTTGTCTTACTAGATTCCTTCTAGCTCCATTCATTTGATTTCCTTGCCTAAATCTCCCTTGTTTGGAATTCCTTTGTCCAAATCCAAAACTTTCTCCTTCTTCATAGCCAAGACCTTGCTTGTCACCATCAATCCTCTGACCTTTAATCAATTCATCAAGATTGGTTGAGCTTGCTTTGAATTTCTCCTTGTACTCATTTGCAACAGTAAGTTCATTTCTAAGATCATCAAGCTATTTTTCAAGCACTTCCTCATTGTTTTTAGATTGTTCCAATTCATTGTCCAGTCGGCTACATTGTTCAGATTTTTCTTTCAAGGATTGAGCAAGCTTTTCTTCATTCTTATTTCTATCTTTAATCTCCTTGGTCATTTTCATCATGATAGATTCCATCTCACGCTTCAAGGCAACATTTTCTTTGGAAAAAATTTCACATTCTTTTGTTTTCTCCTTCAAGGCATGACTCAATTGCTCATCTTCCATGCTTCTATTCTTTTTTCTTAAGTTGGTCACACAATTCCTTTCTTTTCTCCCTTGATTCATTGATTTTTTCTTTCAATGACAATGAATTTCTCTGCATTCTCAAGATTTTCCTATAGTTCCTAGTTCTCAGATTTTGAATGGTCAAGATCATCCAGGGCCACCAAAAGTTGTTCTTGAAGACTGCTTGTATCCATTGAAAACACTTTCCAAGATCTCCCCAACCTGTTAGACTTCTTTCAAGGAACTAGCTCTGATACCAATTGTTGGAAACAAGAAACACTGAGAGGGGGGGTGAATCAATGTTGTGCAAAAATTAGATTTATTATTCTGATATTTAACCCACTTAAAACATTCTACCAAAAGAAATATGTAGAAACAAAAATAAAACAACCACAACACCATAGCACAAGGATTTTAATGTGGAAACCCTATTAGGGGAAAAACCACGATGGATGGCCAATCCACAATATGATTTGAGTATACTCAAAAAGAAGTTTACAATAAGAGAATGCACTTACATTTACACTCACTACTCAAAATAGAAAGGAACACTGCCTTACAAAAATTTGGATTAGATCCAAGAGAATGAACTAAGAGAATAGCATCTAAAAATGCTTGATTACAGTTCTGATTAGGCTCAGTAGTCGATCTTTTGTCCTTCTGACTGATTCTACACTTCTGCTCTACTCTGCTCTAACTCGCACCACAAAATCTTTAATGCACAAGTGAAACTATGCATAAATCGCTTAATCACCCTTCTTATATTCGTAGAACACATCGACACACCTTCTACACATACAAAATGATATAATTGATTATTTATATATATCTACGACTAAGAATTTAATCGCAACCAGTTGGCTTCAATAAAACTTAAGAATATTTACAACTTTAAGCTCAAATCATGAATAATATTCAATGCGCACCCACAAGGGGTTAGTCATAACTTAGCTTGGACCCAAATCAAGATGACTGAGCACAAAAAACATTTAAGTAAACATTCCTTGAATATCTGCGACACTTAAAATCATCCGGGTCGACCACAAAATACTGATGAATAGAAAGACATCCAACCGAACCTCCAAAATTGCATACAACTTGATACGAGGCACTGAGAATTTTGGACAACACAAGAAATACATTGATTAACCTCCCATAAGATCGACAACTCAAAATAACAATAGAAAATTCACATGAGAATTGAAGAACACAAAACTATCGGATGCTTTGTTCTTCCTGACTATCCTTAATTTGTCTGTCAGTGGAAGTAAATGATGATGTGCAGATCCAATCACTGACTAGGGTTTCCATCAATGACAACACCAAAGTGTATTTGCAGTGTCTCTTGCCAACAAAATAGATTTCAGTTGATGGAAAATGCGTCAGATGCATGTAGTGTAAAGTTGGAAAGTGGTGTAACTTTTTTTCTGTTCATCATACGACCAAACCAACTGTTCCAACACATATGTATGGGTGGTTTATGCTAGGAAAGGTCCTCTTTTGCACCCAAACATGTCGAAACAGTCTGAGCCACATTCTACTGGTGAAGTCTCTTAAGAGACCAAAGTGCAAAAGAACAACAAAATTCAAAGAGCAATTACTTAAAAATTGTGGTAGTTGGAAACACTTTGTTTGAGGCTATAGGATCAAGTAGTGCCCCTCTACAATAACCTCTCTCAATTTTTGATAGCTCCAAGTCATTTTCCCATGGTGAACAAATTTTAGTTGCTGGAAAATGGGTCAATTACATGTAGTGTAAAGTTGGAAGGTGGTGTAACTTTCATTATGTTCATCATACGATTGGACTGACTATTCCAACATGTCTGCATGCATGGTTTTATGCTAGGAAAGGCCCTCTTTCACACACAAACACGTCAAGATAGTCTAAGCTACATTCTACCAGTGAAGTCTCTTAAGAGACCAAAGTGCAAAAGGGAAAAAAAGTTCAACGAGAGATTACTCGAAAACCATGGCACTTAGAAACACTTTTTCTAAGGCTACTGGATCACATAAGGCCCCTCTACAATGACCTCTCTCAATTTTTGATAGCTCCAAGTTGTTTTCTTGTGGTGAACAGATTTTAGTTGATGGAAAACAAGTCAGTTGCATGTAGTGTAAAGTTGGAAAGTGGTGTAAATTTTTCTTTGTTCGTCATACAACCAAACTGACTATTCCAACATGTCTTTATGGTTGGGTTTATGCTAGGAAAGGTCCTCTTTCACACCCAAATATGTTGAAATGGTCTAAGCCACATTCTATCGGTGAAGCCTCTTAAGAGACCAAAGTGTAAAAGGGAAAAAATTTGTGATGAGAGATTACTTGGAAATTGTGGCACTTAGAACACTTTGTTTGAGGCTACGGGATCACGTAGGGTCCCTCTACAATAACCTCTCTCTTTTTTTATATCTCCAAGTCATTTTCCCATGGTGAACAGATTTCAACTGATGGAAAATAGGTCAGTTGCATGTAGTGTAAAGTTGCAAGGTAGGCTATTTTTTTGTTTTGTTCTTCATGGGGCCAAACAATTAGTGCCAACACATCTAGGTGGGCACATCTACACTAGGCATGGTCACCACGCTTCAATATAAAAGGTTTGTAGTCTTTCCAATGCCCTTATGATCTTTAATAAGACTTGCATGCCTTGAGTTTTTGTTTGTGAGACTTAGTTGTTACTTTCCATTTTCTTTTGTCAATAGTTTTATGATGTTTTCTTTATCTGCATAATACATGAAGCATAAAGCATACAAACAAATGGTAGCATCAAGCATACATGTGGAATGGTAGATGTCTTCCTCAATGATATAAAGCATGAAGCATGGTAGCATGGAGCATGAAGCATGAAGCATAAAGCATACACATGCATTTGCTCCGTGAAGCACATGAAGCATGAAGCATTACTATATTCATATGATTGATTTAATATTCAATAATCTTACAAGACAATAATGTTCAAACTTAATTATATATTTACAATTACAGAAAAGAATAGTGCATGGAAAACACTTGGATTTTAAATATTTGAACTAAAACATCTACAAATATCTATTGAAGCATGGATTTATAATGTAAATATGGACACCATCAATAAAAAATATTTATATTAACAAAATAGCCATGTAGGCATACATCAATATATGTCGATATAAGTATAAAATATATACAAAATAGCCATATAGGCTTACAAGAATGTCATATAGGCATACAATGTCAAGTATATGCAATAAAAAATATGTCCAAAAAATGCCATATAGGAATACCACAAAGGACCCCAATGAAAATTCATTACCCTTCAGGTGAATGAAACAAACGAGTGGCCTTTGGTGGTCAAGTGGATGGTGATGCATATGACACTTGTTTACCCTAAACTCGAGGGTTTCTCCTCCTAGGGTTTAGTTCCTCATCGAGCCTTATTTGTTACAATAACAAGTAAAGACATTAATACATAAAAATTACATTATAAAAAATGATATATTTAATAAAATAATCACTTATTGCCACTAGACGATCTCTCTCCTCACGTGAAATATTTGCATGCTCATGCTATGGCGTGCCCAAGTCTTATAGAAACCATCCAAATAGAAATTAAACTACGAATCAATAATCATTTGATTTTTCACTAACTAATAGCTATAACAACGAATGTAATTTAAAATTTACTAATCTACCTCATACCCCCATGAGAGGCATCATGTTGTTTATTGTAGAAGAAACACCTTGCTCCATTACCCTATCAACATTTGGAGGCATTTCTACTTCCATCATCTGCAAATAAAACAAAAAATTATTTAATCATGAAAAGTAGAATAGTGATGTAGGTCATAGCTTATAATGTATGAGATCTTAATCAACAAAATTTTGAGTGTTATTGGGTGAAAATTATGTAACCCCTTTAATAGATTACAAAACTTGATTTTAGCCACAGCTGTGTGAGATACAATCTCTCCTCTTAGAAAGGGGAGCTGCCCTTCTTACTGCTTATTGAAACTAAGTAAAACTAATTAAGTATTCACAATGATGTACACTACGATTAAGAGATGGGGTTGTGTCACATTCATAATTCTCTCTTTTTTCAGAGAATATATTTACAATGCTTCAAGTTTTAAGCTCCTGATTCGATACAGCTTCAAACTAAAACCAAAGCAGTAATTCCAATATTCTTATCTTGTCAAAGAAAAGACTAGGAACACCAGCATAATAACGATAAATGATAAAACAAGAAAACTCACGAAGGCACAAAGTTGTTTCGTAGTTTTCACCAATGAATCCTTTGAGATATGTAACCAACGTTGTATTAGAAGCACAAAGTCTTCTAGATACTCCACAATAGGTCCACGAACAACATGAATAAATAGAAGCACAAAGTCTTGTAGAGAATTCACCAGTAGTATTCAATCAATATCATACATTCAAATAAAAGAGTGTAACTCAAAGTTTACACGGATTTACTCAAAGCCCTTTAGATCTCAATCACTAATCATTGCCAATTTCAATCAAATCCAAAAGATAATAGATTCAAACACAAATTTTGGTATGCAACTCACTTCTTTATTGATCAAAAAAAATTCACAAAGATGAACACAAAGTTTCATGTATTTGCTTCTCAAAATGGGCAGCACTTCGTTGCAAAAGATAAAAGATCAAGATTACAAAAGAATCCTCTCATATTTATAAAAGAGAGGGAAGAGAAAATATAGGAAAAGTAGATGAGTGAATTTAGGAAAATTAGGTGAGAAAATTTAGGAAAATCTCACCTAACAAGTCAACTTATTCAAAAATGTTGTCCATCATTTTGGGAAAACATCTATGTTTTTACATGTAATTACATCTTGGAAAATGACATGTAAGATGTTGAGAACTATTTACAAAATGCATAAATGAAAGCATAAAACTATCTAACAATGGATATGATAAGAAGTCTTCACGGTTCCTTGCATTGGGTATGAAAGTCTTCTTATTTCTTCTTTGTCTCTAAGACGAATGCCTCATTTGGACCAACTGTATAATCCACAATGGTGTGAACTCTTGTCATTGATCTTCTTGTAGACAAGCATATTTTCTTCCAACTTTCTAGATGTGTTTTGATACAATCAAGAGAAAGCCGTATATCACATATGGTGTGCATGGAAGTCTTTGAAAAACCTTCGTCTTCCACTTGCTTCATGAAAGCTTCCTTGAATATTTGAGTTATCTCACTAACTAGGAGGAAAGTATGATTATCATCAAGGAGCTTACCTGGTAACTCTTCAATTCCATTCACTAGGATAACATGATGTCCATCGACAACTTCTTTTACTTGGTGAATATATTCAATAAGATATTTGATCACTTGTATGTGGTGTTTGAGAGATTCCCTTACCACCACATACTTATCTTTGTTGAGGATTACCCCAACTTTCACCAACTTACTCAGCTTTGTCTCTTTCATTTGTGACCAAAATGTGAGACATCTTTCCATTTCTTCTTTCTCTTCAGAAAGTATATTTTCTTCCTTTTCAAGCTCTAATTTCAACTTGGCTATCTAAGCAGTTTTCTCATCTGCAACAGTTATGACCTGTGAACCATGTTCTATAATTTCATCAATGAAATCATATAACACCTTACCCTTGGAGGAAAATTTCCCCACCTTGTGCACCGTTGGTTCCTCGATGTTTACCATATCCATAGGTTGTACATCCTCGGAAGAGCCTGCAATGTTCCTCAAAACTATTGCATAACGCTCAACTTTCTCCTTATACATATTTTTGGCCTGCTCCATCTTATCAAGCCTTCCTACTAATGCATCCAAGACCACTTGTGCATCTGCCTTTGCACTTGCATTTGTCACTTTTCCAAGATGGACTCTTGTGATAGTATGATCCTCCATGTTTACATCACCTTCTTCCTGTGGAGGTAGACCAATCTCTACAAACTTGTGACAAGATTTTTCAACATGAAGCCTTGAATGGAATTTCCCCTTTTTCTTTCCCTTGGATTTTGGAGGAGCTATCTCTTGAAGATCAAGCTCATCTGGGGAGATCATTTGTTTCTTTTGCTTCGATACTTGAGAGATCGTCCAAGGAGGAAGGGATGAAGTATATGCTTCTTGACTTACAGTCAATTCCTGCATTGCAGCCACTTCTATAGCAATGGTTGATATTGTAACAATCGGGGTACTATCTGTCATGATTGCTCCAGTGGACTACAAACCAAGTTGATTTTGCAAAGACTCATTCATGAATCTGTTGAATTCAGCTTCAGAAGAGATATCAAAAGATGGAGATGAAAAACTAGGAATGGATGAGGGAGAACTCAAAGAGACATCAATAATTTGTAAGTTTGAAACTGTAGGAGGAGTGGCAAGGATAGTTGATACTGCAGGGAGAATAGAAACATTCGCTGCACTTGAAATTGTTGTAGGAGGAGGTGAGCTAGGAAGAAGAGGAGGAGTAGTTGGATTTGAAGTATGAGGAATATTGGTATTAATAGGTGATGATGTTTGGGGAAGATCTTCAACAAAATTCTCATGGGGAGATATAGGTTGTTCATTGTCATGCCTGAGTTCCTCCTCATTACATTCTTTTTCAGCTTCATCTTCTTTAGAGTCTTCCTCATCAGATTATTCTTCATCATATTCTTCTGACTCTTTACCCTCATTATCTTTTTCTTCTTAGGATGATTGTTCCTCAAAATCATGTTCCTTTCCTTCTGCATGTGTTTGTTCAGATTATGTTGCCTCCTGTTCTTCAACCGTTTGTGTAACACTCTCACCATAGGTGAACTTGATTTTAGGACCTCTTTGGGAAGAAGAGGGAGTATACACATGTTTGATTTTTGTGTAGAGCTCCTGTAATTGGTTGGTTTCTCCTTTTGGTGCTTCTTCTGATTCGTTCTTAAAAGCTTTCATTTGGAAACCATGTTTATGCAACCATTTTGTCGTGTTGTGTAAGATGGGAGGAAGCCTTTCTCTAATAAAGACACTTTCCTTTTTAGACCATTGTATTGGAGGTAAGGGCCTCCTAGAAATCTCATCTTCTTCATAAGCAGAGTTTATGATGTCACCAGGATCTTTGAAATCCTCTGGTAGATCAGTTGCAACAAGATCTCTGATCTGCTCTACTGTCAGCCTACAAAAATCCATTTCGTGGATGTCTTCTTCATCTCTGTAGTCTTCCCATATGTCTTCAAAGCGGTAGACATGTCAGTGATCCTTCTTCAATTTCCTCTTCACATCTTGATAGTCAAAGTCAAATCTATATTTATATGTTCTGATAGTCATGATTTGCATTTCTGCATAGACTGACTTTGTTTTTTGTACACTATGAATGGTATACCTCCCAATTGTCAGTGGAAACCTAAAACCTAGCTTGTGTATTCTCTAGCGTTCCTTGTGAACTAAGATCAACTATCTACACAACTCCATTAGTATCCACTTATCTGAGGGATATCTGAGCAACATGTATGGACACCCAGTCTAACAACCGACTTTCATGTAGGTGAAAGTTGGAAACTGCAAAAAGATACATCCAACCTTACTAACCACTTTGTAGGCTTCATTTGATACTCTTTTTTTTTCAAGAGTCATGTCAAAAGTGAGCAGTAGGGGTGCAAAGAAGGCATCTTTGACTCTTTTGAAATGATGAAGACTTTATCTCAATTTCAACTGATAATGGAACTCATACATAGGTATAGAATGTTTGTTTCCCTTTGTAGATAGCCCTAGAAATTGCCTCATTATTGCAGTAGTATATACCAGATAGGAAGTCATGTAAAATTTCAGAGTGGTTGGCACATTGATCAATTTTCCATGGATTTTATCACTTTTTTGAGTTCTCCAATCAATATGTGCTTTCTTTCTTCTTATTATGCAAATGTATTCATACATCCAATCTTGAAAATTAGATGAAACAGGAAATATTTTAACCCTACTTAGGAGAGTAATCATATCCATAACAACTTCTTTGAAATCACTCTTGGGAAGCCCTTTAGGCAATCTTGAGATAGTAGGCCTTGGATTTTTCAACCATTGAGTATTAATCAATGTTTTAGCTTTGTTGGGATCACTATCATAGACCTCCTATGCCTGTTGAATTGAGATCTTTGTATATTGTTCCATGTGTGGAACTTGGAAAACAATATCAAAGAATTCAGGATCTAATCTCATCATGATTGTCCCAAGGAATCTCTTACACTTCTTTCATCTCGTATGTAATGAGATGCAACTTGGAGCACAAACTATGTGTTATGAGCAGAAATTGGAAATGTAGACACCAAGTGCAAGTTGCTATGAACAATGGCTCTCAAGTTGTCTTCTAAGGGATTTTTCTCAGCTCTTTTTGCAAAATATTCTAGGTCTTGATGACCAATTTTGGTGTCTTTGATTTCATCCACCTTTGAGATTACCACAGTCAGCGGGAAGACACCCTAATATTTGTATTTCATCTTGCCCTCCTTCTTAGAAGATGATGAAGGATTTTTGGCTATCATCTAAAAATATCAAGACCAAGGAATATCAACTTCAAGGATCACCTGATGAGAACTTGATAGGAACTGCAAGAATAATGGTTTTACAAATGTCAAGAAAAAATGCAGTGTTGGAAAGCTTGAAGCAAGCAGGCAATTTGGAGCAAGTGTGAACGAGCTATTTTGCACAAAAAATGGAGCATTGGAAAAGAAATGAGGTTTGGAGCACAAACAAAGTCATTTCAGGGTGTTAGAAGAGAAAACTACGTTTTGTGTAGGAGCTCTGAAAATCAGTGCTCCTACATCTTGAGATGGTAAGTTTACATGTAGGGGTGCTGAAAAATAGTGCTCCTACATATCTTTTGAACTTGGGATGTAAAAAGTGTTGAGGCGCTGAAAAATGGCGCTAGTGCATATAGGAGGGACTAAGTTCATGCTCGGGTGATAAAAATTAGTGCTCGAGCATATCCTTCAGCATTTACAGTAAGTGTACAAGCGGTAATTTTTACCACTTTAGCATTTTAGAAAAGATACTCCAATGTAGGATCGATGATTTTCACTACTACATTTTGGAGTTGGTGAAAACCTTAAAGCAATGGCAGACATTTTCACCACTTTGGAAGGTAAGTTCAATGTTCAAGCGGTGAAAAATGTCGCTTGAATAATTGGGAGGAATGATCACTAATAAAACATTGAAGCTTCAACAATTTAAACTGCTAAAACTAAAATTGTCACTACTTTGATAAGTAGGAAAACTCGGTGAAGATTTGTGGAAAGGTTTAAATTTAAGGAAATGTGTGGAGAGGAACAAACCCAAGGCAGTAAAAGTGAAACGTGCAAAACAAAAACTAAGAAAAGTAGGGAACAATTTGAAAAGAGGAAGGAAGATTCAAAACATGAAAAGATCGAAACCCTAACAAATAAAAACGCATTTAACAAATAAAAATGCATTTGAGAAAGGTTGAATTAGAATCTACAGAGCTTTGAACACAAAGAGAAGAAAAACATGACGAAGAGGAAGGAGTAACAATGCACCTGTCAAAAACTCGAAACCCTAGCTTGAATGTTTAAGAAATCTTCAAACTTGAATCCGCTGGAAGTTGGAGAATGATCTATGCGAGGAGGAAGAAGATTGGTGAAAGGAATGAGGATAGATTATCTAAACAATGCTTTATTAAGTCATTAAAAAGGGATCATAAATGCAACTCAAGTTGCATTAATTATGGTGAACATAATGGAGAAATAGATGCACTAGCGATAAAAATCACCGCTTGTACATGTAGAAGACTTAGTGAAAGGAGAAATGCACTAGCGCTTATTTTCACCGCTCGTGCATTTGAAGGTTGTGAGAAAAGTGTAGGAGCGGTGATTTTCACTGATCCAACACTTGGAGTTAAATTTTCAAACTTAAGGCTCATGTAGGAGCGCTGAAAATCAGCACTCTTACATGAGTAAAAAATTGACTAACTCCCAAAGAATGGGAATTAACAAAGATACTCGTTTCAAAGCTCTTCGAAAGAAAAATGGGGGGAACACTCGAATGGAATGTTTAAGGTTTCGGACTATGTGTCGAGGTGAATTGAAATTTTCCTCGTTTTATGTGCTTGAAGTACATGAAACTACAAAACAAACAAGTTTTGTAGGGGGTTATCCCGTGAATCTAGCATAGTTGGATTAAAGGATCTAACAGCTGGATCCAGTTGGGGAGCTTCCTTTAGTCATTCTTGAAAATTATTGAAGGGAGAAGAACTCTAGAATCAAGTGCCTTTATCCATTCATTGGGCATAGAGTTGGGTGACGAAAAATAAAAAGACTCAAAAAGACTCAAAACAAAAAGACATAGAGACTAACATATTTACATTGAACACCTGTTACCTCACTATCTAAAGAGCTTCAGATGTTGCCTATTGTGAGGAATATAAAATGGTGTTCCATCCTCGTATGCCAAGAGGAAACTACTTTCACCATGCAGCTAATGAACTTTGAATGGTCTTGTCCACAGTGAATCAAACTTCCTGTGCATACCCTTTGGTTCTCTTCGCTTGTCCCATAAGAGAACAAGATCACACATTTGAAAATCATGAGACTTGGCCTTCTTTTGAAAAATATTCTTGACTTATTCCTAATGCTCTGTGATACAGTTAGCCACCTGGACTCGCTTCTCTTCCAATTTAGAGAGATACATTATCCACTTATCGATTGATTAATAAAAAGTATCATCCTCAATATCCTTAGCTAATTTGAGGGCTAGAAGTTCTAATGTTATGGGAATTTTTGCATACAACCCATACAAGAGTTGGAATGGAGACATGCCAATCGCCTGCTTTGGAGTTATTCTATCTGCCCACAAAGCATCATACAAAGCTTTGTGCCACAAACATTGATTCTCATCCACAAGCTTGCGAATTATAGTCGCCAAGTTTTTATTGCTTGATTCGGCCTAACCATTACCTTGTGGGTAATAGTCGGATGAATGAGACAATGTTATGCCATGTTCAAAACATAACTCAGTTATCTCGCTTGATGAGAAAGCAGAAGCATTTTCAACAACAATTTTGTCTAGCACACCAAACCTAGAAATGATATTTTCTTTCAAGAAACTACATACAACTTTAGAAGTAGCATGCTTAGCTGGAATTGCCTCCACCCAATTGGTGAAGTAGTTAGTTGCAATTAGGATGTAGGTGTGTCCCGCACTTGAAGGTGGATTTATTGCATCGATGAAATCAATTCCCCACTGTTGAAAGGGCTCTTCAATAACAACTAGTTTCAAAGGAAAAGCTGCCAATTTGGCTTACCTACAAATTGTTGACATAGTTCACATTTACGCACCCAAGTGTACGCATCCTGAAAGAGTGTAGGTCAATAGTAATTTTCTCTTAGGATCTTGTGAGTGGCAACTAGCACTAAAAAGTGTCCTTCACATGCTAAGTCATGATATGACTTTAGTAATCTTTCCTATTGTTCTTCATCAACACATCATAAGAAAGTTCCATCCAATGCATGTTTGTACAAACCATTGTCCCACAAGACAAAGTTTTTTAACTTTAGTTTGATGGTCCTTTTCTCCTTTGGAGTCTAATGATTAGGACATTCCCCATAAGTGAGAAAATGGGAAAGGTTGGAATACCACTCATCAATAGTACTGACGAATAACACCATTGGAAGTTCACTTGAATCTGACTCTTCAGTCTCTGAAACTTCTCCATTAGGCTTATTTTCAGCAATGATTTGACACAAACCTCACCCACGTATCAGCTTGGTAGGATTTATTTCCATGTCGTATTCTTGAATCTTGGAAACCTAATCCCTCTTTTCATTCCAAACTCCTGCTGTGTTAAGATGGACTTAACAATTCAATCTAGAACTAGGACTTTGACATGGCTATTAAGAATGTAGAACCAGAAATTTTTAATAGCTTTAACCATGGAAAAATCATGTTTTTTCATTTAGGAATATTTCAATTCATAATTTTTTAGAGGACAACTAATGAATGCAATCATGGATTCAAAACCCTCATTATTTTCTTATACTAGAACTGGTGAAAGTGTATGCTCAAAAGCATAACTATACATGATGAATTCCTTCGTGTAGTCTAGGCAGAATAACACTGGCGCATGAGTAATAACCTCTTTGATATCATCGAACACAAATTTTCCTTTTGTCTTCCAATGAATTTAGTGGTATTACCTTTCATCATATTAACAATATGATGAGTCTTTTTTGCAAAATCTAGAAGGAATCTTCGTAAAAAATTTACTTTTCCAAAGAAAGAATGAACAAACTTCTTACTTGATGGTAGAGTGAGTGATTTGATACTTTTAACTCTTTTTGATTCAATCTTGATACCTTATGTGGACACCATGTGACTAAGAAGCTTACCTTATGTAACCCCAAAAATTGACTTTTTGGGGTTCAAGGAAATACCATGTTGTCGGCATCTCTCCAAGATTTGCCTTCGATGGTAAAATTTTTCATGATGTTTTTTAGAAAAAATTTTAAGATCATCAAGATACACCACAATGAACTTACCTAGCACATCACGAAAATCCAAGTCCATCGCTCGTTGAAACGTGGTGCCAACATTGATTAGGCCAAAAGGCATTCTGCATTATGCAAAAGTACCCCATGGCATCGTAAAGGTCGTCTTGTGCTGATCACTTGAATTGACTTCAATTTGGTTGTAATCGAAAAAACCATCCAACATGGAGAGCATTTCAAATCCGATCACGGTTTGAAGAACTTGATCCATTACTGGAAGAGGATAATTATCCTTGAGTGATAGCTGGTTCAGATTTTGAAAATCCACACAAATACAAATCTCACCATTTTTCTTATGAATGAGAACAATATTTGCTATCCATGTTGAATGATGAATAGGGAATATTATTCAGGCATTCAACTTTTTTTGAAGTTCCACAAGGATAGTTCCATAAATCTTTGGGTTATATTTCCTTTGCTTTTGTTTATAAGGCAATGCTCCAATCTTAAGTGGAATGTCATGTTGCACCTCTTTTGGTCAGAAAGATTTTAGATCTTCATATGAATATGCCAAGACATCCATATATTATTGTAACAACTTAGAAAATTGCTTTCTTTCTTCAATTATGCAACACTTACCAATGTTTACCATCTTAGGATATGCTTCAGTTCCTAAGTTAATCTATTCAACCTCATTAGATGAATCAGAGTTTGAGAGTTGTTTCTTGACATAGCGATCGTGCTTATCAAAAAGTTTCTCGAGGGATACCAACCCCTTAGGAATTTTATTTCCTTTGAGTTGTAAGAACTCTTCGCCTATAACTGGATACATATCATAAATAGATTCTCAATGTGGAGAATCACTTCCTTCAAATTACAACTCATCAAAATTTTCTGCCTTCTCCAAAAAGGCAATAATTTGATTATTGTCATTGAAAATCTTCTAGTTATCTGAATTATCAGGAACACTCAGATGAAAGACCAACTCAATGGTATAGGTAGAACCATGAAAATATTTATGTGGTATCAAGAGCGTGGCTAAAACTGCTAAAGAATCGGCCCTATCATTATATTCCCTTGGAACTACAGATATATCAAAAACATCAAATTCTTCAATGCAATCCCAAACAAGATTGTGATAATGCCTAAATCTATCATTTTTTGTCTGATACAAATTCCTTACCTAACAAATTATCAACTCGGAATCGCCTTGTGCATGAAGATTTTTTATACCTTTCTTCCGTGCAACTTGCATTCCTAATAACAAAGCTTCATATTCAACAGTGTTATTAGTGTTGTCAAACTGTAATTTGAAAGAGAAAGGGAAAGAATTTCCTTTGGGGGAAATAAAAACCATTTATTCTCCAGAACCGGTGGAAGAGAAACTTCCATCAAACTCGAGTAACCAAACACCATTTGGGTCACCAAGACCAACAATATTAAGATTTTTAGCTTCATCATCTGATGAAGTTTCATGATTTGAGATAAACGAATCATCTGATGATGACTCATTTGTTGTTGAAAAAGAATCAACACTCTCCAACTCATGCCTTGTTGAAGATTCACCAACTTCTTCTATTTACAAATAATATGTTCCAACACCTGAAGAATCAAATAAAATTTGAGCCCTTGGATCATCAAATTGTGTCACTGATAATTTTGACTCCCTGCTAGGAATCAATTTCCGCATTACGCCTTTCAAAGGTATCCTAGCTTTAGACATGTCCATGTTCAGCTCACCTTCGACATCTTTACAAAAATTATGTCCAAGGAGAATTCCATAAGATGTTGGCATGTCAGTTACTAGAACCATCATCTTGATTTTCTTTTCAGGATATGCAGAAAATGCATACTGTGCATCTTTGATCTATCCAATCAGAGGTACTTGCTTGTTCTCCATGGAAAAATAATGGCTAAAAGTTTTTGTTAGATCCAAACCCAAGACAATAGCTACCTTGGTTGGCATCACATTGTCTGATGCACTGGAATCTATGACACAATTGCTTAACTTAAAGCCATTAACAAGTAATGAAATAAAGAATGGATCAATACATCTAGAGGTAGCTGGAGGGGTAGAAACAAGGTTATTCTATGATGTCTTGGGCTTTGGGGAAGCAAGAATATCAAGAGATGAATCCTTACTTGGAGTAATTCCTTTATCCTTTACAAACTTAACAAGCTTGTCAAATTGGTCAAGATTTGATTTGAGGTATTTAGCTTCAAACATTTGGATCTTTGTTTTCTTGTCATGATCAATGATGTCAAAAGCCAAGAAATAATTTTGTAGACTGGATGTAGTAACTTCACTGATAGGTTTAACAAAAGGTACATTGGTCTTTAGAACCTGGAGATTGGCTTTTGGAACAACAGGAACTAATGGAGGGAGACAAGGAGCACTTGTTTGTTTGCTGCATTTTTTGGTTGCCAAGGCAGAGGAGATCCTCTTTTTGCAATGGTAACCGGCACCTTCTCTTTTGTCGGTGGAGTAGTAGCTTGAGTTTGATCAAGCTGATTTTGTTGTTTCCACATAAAGGCACCATATGCATCTATCACCAAGTCCTCCTCCAATTCATTCGCCATTTGCAGATAGCTAATATTGGAGTTGCCAGTTGATTCCATTTCTTCATCTTGAAAGTGATCAACACTTTCTTCCATGGGATAATTCGGCTGTGCATAATGATGAGCCTAGTTTAAGGTCTAGTTTTGGGTAGAACTTATGGTTTATTTGATAAAGTTATCATGGACTTTGACATTAAGTGTTGATACTTTTTATGATATTTCCTTTGAACTATTGACATTGAGCTTAATCTTATTTCTACAAACCTTTAATGATGATGGCATGTTATACAAACTATCCATATTAATTTTGCATGTGGTTAATGACTGTTCTTTGAGGTTGTTACAGATATGCAGTTATTGTGAATACTAACATTTCCATGCAGATTTAGTTAAAGGATGCTAAATTGAGGAAGACTCTGCCAGCTAGGCATGCACCATAACGTCCAACCAGGGAATTGTTCAAAGGTCAAAGGAGGTCGACGTCAGGAGATTCCCCATGCAAACTGAATGTACCCACCTTGTAGTGGACTTTAATGTTGTTGAGCAACACAGGTGTTACTGTTGTGCTAAATTTGTGTTTGGACCTGCATGTCTGACTGAATTCCATGCATGCATAACCGTTGCTGCTCCACTTTTCTTGTTTTCCCTAAATAGGCATCCTCCCAGTTCGTGGAGTTGACCACCTTGTTTAACTGATAGGATAAATAAGGATCATATGCTCCTTCTCTGGAAGTTGCACGATTTTATATTGTGCTTGTATTCTTGAGTTTCAGTAATATAGATATCCTACTCTTTTGTACTCATGATTTACAGTGAATGAAATAAAGTTCTGAGTTTGAGCATTTGATTTCTCATTAGTTTTAGAGGATACTTATCCAAGGGGGCCCACTTGGTGAGTAATTTTTCCTTTAGTTTAGTATTACTTTCTATTCAATGATTAGTTAAGAATCTAGCACCGACTGTTCGTGCAACCACTAGAATTCCATTTTGTGACTATTCCTATAGCCAAAGCAAATAGAGTAGTGTCTTGTTTGTTTGCTCATATTTTCATCTCTGTTATGCATTTCATCTTATTTTTCTTGTTGATTGATTATTAACATTTACGTCATTCCTTTCCAAGCAATTTATTTGTAGCATTGTGTCTTTCTTAGCTATAGGATGAAAATGGCTACTTTGAGTTACTAGTACACATACTTGTTGGCCCATTTCAAGTTCACATCCCTAGGTTGAAAAGTTAATGCACCTTCATGATGATTGAATGGATATTTATTTTACATGTCCAATCTCTGAATCACGGCTATAAAAGCTTAGTTGTTGACTCATTGTAGGAGGTAAACATTTTTGGCACCGTTGTCGGGGATGGTGTCAAACTAGGAAGTTCTTGGGATTCATTGAGAGTTTTCTTGTTGTAGTATTTCTAAAAGTTGTTCTTAGTATACCCCTCATTTAGGAAGTAATGACCCCCCTTATTCTTTACTGATTCTTTGTGTGAGCTAGCTGATAGTGAGTTGATACCACATGCATAGAGGAAGGAGAAGGGATGCTTATGGGAGATTCCTTCCTAACAATCCTAATCCATTCCAGTTAGTTGAATATCAGAACCTGCCAAGAGAATAAGAAGAAGATCCACAACCTTTGTTGATGCAATCCCTGATCTGACTAGCTCTGAAGTCTCCTCTGAGGACCAAAATCAGCTTGAGAACCCCTTCACCTTGGAACTACATCAAGTAGGCATGGGTGATGCAAATGGAAACAAACCTAACCAACCAACTTTTCCTTTCCCCATTTCCCATCAAAATGAAGTTGACAACATCAAAAATATCCCCGCTTCAACACTCCCCAAGTTTTATGGACTTGTTATAGAAGATCATGTTACCTTTTTCTTTGAGTTTAACATAATTTGCAGGAGTTATGATTACACCACCAATGCCCATAGGCTTAAGCTATTTCCTACCACTCTGAAAGAAGTTGCATTAAGATGGTTTATGAGCCTAGGTAGAGGTAATGTGGAAACTTGGGAGGACATGACAAAATTCATTGATAAATACAAAGAGTATTGCAGGGGTAGTGACATGAGAGGAGGTTACATTTTTAGGATGCAACAAAAGGAGGATGAGAGCCTAGAAAATTATATTTCAAGGTTTTTATTTTGCTTATAGAAATCTCCACGTCATACCCTCAATGAGGAATCAAAAAAGTTACTTTTCGAGAGAGGAATCAATGAGAGTTGCATTGATGCCTTGGACTTGATGGTAGGAGGAGATATCACCCAAGTTCCTTGGGAAGACATCAAGAAAATATGCCAAAACTACTCTATGGCAGCTTCAAAAAAAGGGAGAGCTTACCAATCTTCCATGGGTACAAGTCATCTACCAGTGGAGTTTCAAGAATGGAGATTACTCATTTGCTGGCAGATTTCAAGAAAGACATTATAAACAATCTAGCTACTCAGCTAGATACACTTCAGGCCAAGAAGAAACAAGAGGAGGAAAAGGCAATGTTGGCAGAGTATTTCCACTATTGTAGATAGAAGAAGAAGGACTGTAGATGAAAGATGGTAGCTAATATTGAAGGAAAGTAGATTGCACCTGAGTTCAAGCCAATCCAGATTGAAGAAGATCAAATCTACTATGTTGCATAAAGGACGCCTTGGGCTCCAAGACAAGGTATGCCACTAGATCCACTCTCTTATGTTGGGACATATTTTAATTCCTATTCATCTTGAAACCAATGGCAGCCCCCATATCCATCTAGCTATGGAGGATATCCACCACAGCCTTGGAGTAACCCTCCAAATGCTTGACCCAATCATCAAAACTCTCCACCCTAATGGCAGCAACCTCAGGGGAATTGGCAACCACCTCTAAGAAATTGGAAACAAACAAATCAATGGAGAGGGGGACAACAATGGCCAACCTATCCAAATAGTTACATGCAACCACCTTCTCAGCCCCAACAGCCTGCTATAATGCCTCCACCTGCTAATACAAGCTCGAATGCACCTAAACCTACTCAACTACTAGCTCAACCCACACCCAATCCAAATAACAGACCACAACAGTAGCTTGTATACTCTACTGACTCAAATCAATTCCCTCTATATTTTGTGAGTGTAAGTGACATCCACTTGCATTCAGAAACTTCTCTACCAACCCCTTCCAAGCCCATTATCATAGAGCTTCCTATGGAAGAGGAAGAGGAACCTCTGAATGATCCCATTCAGCCAAGTGCACCTAAAAATCTTGAACCATTCTCAATCAAGCAGACTGAACAAGAGTCACCATTTCCTCAGAGATTGGAAGTTGCGAAGAAGAAGGAATAAAAGGAGGATACAAATTTTGACATCTTGGATCAGTTTGAAACATATGTGTGTCCAAATCCCTCTATTCCAGACCATAAAGGATGTCCCAATCTATGGCAAGGCAATCAAAGAAGCATGCCTCAAGAAGCCAGGAAGGAAGAAGAAGGACCCCACTATGGTTCATGTGGTGGAACAACTAGCTGACATCATGCTTGGAAAAGTGACTATCCCTAAGTACAATGACCCAAGTAGTTTTGTGGTAGTAGTTGTTATAAATGGGATCCAAATCAGATTGATCTAGGGGAAACAATAAATGTAATGACCAAGGACATCCTACAACAACTAAACATTGCAAGCATGAGATCTACTCCTATTGTCATGCAACTCACTGACAGTTCTATTGTTAAGCCTAATGGTATAGTGGAGGATCTTGTGGTAATTCTAGACTCATAGGAGTACCCAGCAGACTTCATGATTCTTTCTACTAAAACTACACAAGGCAGGTATCCCATTATTCTTGGAAGGCCATGGTTAGCAACTGTAAATGCATATATTGGATGTTGGTTAGGAGACATGACCATTTCTGATGGGAGAAGCACCAAAAAATTTGTTCTTTATCCTCCTACTCAGCCATCCCATGATGAAGATAGCCCCGTATGACCACATGTTGGTGAAGAAGCCAAGGAAGTTAATTATGTGGCACAACTTATGATGTTAGGAAGAAGCTCCTTCACGAAGCTTCAAGATGAAGATGAAGTATTGGTTGACATTATTCAGAACCATTATGAAGTGGAGGAAGCATCATCTTCTCATTCTGCTACTCCATTCAAGACACTTTTGCATGTTCTTCCTACAACCACTGTGCCTACAGATGTTCTTCCTACAGCCACTATTCTTGTAGCCACTGTTCCTACAGATGGACTTCCTGCGGCAACAGGTATGTCCCATACATTGCTTCCATATGAACTCAAGGTACCATGTGTTAATGAAGTAGCCATGATAGAGTCAATTACATAAATACAAGTGTCAGAAGGAAAGTATCTGAATGTTAACAACAAACTGAGTGAAGAACAACAATTGTTACTGGAAAAATTATTAAGGACCCACCAACATGCATTTGTGTGGGAATATCATGATATGAAGGGATTGGATACTAAGCTTTGCACCCACAAAATTTATATCAGAGATGATTGCACCCCAGTGAGGCAACCACAAAGAAGAATTAACCATGCACTGAGAGAAATTGTAAAAGGAGAACTGTAGAAGTTGCTAGATGCAGGATTTATCTACCCCATTTCAGATAGCTAGTGGGTGTCTCCATTAGTGATTATTCCTAAAAAATGAGGAAAATGGCGAGTTTGTGTTGATTACAGGGAACTTAATGCTGCTATCAAAAAGGACCATTTTCCCTTACCCTTCATAGATCAAGTTTTGGACACACTTGCAGGAAAATAATACTTTTCCTTTCTAGATGGATTAAGTGGCTACAACCAGATCCAAATTTCACTAGAAGACTAAGAGATCACTTTTATTTGTCCATGGGGGACCTATTCCTACTCAATACTCCCATTTGGCTTATGCAATGCACCTACAACTTTTTAGAGGGCAGTCATTAGCATATTTTCAGACATTTCTCATGATTGCATGGAAATTTATATGGATGATTTCACTACCTATGGTGTTAATTTCAATGAAGCATTGGATAATCTTAGAAGAGTCATATAGAGATGTGAAGATCACAATCTCTCTTAAACAGTGAAAAGTGCTTCATGATGATGCAGGAAGGTGTAGTTCCTGGACATTACATCTCTCACACAGGAATTCAAGTAGATCCTGCAAAGATTGAGGTAATCACAAATCTGCCCACACCTGCAAAACAAAAGGATGTTAGGAGTTTCTTGGGCCACACAGGCTATTATAGGTGTTTCACAAGGATTTTAGCATAATAGCATCACCATTGTATACTCTCCTCACTAAAGATGTTGAGTTCCTGTGGACTGAAGATTGTGACAAGGCATTTTTTGATTTGAGGGTAGCCTTGACTCATGCTCATGTACTCAAAGGACCTAATTGGGAGCTTCCTTTCCACATCCATACAGATGCATCAGATTATGCCATAGGAGTAGTCTTAGGACAAAAAGAAGGAGCTATTGAAAATGCCATTTATTTTGTTAGCAAAAATTTGCAAGGAGCTAAATTCAACTATACAGTGATAGAGAAATAAATGTTGGCAATAATCTATGCCCTAAACAAATTCCAACATTACACAACAAGTTACCAGATTTTTTTGCACACTGATCATGCAACCATTAGGTATCTCATGAATAAACCTTTGATCATAGGTAGATTAGCAAGGTGGTTATTGTTGATGCAGGAGTTTGACATAACCATTGTGGATAAGCCAAGGAAGGCCAATGTTGTTGTAGATTTTCTTTCAAGGCTGACTACATCGGAAGATAGCCAAGCCATTGATGACTCTTTTCATGATGAGCATCTATTCTCTATCAGTGTACAAACACCCTAGTATGTTGGCATAGCTAATTATTTGGTCACAGGTAGAGTTCCTACTCACTTCTCTCCAAAAGAGAGAAGGGAACTTATTGAAAAAAAAATTCCTTTCTCATGGATTGTTGGATGTTTATTTTATACTAGACCAGACCATATCATGAGGAGATGTGTGAGAGAAGATGAGACATATGACATTTTGCATGCATGTCACAAAAAACCATGTGGAGTAAAATTTGCATCCAAGAGGATAGCAATGAAGATTTTGAACACAAGATATTACTAGCCAACACTCCACAAGGATTCAGGGAGGTATCCAAGAAAATGTGACAGATGCCAAAGAAAGGGCAGACCAACCAAATATGATGAGATGCCACTTTTCCCTCAAGTATTAATCACTCCCTTTGATAAGTGGGGATTGGATTTCATAGGACCCATTGACCCTCCATCAAATGGTAAGTCCTATATTCTCGTATGCATTGATTATGTAACTAAATGCGTAGAAGTTAAGGCCATGAAACATGCAAGAGATAACAAAGTTGCAAAATTTCTTTATGAGGAGATTTTCACAAGGTATGGAGTTCCAAGAGAGATAGTGGTACTAATCAAGGGGCTCAATTCACATCAACCCTTGTTGCAACACTAGTCAATAAATACAACATCAAACATAGGAAGTCTACTCCTTATCACCCCCAAGCCAATGGCCAAGTTGAGGTAACCAATAGAGAAATTGAAGCCATTTTGACCAAGACAATAGCTATCCATAGAAAGGATTGGGAAAAAAATTACCAAAAGATGTTTGGGCCTACAAAACTACCTAGAAAACAACTACAAGATTTACTCCATTTGAGTTGTATGGAAAAACAACCATGATGTCCATTGAATTTGAACATAAGACTCTTAGGACTGTGATAAACTTAGGAATGGATATCTCTGAGGCACAAAGAGAAAGAATCATGTAGTTGAATGCTTTGGATGAGATAAGGAGAGAAGCCTTGCATCACACGGAGGTGGTGCAAAATCAAAGAATCAAGTGGCATGACAAATTCATCAAGGACAAGAAATTCAAACCAAGAGATTGGGCCCTGCTCTATGACTCAAAGTATCAGGACAATGCAAGAAAATTGTAGACAAGGTGGATAGGACCATATGAGGTTGCTGAATTATTCCCTAATGGTGTTGTACAACTCATTACTATTGACCCAGTCATATTCAAGTTGCTTGTCAATGGTCATCACCTTAGATTGTATCACAATCCAACTTCCAAGGAGGAGTTCCTGTAGCAATTCACTCATCATGCAACACTCGAGCTTCCTGCAGCCAAAGGAAGTGGACCTAGTGTCCCTCCTTTTGGCTAATTACAATACGTACTTGTCATAATAAAGACTTCTACTTCCGTGGGAGTCCATTTCTTTGCCCATCCGCCCATCCATTTCCACCTTTCTCTCTCTTCCATCACAGCACTTCATCTCATCCCACCTCATCTTCATTAATTGCTCAACTTGTTTCCTAAAAAGGTGAATGGTACTTTCTCCACAATCTTTGCAACAAATCCTCCACACATTTAGGTATGTGTGCATTAATTGCTCTATCTTAATTGTCTTAAAGTGCATTTCATTTAATCGTTGTACGTTAGTATGAATGTTTGCCATGGCATGCCAATATTCCCTACCCTATCAAATCATCATTCCACATGTGAGGACACATGCCCAAATTTAGGTTGGGGGGGAGGAAAAAGATGTGAATATTTTTCCCACGTGTCAATGCATGTTGGTCTATGTCAACAAAAATTTAAATTGAGCTGATTTGAAATCTGAATGAGAGGAGGGCTTGCATGTATGAAGTGACACCAACTGTCACCGCCATTTCTCTCCATCATAAATTTCATTTATTACTCCTTCCTTACCATTATTGACCCTATCATATCTCAAGTCGTGTTGCAAACAAAAGGTAAAAATGAAAAAAATTAGTCAACATTGGCATTGGAAAGTTGGAAAGTGTTGTAGGAAGGTGAATTTGATTTTCAGACGGAATTGCAAGAAGGAAACCACAAAGTGTTTGTTTGATTGCAGACAATGGGAGGTGAGTTAATTTGAATTGAACCCATGGTGCACGATGTATTATTGCAAGATGCACAATAAATGGCTGAATTCATAAACTATGGATGGATAGACTACTTCCTAAAACTGGATGATTTTGATGAAGATATTGCACTAGAATTCACCCAGATATTGTCTGAGGGGAAATCCATGGTAAAAGGGTTGGAAGTATTAGTAACTAAAGAAAGAATTATAGAAGTTATAGGGTTACCTGCTGATGGTGAAAATTACCCTGCTTCCAGAGATGCCAGGTCAACTAGGGCCAAATTTACAGAGCCAAACGACCCTCCATTGAGCATAGATAAACAAGGAGCGAAGATAATGTCTTTGCCTAAGCCATGGAAGCATATAGTTTTCTACGTCATAAAATACATCACTTGTGAAGGTCGCTAGTCGAATTCGCACTCCGTGCATTTTAATCTTTTAAATCATATGAGGCACGGAAGAAGGATGAATGTGCCAAATGCGCTATGCAACCTTCTCTCAATCATGACAGTCAAGACTTAGAAAGTTTGGCACAATTTTGGTTCCCACCATTGTTTTATTAAACTATTAGTTGAGAAGTCTGTGCATGATGTATCTGGAATGACCTGGGAAGAATTCATAAAAGTTGATCAAATTAGACCTAAGCATTTGCAACCCAGGGTTTTGCCTCAACCTCGTAGGTCTAGCAGGAGATTGAGCATAGCTGAAGCCACTCTTGGTGCTTTAACCTCTAGCACAGGCCCTAGTGTAAACGCTCTTGCAGCAGAAGAAACCATAGAAATTAGTTCTTCTGGAACATAGCACTGAGAGAAAGAAAGCTCTTCCTCATATTCTAATGATGATGTTCCACTTGGCATTCTAATGAAAACTAGGGCATAGAATAGAGAAGTAGAAACGAGAAAAGGAAAATCCAAAAGGCAATTGACAAAAAAAGAGGTGTCAAGCTCTAAGAAGAGAAAGATTGACACTGTTCATCTTGCAGCCAAAGAAAAACATGAGATCCCTCCTAGGAAAGCAAGACCAGTCAGGCCAGCCTTTGTTACGTCTTCATAGGAAAGCCCTAAGTTTAGAGAAATATCACAAGGGGATGCAAAAGCTCCAATGGGGCAGGAGAACGTTGAGGAAGAAGATATATTTAAGACGACAACACACATAACACTGGCCGATCTTGCTAGCATTGCAAGAGAAATGGAAAACCAAGAGTATGAGGAAAATCAGGAGGTCCTACAGCAAGATATCCTACAGCAAAAGCCAGAGCAAGAGCAAGAGCAGGAGTTCCTGCAACAATAGCCAAATTGGGAGAACAATCAATACCCCTGCAGCCAGAATTGACAGGACAACCTGAATCCTTGCAGTTAGCATTAGTGCCAGAGAAGATACTGGTAGGAATACATAACCCCCTTGATTTTTCAATGCATAAGGTTTCCATGCATTTATGGAAAGAGATGCAAAGAAGAGAAGAGGAATGGAAGGAGGAAAAACATGGATTGAAGAAGGAAATTCAAAAGAGATATGAGGAAATTGAAGACAGATATGTAGAAATTGCCACCTTAAAGAAGAGGGTGGGTGATATGGCAGCCTTGGTACCATAAATTTTGGAATGTAGGACCCCTCCAAGGGTCTATACTCTGCATTTGAAGGAGATATATCTCTCTTTCAGATTGGAAAGAATTGTCTCGGGTTTGAACCCTTCTATTGAGACCCTTACTGAATTTTTCAATGCTTATCAGATTGTTTCCCCTGAAATGAAGAATTTGTTGTGTGATTTTTATTTGCATAACTATGTTGTGACTCAATACCATGATTGGAATCCATTTTTGTATGTTAGGGATGTCCAATTAAGGGCATTTATGTCTTGGGTACAAAATGAAATTAGTTGGGGACAACAATATGGGGCTTATAAGCAAATGGAATCCAACACTCCCTTGTCCATTAGGGTTGAATCAAGGAATCTAGGGGATATTTTCAAGGAATGGCACATAATGCTTCTCAGACCTAGCTATGGTAATAGGATTATGCCTTGGATAGAAGTAGTTTATAGTGAATATGAGGTAAAGGCAAAAGCAAGAGAGGAAACTATGAATAGATACCTCTCACAAAGATGGAACAACTTAACTGATGATCTCAAGCAGGCTAAGCCTCATTCCATCCAGAAATATGCAGTAGCTCTTAAAATAATTGACAGATATATTCACATTGGAAGAACAAAAGTGCAATTCTGGCTTCCCTTGACTTTTCAGCCACCCATCCTAATGTGGCCTATACCAAACTTCAGGTTCTACTAATATGATATTGCTATAGAAAAGCAAAGATGGAGCATATTGGACAGATTGGGAGGATTCTATTGGGATCTTGATTCATGTACAACACATTCTGATGTGGGACAGTCATTAGTTGCAAATTTCAGAGCCTTGACCAAGCAGAAGAACCCTTCCCCTACTGGAGGACTAGCAAAACCTTAGGTTGGGGGGAGTGATGGGCCTAGTTTATGGTCTAGTTTTGGGTAGAACTTATGGTTTATTTGCTAAAGTTATCATGGACTTTGAAATTAAGTGTTGATAATTTTTATGATATTTCCTCAGAACTATTGACATTGGGCTTAATCTTATTTCTGCAAACCTTTAATGATGATGGCATATTATACGGACTATCCATATTAATTTTTCATGTGGTTAATAAATGTTCTTTGAGGTGGTTATAGATATGCAATTATTGTGCGTACTAACATTGCCATGCAGATTTAGTTTGGGGATGCTAAATTGAGGAAGACACCGCTAGCTGGGCATGCACCATAACGCCCAGCTAGGGAATTGTTCAAAGGTCAAAGGAGGTCGACGCTAGGATATTCCCCATGCAAACCGAATGTAACTGCCTTGTAGTGGAATTTAATGTTGTTGAGAAGCATGGATGTTACTGCTATGCTAAATCTATGTTTGGACCTACATGTTTAACTAGATTTCATGCATGCATAATCGTTGCCGCTCCACTTTCCCTGTTTTCCCTAAACAGGCATCCTCCTAGTTCATGGAGTTGACCACCTTGTTTAGCTAATAGAATAAATAAGGATCAGATGCTCCTTCTCTGGAAGTTGCACGATTTGATATTGTACTTGTATTCTTGAGTTTCAGTAATACAAATATCCTACTCTTTTGTACTCATGATTTACAGTGAATGAAATAAAGTTTCGAGTTTGAGCATTTGAGGTCTCATTAGTTTTAGAGAATACTCATCCAAGGGGGCCTAATTGGTGAGTAATCCATCCTTTAGTTTAGTATTACTTTTTGTTCAGTGATTAGTTAAGAATTTGGCACCGACTGTTCGTGCAGCCACTAGAATTCCATTATGTGACTATTCTCGCAACAAAAGCAGATAGAGTAATGTCCTATTTGTTTGCTCAGATTTTCATCTCTGTTATGCATTTCAACTTAGTTTGGTTTTTGATTGATGACTAGCATTTACGTCATTCCTTTCCAAGCAATTTACTTTCAGCATTGTGTCTTTCTTAGTTGTAGGATGAAAATGGCTACTTTGAGTTTCTAGTGCACATGTTGTGCTAGCCCATTTCAAGTTCATGTCCCTAGGTTGACAAGTTAAATGCACCTTCATGATGATTGAATGGCTATTCAGTTTAGATGTCCAATCTCTGAATCACAACTGTAAGAGCTTAGTTGTTAACTCATTATAGGAGGCAGACACATATTCATCTTATTCAGCCTCATAGTATCCCGCGATAGTATTAGTAGGTGGAGCTTCAAGCATGAGTCTTCCTTGTGGTGCTGGAAGATGATTTTGATTTCTGTTTCCAACATAGTTGGGAGAAGTTCTTCTTGGAACATCCTTGAAAGTGTTGTTGTTAGAAACTTTCTTTTTCAAAGCCAAGATTTCATTTTCCAACCTTTCAACCATGGGATCAACAAAATTAGAATTAGCATTAGAAGTTGAAGATCCTAACACTTGCATCTTCTTGTTATTGTTGGTATTCATCCTTATCTCTCTAGCAAGGATCATGTCATCTTCAAGACTGGTAGCTAATTGTTGAGTTGCTTCAACATTGGTGAGAGCTTTCCTATGCAAGTAAAAACTTACTTTGGGGAGTTGCGTATTGATGAAGAAGCACTTCAAATTCTGATCCGTTGGTCTCGCCTCATTTGGGATTATTGTCACCAGCTTATTAAACTTATCCATGAACTCACGCATGGGTTCATGAACCTCTTTTCACATGGTTGCAAGTTGTGCCAATAAGGTGTGTGTGTCTTCAGAAGGTTGGAACCTTTCTTCGAACTTGGTGTGAAGAGTGTTCCAATTAGTGACAAAAACACTTGAAAGAGTATAGAACATTCAACAACAACTCCTTGTACATATTCAATGAACAACCTCACAATAACAACTTCAAGTTCTACACTAAGAACACCACAAATAATATAAAAGGCAACAACGTGTTCATTGGGATGTTGTTTTTCATCACCTAGAAACTTTAGAATATGCTTTCTCGAGACATGTGGAAGTTCATGCAGAGGTGCGGCCAAACTGAGGGGACCAAAAGCATTTCCCCAAGGTCCTACAAGTGGTGCAACCATGATATGTTGCACAATAGGTACTTGAACTAGAACTCTGTGGAAAATCAAGGATTCACTCTGAAGAGGAGATCTTAGCCTTTGTGGAGGGTAGCTTGCGATATGTTGCAATGATGACCTTACTCGTAGAGGAGTAGGTGGAGTATTATGTTGCAACAAGTCTTAAAAAAGTGGATCCACTACTCCTTGAGCCCTCAGACATTGTGTATAGCTTCTAACTTCCAGAATGTAAACAAAAACAACAAAGATATTTAAAATAACAATACACAAGATCACAATAAGATACTGGAAAAATTATTCACTTCGATTAAAAGCATGAGGCTTTAATTATGTTTGTCGTTCCCCAGTGGAGTCACCACACAACTGTGGCTAAAATCAAGTTTTGTAATCTGTTAAAGGGATTATATAATTCTCACCCAACAGTTTTTTTTGTTGGGTGAAAATTATGTAATCCATTTAATAGATTACAAAACTTGATTTCAGCCACAACTGTGTGAGATACAATCTATCCTCTCAGAAAGGAGAGACACCCTTCTTACTGCTTATTGAAACTAATTAAAACTAATTAAGTATTCATAATGATGTACACTACAATTAAGAGATGGGGTTGTGTCACATTCATAATTCTCTCTTTTTCCAGAGAATATGTTTTATAATGCTTCACGGTTTTAAGTTCCTAATTCAATACAACTTCAAACTAAAATCAAAGTAGTAATTCCAATATTCTTATCTTGTTAAAGCAAAGACTAGGAATACTAGCATAATAACGATAAATGATAAAACAAAAAAACTCACGAAGGCACAAAGTCATTTCGTAGTTTTCACCAATGAATCCTTTGAGATATGTAACCAACGTTGTATTAGAAGCACAAAGTCTTCTAGATACTCCACGATAGATCCACGACAAAATGAATAAATACAAGCACAAAGTATTGTAGAGAATTCACCAACAGTATTCAATCAATATCATAAATTCGAATAAAAGAGTGTAACTCAAAGTTTACACGTTTTTACTCAAAGCCCTTTAGATTTCTATCACTAACCACTACCAATTTCAATCAAATCCAAAAGATAATCGATTCCAACACAAATTTTGGTATGCAACTCACTTCTTTATTGATCAAAATAGATTCACAAAGATGAACAAAAAGTTTCATGTATTTGCTTCTCAAAATGGGCAACACTTTGTTGCAAAAGATAAAAGATCAAGATTACAAAAGAATCCTCTCATATTTATAAAAGAGAGGGAAGAGAAAATCTAGGAAAAGTAGATGAGCGAATTTAGGAAAATTAGGTGAGAAAATTTAGGAAAATCTCACCTAACAAGTCGACTTATTCAAAAATGTTGTCCATCATTTTGGGAAAACATCTATATTTTTACATGTAATTACATCTTGGAAAATGACATGTAATATGTTAAGAACTATTTACAAAATGCATAAATGAAAGCATAAAACTATCTAACAATGGATATGATAAGAATTCTTCATGGTTCCATGCATTGGGCGTGGAATTCTTCTTATTTCTTCTTTGTCTCCAGCATGAGTGCCTCATCTAGACCAATTGTATAATCCACAATGGTGTGAACTCTTGTGATTGATCTTCTTGTAGACAAGTATATTTTCTTCCATCTTTCTAGATGCATTTTCAGACAATCAAGAGAAAGTCATATATCACATATGGTGTGCATGGAAGTCTTTGAAAAACCTTTGTCTTCCACTTGCTTCATGACAACTTCCTTGAATATATGAGTTATCTCATTGATCGGGTGAAAAGTATGATTATCATCAAGGATCTTACCCGGTAACCCAATTCCATTCACTAGGATAACACAATTTCCTTCGACATCTTCTTATACTTGGTGAATATCTTGAATAAGAGATTTGATCACTTGTATGTGGTGTTTGAGATATTCCCTTACCTCCACATACTTCTCTTTGGTGGGGATTACACCAACTTTCACCAACTTACTCAGCTTTGCCTTTTTCATTTGTGACCAAAATGTGAGACATCTTTCCATTTCTTTTTGCTCTTCGGAAAGTATATTTTCTTCCTTTTCAAGCTCTGATTTCAACTTGGCTATCTAAGCAATTTTCTCATCTACAACAACTATGACCTATGAACCATGTTCTATCATTTCATCAATGAAATCATATAACACCTTACCCTTGGAGGAAAATTTCTCTGCCTTGTGCACCGTTGGTTCCTTGATGTTTACCATGGCCATAGGTTGAACATCCCCGGAAAAGCCTGCAATGTTCCTCAAAACTATTGCATAATGCTCAACTTTCTCCTTATACATATTTCAGGCTTGCTCCATCTTATCAAGCCTTCTGACTAATGCATACAGGACCACTTGTGCATCTACCTTTGCACTTGTATTTGTCACTTTTCCAAGATGGACTCTTGTGATAGTATAATCCTCCATGTTTACATCACCTTCTTCTTGTGGGGGTAGACCAATCTCTACAAACTTGTGACCATAGTTGTCAACATGAATCCTTGAATGGACTTTCACCTTTTTCTTTCCCTTGGCTTTTGGAGGAGCTATCTCTTCAAGATCAAGCTCATCTAGGGAGATCATTTGTTTCTTTCTCTTCGATACTTGAGAGATCAACCAAGGATGAAGGGAGGAAGTAAATGCTTCTTGACTTACAGTCAATTCTTGCGTTGCAGCCACTTTTGTAGCAATGGTTGATATTGTAACAATCGGGGTAGTATTTGTCATGATTGCTCTATTGGACTGCAAACCAAGTTGATTCTGCAAAGAGTCATTCATGAATTTGTCGAATTCGGCTTCAAAAGAGATATCAAAAGATGGAGATGAAAAATTGGGAATGGATGAGAGGGAACTCAAAGAGACATCAACAATTTGTAAGTTTGAAACTGTAGGAGGAGTAACAAGGACGGTTGATACTATAGTGGGGAATGGAAACATTCAATGCACTTGAAATTGCTATAGGAGGAGGTAAGCTAAGAAGAGGAGGTGGAGTAGTTTCATTTGGAGGAGTATGAGGAATATTGGTATTAACTGGCGATGATGTATGGGGAAGATCTTCAACAACATTCTCATGGGGAGATATAGATTGTTCATCCTCATGCCTGAGTTCCTCCTCATTACCTTCTTTTTCAATTTCATCATCTTCAGAGTCTTCCTCATCAAATTCTTCTTCAACAAATTCTTCTTCATCAAATTCTTTTGACTCTTCACCCTCATTCTCTTCTTCTTCTTTGGATGATTGTTCCTAGGAAGCAACCTCCTTTCCTTCTGCATGTGTTTGTGTAAATTTTGTTGCCTCTTATTCTTCAACCATTTGTGTAACTCTTACCAAAGGTGAACTTGATTGTAGGACCTCTCTGGGAAGAAGAGGGAGTAGACGCATGTTTTTTTTGTGCGAAGCTCCTGCCATTGGCTGGTTTCTCCTCCTGGTGCTTCTCCTTTTGATTCGGTCTTGAAAGCTTTCATTTGGAAACCATGTTTATGCAACCATTCTATCATGTTGTATAAGATGGGAGCAAACCTTTCTCTGATAGAGACACTTTCCTTTTTAGACCATTGTATTGGAGGTAAGGGCCTCCTAGAAATCTCATCTTCTTCATAAGCAGAGTTTATGATGTTGCCAAGATCTTTGAAATCCTTTGGTAGATAAACTACACCAAGATCTCTAATCTGCTCTACTTTCAACCTACAAAAATCCATTCTATGAATGTATTCTTCATCTCTGTAGTCCGCCCATATGTCTTCAAAGCGGTAGACATGTCAGTGATCCTTCTTCAATTTCCTCTTCACATCTCGATATTCAAAGTCAAATCTATAATTATATGTTCTGATAGTCATGATTTTCATTTCTACATAGACTGAATTTGCTTTTTGTACAATGTGAACGGTATACCTCCCAATTGCCAGTGGAAACCTGAAATCTAGCTTGTGTATTCTTTAGCATTCCTTGTGAACTGAGATCAAATATCTACACAACTCCATTAGTATCCACTTATCTAAGGGATATCTGGGAAACATGTATGCACATCTAGTATAACAACCGACTCTCATGTAGGTGAAAGTTGGAAACTGCAAAAAGATACATCCAACTTTACTAACCACTTTGTAGGCTTCATCTGATACTCTTTTCTTTTCAAGAGTCGGGTCAAAAGTGAACAACAGGGGTGCAAAGAAGGAATCTTTGACTCTTCTAAAATGATGAATACTTTATCTCAATTTCAATTGATAATAGAACTCGTACACATGTATATAATTTCTATTTCCCTTTGTAGACAACCCTGAAAATTGCCTCATTACTGCAGCAGCATATACCAGATAGGAAGTCATGTAAAATTTTAGAGTGGTTAGCACATTGATCAATTGTTCATGGATTTTATCACTTATCTGAGTTCCCCAATCAATATGTGCTTTCTTTCTTCTGATTATGCAGATGTATTCATACATCCAATCTTAAAAATTACATGAAACATGAAATCCTTTAACCCTGCTCAGGAGAGTAATCATATCCCTGACATCTTCTTTGAAATCAGTCCTGGGAATCCCTTTAGGCGATCTTGAGATAGTAGGCCTTGGAGTTTTCAACCATTCAGTATTAATCATTTTTTTAGCTTTTTTGGGAACACTATCATAGACCTCCTGTGCTCGTTGAATTGAGATCTTTGTATATTATTCCATGTGTGGAACCCGGAAAACAATACCAAAGAATTCAGGAACTAATCTCATCATGACTTGTCCCGAGGAATCTCTTACACTGTGTCATCTTAGGTGTAATGAGATGCAACTTGGAGCACAAACTTTGTGTTATGAGCAGAAGTTGGAAATGTAGACACCAAGTGCAAGTTGCTATGAACAATGGCTCTCAAGTTGTCTTCTAAGGGCTTTTGCTCAGTTCTTTTTACAAAATCTTCTAGGTCTTGATGATCAATTTCGGTGTCTTTGATTTCATCCACTTTTGAGATCACCACAGTCTGCGGGAAGACACCCTGATATTTGTATTTCATCTTTCCCTCCTTCTTAGAAGATGATGAAGGCTTTTTGGTTGTCATCTAAAAATATCAAGACCAAGGAATATCACCTTGAAGGATCACCTAATGAGAACTTGATAGGAACTGCAAGAATAATGGTTTAACATATGTCAGGAGGAAATGCAGTGTTGGAAAGCGTGAAGCAAGCAAGCAATTTGGAGCAAGTGTGAATGAGCTATTTTACACAAAAAATGGAGCATTGGAGAATAAATGAAGTTTGGAGCACAAACAGAGTCATTTCAGGATGTTAGAAGAGAACACTACTTTTTGTGTAGGAACGTTGAAAATCAACGCTCCTACATCTTGAGATATTAATTTTACATGTAGGGGCGTTGAAAAACAACTCTCCTACATGTCTTTTGCACTTGGGATGTAAAAAGTGTTGAGGCGCTGAAAAACAATGCTAGTGCATACAAGAGGGACTAAGTTCATGCACAAGCACTAAAAATCAACACTTGAGCATATCCTTCAACATTTAGAGTAAGTGTACAAGCGAAATTTTTACCGCTTTAGCATTTTAGGAAAGATACTCTAATGTAGGAGCGATGATTTCCATCACTCCTACATTTTGGATTTGGTGAAAACCTTGAAGTAGCTATTGACATTTTTACTGCTTTGGAAGGTAAGTTCAATGCTCGAGTGATGAAAAATGTCACTCGAACAATTGGGAGGAATGATTGCCAATAAAGCATTGAAGCTTCAACAATTTAAACTGCTAAAACTAAAATCATCACCGCTTTGATAAGTAGGAAAACTCAGTGAAGATTTGTGGAAAGGTTTAAATTTAAGGAAATGCATGGAGAGGAATAAACCCAGTGTAGTAAAAGCGAAACGTGCAAAATAAAAACTAAGAAAAGCAAGGCACGATTTGAAAAGAGGAAGGAAGATTCAAAACATGAAAAGATTGAAACCCTAACAAAGAAAAACACATTTGAGCAAGGTCGAATTAGAATCTACAGAGATTTGAATGCAAAGACAAGAAAAACACGACAAAGAGGAAGGAGTAACAATGCACCTGTCAAAAACTCGAAACCCTAGCTTGAATGTTTAAGAAATCTTCAAACTCGAATCCGTTTGAAGTTGGAGAATGATCCACGCGAGGAGGAAGAAGTTTGGTGAACGGAATGAGGATAGATTAGCTCAAAAAAACTTTATTAAGTCATTAAAAAGGGATCATAAATGCAACTCAAGTTGCATTAATTATGGCAAACATAATGGCGAAATAGATGCACTAGCGGTGAAAATCATTGTTTGTGAATGTAGAAGACTTAGCGAAAGGAGAAATGCACTAGCGCTTATTTTCACCGCTCATGCATTTGAAGGTTGTGAGCAAAGTGTAGGAGCGGTGATTTTCACTGCTTCAACACTTGGAGTTAAATTTTCAAACTTAAGGCTCATGTAGGAGTGTTGAAAATCAGCGCTCTGACATGAGTCAAAAATTGACTAACTCCCAAAGAATGGGAATTAACGAAGATACTCATTTCGAAGCTCTTCAAAAGATGAACGGGGGGAATGCTCAAATAGACTATTTGAGGTTTTGGACTACACATCAAGGTGAATTGAAATTTGCCTCATTTTGTGTGCTTGAAGTACATAGAACTACGAAACAGACAAGTTTCATAGGGGGTTATCTCATGAATCTAGCGCAACTATATTCAAGGATAACAAGTACTTATTGAACTATATATTTCTTACTATTTTCCCTATCCATAGCTTGTTCGAAAGCACATGTTTTAGGATTTTATCCATAGCAGCAAGGTGATGAACTATTTGATAAAATGTTTTGGTAGACATGTACAAAAAATGTGATAGGATAGAGTAGGTAGTGAACTGTTTGAAAAATGCCTCAAAGAATTTCGGTATCATGGTGATGGAATGCCATAACACGTTTGTTTGTCATGGAATTACATCACCATGAGACCACATTTCCTTGAGGAATTTTTTCAAACGATTCATTTCCTTCTCTATGATATTATGTTGGGATGGGGTGGATGGTATAGTGTGGTCTTGGTTATGAGATGGAGGGAGATCATGAGATGAAGAGGGATGGGTGTTTTGATCATGAGGGGAGAGGATCATTAGATGGGGTGGAAGGTGTTCTTTGAGACCACATTTCGAGAGTGATCATACAATGGAGTGGAAGAGGTACTTTGATCTAGAAACATAAGGGTGTCATTAGATGAAGTGGGGGAGAGGGGATTGTGAGAGGGGGGATGAAGGGATATCTTGCTCTTGAGATGGAAAGATATCATTAGATGAGATGGATGGGATATGTTGTTCTTGATTGGAAATGGGATCATGATATGGACGGGGATCATATGATGGAGGAGAAGGGTTTCCTTGATCTTTATATGGAGGGGAATCTATGTTAGCATGCTTTGGATTAGGAGATGGACATAGTTCATTTAATATGGATGGTGTCATGAGGGAGGAAGGTTTTATAGACTCCTCAACTTGGATAGATTGATTGATAGGGAATTCATTTAAGATTTAGGGTATTAGGGTTTATCTTGATGCAGTGGTGATGAAGGTGGATGCATGATATGGGAAGATTGCACTACTTTGTTTTTGCATGAGGAAACAACCTCCTTTACAAATAGTCCTTGGAGGAAGTTATTATGAGAGACATGGGATGAATTTGCTTGGTAATAGTGGGGTGATGTGGATTTTAAGGATGTGGGATATGAAAGTGGAATAAGAGGTGGAAGCTTCCATGGATTAGTAAATTGAGGATGAAGATGAGGACCTTGAAAAGGATTTGGAGGGGAATTTCGGCTAAAGGATTGGTTTCTATTCTTAAGGCAGTGAGTTGTTTGAAAAATACCTCAAAGAAATGTGGTCTCATGGCAATGGAATTCCATTCCATCGCCATAAGACCACATTTTTTTGAGGCATTTTTTCAAAAAACTCGCTGCCTTGTCTATGCTATTGCTTACTATTATGCTTTGATAGTTTTTTTCCAAGAATCCATAGTTTGTTGGAAAGAACCTGTTTTAGGATTTTAGCCATAGTAGCAAGGAAGTGAACTATTTGATAAAATGCTTTGATAAACATTTATGGAAAATGTGGTAACATAGACAAGGCAGTGAATTATTTGAAAAATGCCTCAAAGAAATTGGGTCTCATGGTGATGGACATCACCATGAGACCACATTTCTTTGAGGGATTTTTTCAAACAACTCATTGCCTTGTCTATGCTATTGCTTACTATTATGCTTTCATATATTTTTTCCAAGCATCCATAACATAGACAAGGTAGTGAACTGTTTTTAAAAATGCCTCATAAAATGTGGTCTCATGGAATGCCATGACAAGAAAATGCAATTGGTAGCTGCTCCTAGTTATTAGTTATGCTATGTGAAGTAAACGCATCATTGCTTATGTTGACTTTCTAAAAAACTATATTGTAATTGAATTTTTTTCATTTATCAACATTTAGTTATTAGTTATGAAATGTGAAGTAATTCTTTGAGTTTGAAAGATGTGTAATGCAATGTAATCAACGATATGAATATAAACTACACAAATCTATTAAGTTCAATTCATTAGTTAAACTCTTTATTCTATTACCCAAGTGAATGTTTGAGCTCCATTGCCACTGGGAGGTGTTGTCGTGAAACCTCCAATATTAATCTATTCAACATCCAAAATCAGATATTAGAATACCATTCATATAACAATTCTATTCACATGTAATATTTATAATTGTTTACTAGTTATATACCTCGGTAGAAGATGTGGTGGAGTAAAAAATAGGTGGAGGGCCGGTAAAAATAGTATCAACACTATGACCTTGAAATTTTATTATAATCATTAAACTAAATTAGTTAATCTTGCATTTCAAAAATGAAATTTAATAAATTAAATTCAATGAACATGCTAACATTTACTTGAGTATCGAGGCCGAAAGCCTCATTCAAGAGGACATCTACCATCGCCAACTTGGTAGTTGCAAACCTATCCTGCGCACTAGCCTCTTGACTATCTATGGGGTCATATGTACAGGCCAACCCGCAAACTTGACAAGAATGGGGTGGAACCCTACCCCTCAAACTCTCCCCTGTCTAACATTGTACTGTAGGACTCACATGTTGGATGATACTTTGGGTTAGAGAACTAATATACCGTAGAGTGTCCACCTCAACACTCTCCTTCACAACGGAAGGGATAGCAATGTGCTCATAAATCGACGTAGCGAGTGCTCATCTCACTTACTGTCGAGGATCGAGATGTGCACTTGGTTTATCTTGTGCCGACTCACTACCTCCCCTAAAAGTCTTGCATATCAAAATAGTTGGGGATTTTGTTGAGGACGAACTCGCAGTAGAGTTTTCTCAAGAAATATTGGGGGACCTTGTTATTTTTACATGGAGGATGGTCAAAAACCATCCACCACCTCTTCCAAAAATTATCCTTTATTCCTTGGTGATTGCGCCAATGGATAGGAAACCTCTTCCTATTAAGGTCAAGAGTTTGATTTGTACGTGGGTTAGTGAATAGTGAACACAAGTCATATTTTGTAATTTTGTAATTTTTTACTTATTTTTATGATAGTTTATCTACATAAAAATATTTACACTCCCGCCTCTTATCTGACCAACCACTTAATTGATTTCTAATTGCATATACATGTGTTAACATAGCTTGAAGTGAATTTGCAAGTGTGGTTCTTTCCAAGGTTGAACTTACAAGATCGTTCAACCTCTCAATTATCTCCTCAATTTGTTTTTTATTGTTTTCAATTTCTCCCATTAAATTTTGTTGAGTTCCAAGAGGATGTTGAGGAATTATTGGAGGAGTTTTTTGTTGTGATTGTTCATCATGATTTTGTTGGTGTGCTTGTTCATGAGGAGAAGGATTTTGAGGAGGAGAATAAAGTGGATTTTTTTTAATGGTAATTCTTAATCGAAGCCGAGCGCTTTTGATTAGAGCTTTGAACCAACACTTTTGACTGGAGCTATGAACTAGTGAGGCCACAAATGGGGACCTCATCCCAACTCTCCTCTCCTTCTCTCCTCCAACTCCTCAAATCCTCCTCCTCTCCTTATTCCTCCACCCTTCCTCTCCTCCATCTCTCCTCTCATCCTCCTCCTTTCCTCTAGCTCCTCTATCACTCGCTTCCTTTGTTGCTTGACCCTGCAATAGTGCATGCCAAATCCATCGTTCATCTGCCCCTCCATGTGCACCAATTATTGCCACTCCTACACAGATCTTCCTCTGTCTATTATGCATCGACTTCGCCACCTTTATCCTCTAGCCAACAACATCACCTGTCAACCTCTTGCACTGAAAGATGTTGTTTACTCCCTACACCAACGAGCATTCCCATCATCCACTGTGGGATTTGAACCTTAGACAACCCAACTACTGCCCTTGTAACTTAATCGTTGCACTACAGGGTCAACCCAGAATCAAGTGGATTTTCAACTCTTGATAATTAAATAAATTAACAATAAAAATATATTAAATCTACCTATTTAACAACAAATAAAAAAAAAGCTTACTCCTCTAAGTTGCTCGTCAACGTGGTGGCATTTTGGCGAAGAAATAACAACAATTTGATGAAGAAAATTGGTGAATTTGAGGTCTCCACAATGCAAGCGCACCTTTGAAGGGTTTGCAGGTCGCGAATGAAGAAATATGATAGTCTAAAATGATATGGATTTGCTTTTTTTCTTTCTTTCTTATAAAGACTCAAAATGCGCTCACATATAATGCGAGTGCATTATAGGCTCGGTGTGATCGAGCCTTAGGCTCAGTCACACCAGCCATAACATGAGCGCATTATAACACTTGCATATGGATTTTCAATTTAAAAAAAATAATTGACCACTTTTTGGCCACCCAACTTTTTGCACCCGCCCTATATACTATATATAGTATATATTAAGAATTTATACATTATATTTTATTAAAATATATATAACATCATATATATATATATATATATATATATATATATATATATATATATATACATATATATATACATATATATACATATATATATATAGTGTGAGAGAGAGAGAGAGAGAGAGAGAGAGAGAGAGAGAGAGAGAGAGAGAGAGAGAGAGAGAGAGAGAGAGAGAGAGAGAGAGAGAGAGAGAGAGAGAGAGAGAGAGAGAGAGATAGAGAGAGAGAGAGAGAGAGAGAGAGAGAGAGAGAGAGAGAGAGAGAGAGAGGGGAGAGAAACACTATAGAGGGGAGGGAGAGAGGGAGAGAGAGAGTTATATCTAGGTAGGGTGGGAGTGAGAGACCTGAGAGAGAAAGGGATATAGGGAGGGAGAAAGCTCAAAGAGAGAGAGGGGTGAGAGAGAGTTATCTAGGTAGGGTGGGAGGAAGAGACCTAAGAGAGAGAGAGGGAGATAAATTTATCTAGGCTAGGGTGGGAGAGAGACATATAAAGAGAGGGGTTTGGGAGGGATAGAGGGAGGGACAAACCTAAGAGAGAGGGATTGAGAGAGAGTTGTCTAGGTAGGTTGGGAGGGATAGAGGGAGTGAGAGACCCAAGAGAGAGAGGGTGGAAGGGATAGATAGAGGGAGAGACATGATAGAGAGGGGGGTGGGAGGGATAAAAGGAGGAAGATACCTAAGAGAGAGGGGGAGTTATCTAGTTAGGGTGGGAGGGAGAGACCTGAGAGAGAGAGGGGGGTTGGAGGGATAAAGGGAGGCATAATCCTAAAAGAGAGAGGGAGTGGGAGAGAGGGGGTTGGAGTGAGAGAGAGAGAGTTGTCTAGGTACCTAGTGGGAGGGATAGAGGGTGGGAGAGACCTGAGAGAGAGAGAGAGTTTCTAATGGATATTTATTTTTCTTTGGTTCTTACCATGGCAACATGTACTTTTTACCCAACCCTAGTAAAATTCAAAGCGAAATTACATGATTTTGGGCAAATGAAAATCAACTTTTTTTTATCATATCACCACTTTTTGGACCCCCATGATCCTGCAAAAACCTAATTTCTAATGAAGTTTAATGTAGGTAACAAATTGAACATACCTTGTAGCACTAATGTGGCATAACCTAATAAGTGTTGGTAGCTTAGTTACAACCAATTGGAATACCTTGGGTAGATGGTCATTAGGAAGTTGACGTTACATGTAGTTGTAGGCCGGTATAGTTGTCAACTCTCTTATCCCAAGCCACATAATCCAATTGGAGGGGTGGATATGGATTATATCCACTTAGATGGATCATATTACACCCCTAAGATGAACTAAGGAAAGATGAAGACATGGACTCCAAATGACTTTGTAGAACCAATATGGTAAGTTTCAAGTAATGTTAATAGGGATTACTTCATTGGATTTTCTATTCTAAATCACTAACATTAATGGAATAATTGGCTATATGCATGAATGGTAAATGAATTTATTGCTTGAAATAAACTTGTACTGTTGATAATGGTAGTCAATTATGTGGAAGTTGGAAAAAATCAACTCCATAGCTCCCAAGGATCACTTGCAATCAAACACCTGTCACAGAAAGAGAGAATAGCAAAGCTATGGAGGCCAAGAGTTATTGATCCAAAAAAGCATGGATCATTATGAATGTACATATTAATGATTATACAATAGAGAATCATTATAAAATGACAATTAACCTAGAAACTCTAGGTAAGGATAAAACAAGATCATGACATATGTCCTCATCCTATGACATGAGACATAAAAGAACATGACCTAAGTAAGCTTAAGTAATTAGAAGAAAAGGAACCTAATAATTAAATAAATAATTAATTAGGAAATACTTTTTACTCTAACACCCCCTCTTAAGTGAAACTTAGGGAGAAGCTTAAATGTATAAAGATGAATGCATGATGGATCCTAACAAACAAGGCCTGGTGAGGTGCCCATGTACAAACAAAAAAATCTCTCACAACCAAAGAAAAGGAGAAAAACCTAGTAGGAGAAAACTCCTCTCCAAAAGAGAGAAATACAAGTGAAGAAATGAAGAAGCCTCCAAACAAGAGTGAAGGACCGAGAAGCCTCCAAAATAATGCCCCAAAAGAGGAGGAACAAAGAATGAACATGAGGAACACCACTAAAGCATAAAGAAGTTGTAAACTCTATTGAAGAATGACTACTATAATGTTGAAAGAACCTCCTCTGAAACAAATGATGATTAGGATCAAGAAGACAAGAATCTACATGAGTGCCGCCAAAGACACTACTCGAATCAAAAGGAAAACAAAGGAAAAATATCCATAACTTAAAGATATAGATGGAATAGGTACAAAAAGTCTGAAGAACACTAATCAAATGAAAATGGAAGGTCATCTCTAGAAATAGGAATGCAAGAGTGTTCATATGGTAAATGCTCCATATCATCAAAATGCATGGGTAACCAACCACTAATATACGTCGCATTTATCTAGTACATAGGAACAAATACTAGATACATAGCTCATTCCAATGCAAAACCAATGAAGCATTAGCACCAACAGTAGAAACCCCCCATAATGCTGACAAGGGAGAGCCATGAAAGGTACATTGAAACTGAATGCCAAAATGTAGTGCATGAAGAAGAACCAAGAAAATCTAAATGTGCAAACATGAAAGTACCAACAAATATAAAGGTTGTGCAAACCAAGGAACACTCGCATGAGGCAATAATCAATCTGATTCACTGTTGTCATGGAAGGGACACTCACTTGACAAAGGTGTGATGGCAAAAAAAGGAAAAAATCAACCCCCATGACACTTTATATCATAGTGAGAGTATAATAAAGCACAAGATGATGTGCAAGATCCCCAAAAAGTATACACCAAAATGTTGAGGCACTTTATTTCAATGCATTTATATAAGAGAAATACTTACAATGAAAACTCACAATGTCCAGAAAAGGACTACATGTGCTAAAAAAATGACTAGAATGTCCAAATAGGACAAAAAACTAGAATTATATATAAAACAACCTAAAACAAGTCATCCCACACAAACGAAAAGTTTCTAGGATCTAAAACATCCAAGTAATTTATGAGAGTGTGAAAACACCAAAAACTAAATAAAATGTGCCTGAAGAGAAATCTAGAAAAAAGGCATCGATGGCTGTGAAGAGCTCTGAAAGATATCCCAACACCATTATAATTGCAAAAATGGATAAATTGATCAAAATTTATGAGCTGAAGAGTGAAAACAACACATCTGACTTTGATAGGATGTAGAATGTACTAGCTGAAAAATCTGAGAAAAAACCAACACCATTGGATATTTCTCAAAACAACTTTCCATTGATATCTTGTTTTCCCAATTTTGATGCCCAAGTGAAAAGTTATGCTCATTTTCCTAATTCTGCATATTTTTCCAAAAAAGATTTTTTTTTAACCCTAAGGACTGGGCGCTAGTCACCCATGTGACCTTGGGGTGCAGATTTATTAAAAAATAAAATTGTGCTCACTTTATGGATCTCGTTGAGATTGTTGTTACATTTTTGTGTGTCTCAAATTATAGATCTTTGATGACATATATACATAATTGTTATCATATCATTATTATCTTTAGAGATTATTGTTCATGGCTACATCATAAACTTGATTTGTCATCTTCTTTGATTGGGGTAGCACTTGATTTTGTTGTGGTATACTCTAGGATAGTGACACTTGATTAGTTTTTATAGGCATATGTCATGAGATTCCTTCCCTCATCTCTTTTCTTGGAGATGGAGTTTCTTGTACATCCACCATTAGACTCCTTTATTCCTAAGGGGAGGAATTTTTCTTGCAAGCATTAGATTTTATTTTATCTTCAAGCATTCACCATTGGTATGCATCTTTTCTCTCTTTAGAAGAGGATTTTTATCCCATAGGGCTTTCTCCTTTTCTCCACTTGTGAAAGATTGCATTTATACATGGGTACCTAACATGGCCTAGTAGTCAAGATCCATCATCCTTGCATCATCTATGCATCTTTGTATTTTTCATTTGTTTACTTCTCCCTAATTTGCACTTAAGGGGGTGTGTTGATGTGAACAAGACCTATATTACCTAATTGGTTCACCCTATAGGTCCTATTCATACATGTTCACATGTTAATTCTACTTAGGGATTTAATTTTTTTTATAGAATTCTCTAGTACATATTTGATCTTATCCTTCAGTTGTTTCATGACATAAGATTAAGACACTTATAACAATCCTTTCTTTCCTTATCTCTCAACCTTACCTTTATAAGAAAGACTCTCATTGCGCATTTTCATAGATTATAATTTCATTTTCATCATAATCAAGCAAGTGTTTCTTTTGTTGCTCTCTTGGGGAAGGTAATCTCTGGTTTTGCAAGTGATCCTAGGAAATTGAGTCCATTGGTGACTCTTATATGTAGAAGATATTTCAATTAATTGGTTTTTAAATAACCATAGGAGATTGCCCCCTTTTTTATTTATTTGAGATAGGTTTAAATCTCATAGTTCTTTAAGTGACAACATAGCTTTAACAAGATTTCTAAGTGAAACAAGAAATATAGGGGTCTCTTATTATTGTTTCTAGAGCAAATTTTTATGTAACAAGGACACAAGTTATGATAAGAAAGAAGTAGGATCTCTCCCAGTAGTCTAATAACTCAAATTCCAAATAATAAATGGTCCCTTGTGATTTAGGTTTAGCGAAATAAGATTTACTAGATAATGAAGGATCTCATTAGAGATAAGTTTATTTTTTGGTTAAGCAAAGAAGAATACCCATTGAAAACTCTGATTCCAACCACAAAAAGGGAAAATGATGATTGGATTCAAGGTGAAGTCATAATTCAAGCAATCAACCTCTAATGCTATAAAAATTTATTAGCAACAATAATATTAAACATCTAAAATTTATTGAGTTATATTAAACTTTTTAACTTTCTTTGAGGCAAACAACCATTGATATGTGAGGGACAGGTTGCAAGTGTAAATTTTTCATACCATCTTTTGTGAAGTAGATGATGAGTTTTTTACACACAAGTTTTATTAAGTTGATATAACAAACATTGTTATTTGTTGCTCAACTTGGGACCTTGTGAATTTGATTGGAATTTATTGATGGATTGAATAGAAAGTGGAGAATACATGAATCTTGGAGTTAAAAAAGTATACATAACTATTTCTAGATTCTGCATCAAATAAAGATATCTCATATTTACATTTTACAACCCACACTGGCATGTTAATTCTAGGCTTTATTAAGAGTAGTAAGGCCTTAGTGTTCAAATTCCGCTAGGAAACCACTGGGAGAAACTCTACATAGTAATAAAGTTTAAGTTAATTTTTTAAAAATTGTGCTTACCATAGTGAAATGGGTTGAACAACTAAATTGTAATTTTGTTACTCTCCACATACCCTTCAAATAAATAAAAATAAACTAAAAAAAATAAAATCTAGTACAAATTTGTTGTAACAATCTATTCACTTTTCGTGTCCAAGTCCCACCTTAGCAAAGATGACAATCCAACATAAATCTGCACTTCACAATGAATAAAAATGCTTTACAATAAAAACCCAAATCTCAGCACACCCACCTGGGCAAAGAGTCCAAACCAAGGATAACAAAACCAAATTACAAAAACGCAAACTGTTTCAAATCTATAGTTGATGATTCTCTATCATTCTAGCATAGGCTCTAATATTTACAAACATAATTTCTTGTTTGCTCTCAATTTTAAAATAATACTAAAGAATTTTTAATTTTGTACCAAATAATTATTTATTTAAATTAGTTGTGGTGCTTTAAAAAATGTCAAATAGAAAAATTGTATACACATTTGTATACAAATGATTTCACATTACTCTATGTTTAAACAAATGATTTCACGTTACTCAACTCACATCATTTTGAACATAAATGATATTTGTAATTTTTTCTACAACAAACTCACATGGAAAATCTCGAGCTCCAAACAATAATGTTAAATATACTTTCTTTTTTTATTACTCATAATAATGATATACACAAACATCAATGTATCAAATCATAATCCATAAATCATGGTGAATTGGAATCTCATTCTCAATCATGCACACTATTCCTTCTTCTAATAGTCGAAATGAATAGATCATAAAAATCTATTTCAAATCCAAACACACCATTAATTTTTTTTGATATATTTTCATAATAACAAGACAAAATAATGTCATTTCAATGAATACAATCAAATATTGATATGAAACAATTAATCCCACTATTAATTATCTTATAGTCAAAATGAATAGAAAAAATATTCGTCAATAATAAAGAGCTTACATCACACTACTACTACTAACATGTCAATAATAAAGAGCTTACATCACACTACTAATACTAACAGTATTCATAACTATTAAATAATAGTGAACTTTTTATAATTTCACTCATTTTTATGGGTTAATATTAGTAACTATTAAATAATAATGAACTTATTTTAATTTCACTCATTTATTCAATTAAAAAAAATATCATTTCAAATATAAATAATTTCACTATTAAATATTTTTTAGTCAAAATGAATAGAAAAAGATGCTTTCATTCCACTCATTTTCAATTTCCAGTCTCGTCGTCACAGACGAATTTTTTTTCCCCCTGTTCTTTATGTTCACTAGCTATCTTTGTTTCGTTGTCAAACGGACAAACACTAACAAGATGTCAATCAAAACAAAAAGTTAACAGAGTACTAAATTTTATTGAACACCCTCCCTCCAAAAATTCGCCGTTGTAGTTTTGGATAGAAGAGCTATTTATTACCGTTGAACACCTGAAAAAGAGCGGGGAAAAGACTGGTCTGCGCTTGAATACCTTACCAGGCCTAATTATCGAGTTTGCCATGGCCAACGAAAACGAAGACTGGAAACAGAAAGAAGGGAATGTTTTACCTCCCTGCACAATAGGCATTAAAATTTGTAACAGAGTTAATGGAAAACACAAAGATAACCAGAGCTCTCAGGGGTATTCCTACTTCTTCAAAGTCATGCTCGGAGATTTTGCACAGAGACTGGTATCACCAATGCTCATACACACTTCTTCATTCTTTGGATATATTCACACATGTAGATTCACTCTTTTCATTCTTTGGATATATACTCTAAACTCGTTTGCTATTCCTCATTCTTTGAATATATTCACACATTTAGATTCACTCTTTTCAGTCTTTGGATATGTTTGTTTTACTGCAGCGTATTCCTCCTGCATTTGTTCATAAGCTCAGTAACGAGACTGATGGCGATATAGCTTTGGAAGGCCCAACCGGCCACAAGTGGCTCATAACTTTATGGCGTGCAAATACAGAAATGGAATTTCGAGAGGGTTGGGGAAGTTTTGTAAGCGATCAAAGAATTGAGTTGGGTGATTTTCTGGTGTTCAAGTATATTTGTAGGTCGCATTTTTTAGTTAAGATATTTGGAAGAAGTGGGTGTGAGAAAAATATTACTGTTTGTGAATCTGAGAAGAACCACTCTGATTCACAGCATAAGAGAAGCCCTGCTACTCCTAGTACTGGTATTGTTAACTGGACCTTTCATCAACCCATCAAGAGTAAGGTCCCAGTCAGATTGTTTTTTGGTGAGGAAGAAAGAAATGTTCAAGCAGGAGCAGTCCCCAAAGCTAAATCCTCTTCTAGAGGTAATTAAAAGATTTCACTTTATCGATTATAGAAATCTGCAAGTGCCAAATTTGTATTGAAATTTTACTGCAGGCAACAGGAATGGAACTTAGCGAAACTCTAAGCCCATAAATTTTATTTTCAATGTAGGGGGACAAAAGAAGAATGTTAGACGTGGCCTGCCATATGTTGCTAGAAAGAAGGACACGACGCCGAAATCTGCAGGGCCTGAGACTGAAGAAAAAAGTTATGTAGGAGCTTATTATGTTTCTTGCAGGCGTCCTGTTACTGAAGCAGAAAAAGCCAAGGCCATCCAGGAAGCTAATTCTTTCACATCTGATAATCCCTTCTATTTACTACTGATGAGGCCTTCTAATGTATACCAAGGATTTTGGCTTGTAAGAAATCTCTTTTCCTTCATATGTGTGTTATGCATGGGCTGTAGCTTAATTTCTTGATCTTCTACCATTTTTCGTTAGGAAGGAAACGAAAGATTAAGCGGGTTAAACAGGTTAATGTAATGTAGTCTATCCGATGCTTAAGGTTTTTCTATTTTCTCTTCAGCCGGGATTTAGAGGCATTTAACAAGTCTAATGTAAGACAGTCTCGTTGACGTTTAATGATGCTTTATTTTCTGCTTAGGGTAAGTTCCCATGGAGGGGGCTTCCTAAAAAATTTCAGTGGGTGTTGCTGAGATTTTTTAGGAATATTTTAAAGTTGGTGGTCCCATGAATTCAATTTTACAATTCAGCTTAAAAGTTTGAGCTCCAAAATTTAAGGAATAAACTGGATTATTTTGATAAAAAAAATAATAAATAAATAAAAAATCTCACATTTTTATTTATTTTAGGAATTTAAAATTTTAAGTGAAAGACAAGTGACAGAAAAATCTCCTGAAAAATTCTTAAGCTGTAGGGGCAATTTCTAGCCCCACCTCAATTTCACCGGCTGAAAATTGCAGTCCTAAAAGGTAGGGACTGCTATTTTTCAGGAAAAGATTCAAATTAATCCTGTAGCATAATTTTTTTTGCTTCATGGGACCACTTAACCCATGAAAATAGAAGCCCAAGCCCCCCTGTGGGACCATACAATTAGCTGGGTTTAACAAGGCTCAGGTGAAATTCAGATGGTCAAATTGATGGTTAAGGATACTCCATTTTCTGCTTACCTAAGTTTACCAGGGGTTTAACAGGCTAGTGAACTATAGTCTATCTAATACTTCAGTTTTCTCTATTTAGCTATGTTTCATGGAGTTTTGGAATATACCTTCTGTGGTATATTATGGTTTTAAATTTGGAGATAGTGGTGCAAATATAATATAATATTTGAAAAACTAATTAAAAAGAATGCATAGGAAATTGTACTTAAAATATAATATAATATAATAGTTGAAATAAAATATAGTATTTAACATCATTTTACATCATGTGTAGGCGGCTTAGGTGCTCTTTGCATATACTTGTGCACCAATTAAATTAAGGTTCATTAAGAATGTTGAACTGATGCAGGAGCACCATTTTATCTTGTTCTAGATTTGCATTAAAATGTAGTGTTAGGTGTTTAATCATATTTGGGAAGGTATTTATTTAAGTTTGGACAAATAAGTAGTCATAAATTTCAAATTTTGGTGTTTTTATTTAAGCCCAAGTACCTAATTGGGGGTTTGAATGCTTAATTTGTAAACTTGAGTTTGCATGTGATAAGGTGGGTAGTTAGGGATGATGTTTAACTTTGAAAAATACATAAAAATCAGTTTTATGTCTTTTTTGGAAAGAAAAAGAATGAAGTTTTGGTTTGCAGGTATGCTGGTAGGGTGTTACCAGTGTTCTAAACCTCCATTTTTGTAAAATAAATAAACTTTGAATTGATTTGTTTAATTTTTCTTGTTGTTGGAGTTGTTAAGGATTTATACAAAGTATTTGGCTTGAGGTCTTGAAATTGGATATTAAATCAAAAATGAATTATTTTCACTTGCTGCCCTGTCAAAACTTTGCCTAGGGTCTAAAGAAGAAATTTGAGTTTTGGGAGAAATACACCTACCCAATTGATAAAATTGGGTTTGTAGGTTTGTGGCAACCTACTTCAATTGTTCAAATAGTTTTTGTATCATTTTGGCATGTGTGAGGGCATTATTTCAAGAAAACTCAGTTTTAGCAACTTAAAGGGCTAATTAGGACTAGTAGCAGTCCGTTTTGAAGGATTTTTGTTTCATTTTGGAGGATGCCACTGTAGGAGGAGTTGTATCTCCATAAAGGGTATCTGAAAGTGTGCTTAGATTCTAAAGAAACTCCATAAAAATTGCTCTCCCATCAAATTTATCCAAAAATAGGGCTACTAAGAAGAGACAGTTTGTCAAACAAGTCATTGATCATTGTACTTTTGCTGCAAATTCCTTTCCCTCTGAATCATGAACATATTTTAGTTAAGTTAATTATTAATATATTGTATTAGAAAAATATCATCAAAAGGCACACCCATTTGAAGTACTAAATCATCGTTCTATTGCTGTGTATTGTTACTATTTGCATTTGAGTTGTTGAATTGTGCTGTTAATTGCTGTAAATTTGTCATACTTCTCTGCATAGCTAGAGCACAAGGGAAGTTTACATCATTGTTTGCGACAAAAGTTTTGAGTGTCAAGAAAGTGATGATACACCACGAGAGGTGAAAAACCAAGTATCATATAAGAGATTAAGAAATCTGCTCAACTGCAGAAGAAAAATCACCCCCAAAATTTATTTAGCTTTATTTAGAGCATTTAAAAAAAAAAATTATTTATTGGCTTGTTGGGGAGAGGGACTCCCAGCTATCCTTGGGACGGTAGAGGGATGCTTGGGCATCCCTTAGCCATCTTAGGCATCCCTTAGCCATCTTGGGGGTGTGTGGGACTCCCCTCATCGTCTCTTGTAGGGGGAACGTTCTTTGGACAACTAGCTCTTGCAAGAAGCAATGTCCTTTGGATGTTCGTCTCTTGCAAGGGGAAATGTCCTTTGGATGTCCTCTATAATGTCCCCACCCTAGTCAGTACCAGTTGTAGATGGGTTAGCCTATTGCTTGGACCCTTGTAGGCTAATATGTTTGGATAGAGGGTCTTAGTGGCAGTTAATGGAGGTTGATGTCATTCCATTTTTTCAGTTCAGTATTGGGTTCAATTCCAGGCCTTTGCAGATCAGTGTTTGGCTTAGTTTGAGGGACTTACTATTTATAGTAAGTCAATTTGGCAGTAATGCTATTTTTAGTCAGGGCACCTGGACACATGGGGGTTATACAGTGTTGACCCCAGCTTCAGACGACATGCCAAAATATTGAATATTGAGAGAGATATTAATATTTAATTTGTTAAATTATTTAATTAATTTAAGGGAATATTATAAAGTTATAATTTAACTTTATAAAAGTATTGAGCCACTTAAATATTATAAAGGGTGATTAAATGGTAAATCAAAATGGTACGCCCAAGTTGAGTTAATTATTTAAAAGGGGTATCAAGTGTCTTAAATACATTTTAAATGTATTAAAACCCTAACCAAGAAGTCATGCCATTTTGGGGGAGATATATGGAGCAAAGAGCAATTCGACCTCAATTATTCAATTGAGCATTTGACATTGATTTCTTTTGGCTTCTTGGAAGTTTGTGCCTGAGACTAGGGTTTCATGCATTTTATCAACATTGGAGAACGGAAATTCTTCAGAGTTTGCAATCTTGAAGCTGTGAAAGACCAGTTGAATCATTGCTTCAGAGGGGCTTCATTCTGGAGTCCATTTGTGTTTGGATCATATTTATTCTTCAGTTTATTTGCAGATTTCAATAAGGAAGGGGGCTTATTAGCTGAGGCGCCTTTATTCATCAACTACTGACACCCAATAAATAGGTTGTACATTTCCTATTGCTGGCCGTACATTCTTCACAAGGACACGTGCAACTTCTGGCTGGGGCGTGTAAGCTAGAGGCTGAAACACCTCCCCTTTGTGGCTTCTGATTGCTTCTCCTTGGACGCCTAGCACATTCTGGCTATTTCATTCAATTTCCAGCGTGGAGAAATCAGATCTAGAAGTGGGCGATTGATTTAAGCAGTTTCATGTATTGCTGGTTTGTTCCAGAAGTTTCTTTATTTAATAAAGCTAAGGACCTCCGGGTATGTTTCTCTGAATAAGATATACTTGTTAGCAATTGCCAGATACGTAATAAAGTTGCAACTTCTCAGTAGTTTATTGATTGCTCAATTCATTCTTAATTCTTTGTTAAATCTTGCCTGACAACATTTTATTTGAATACTATAAATTCATCAAAACAACAAGAAAACACAAAAACAGTGCATTCAACATCTACAGGTAGAGTTAGAACCATCAAGGTTCTTATAGTGGTATCAGAGCTCTAATCCTGCCACCTTGGAGGGTTAGAAGTTCTTATGCAGCCACATCAGGTTGGGCTACACAAATATTACACACGCAGGAGAGCAGAATTTCAGGGAAATCAGTTTGAGGAAATACCATTAGAAATAATGGGAGACAGGGATGGTGGTGAGCCCACCCATAAACCATGGTAATAATGAGGACCAAGAAGCCAGAGATATTTTGAGGAATCTTGCAACTGGGCAACAAGTAGCTAATGTGTTGCAGTAGCTTACTACAACCATTCAACATATGACTATTCCTGGGAGACCGAATTGGGGACAAGAAGAAGATGGGAGTGTTGTTGGAGGCCCAAGGATCAAAATAACACCCACACACACCTATGACAGGCCTACGTGCCCTACATTTGTGAGAAATGAACCTGAAGAGGGGGACGTGGATGAGGAGGAAGGTGATGTGGTCTTTGTAGATAATGTGATGACATTGCATGATGAGTGGGAAGCATTACCACTGAGAGTTAAGGATCATCTTAACTTTGACAAGTTCATGAGTTAGAAGAGAGAGCACAACAGGATTAGGACTGACAGGAGACCAAGGAATAAAAATAATGACCTTAGACATGCTACTAGCAAGCTCACACTCCACACATTTGATGGTAGCGGTAAGGTTACAGCTAGAGCTTGGGTTAGCAAGTTGGATACTTTCTTGACCCTACATCCTATGGCAGAAGAGGATGCCATTAAGTTTGCCGCTTTGCATTTAGATGGTGTAGCCCATTACTGGTGGCACCATGGGATGGTTACCTTGCAGCATGACTTCATCACTTCATACCAGGAGTTCACTGACAGGCTAGTTGAGTGCTTTGACAAAAGAGATCCAGAGTTGTACTTCAGAGATCTAGCTTAGCTGAAACAAATGGGTAGTTTGGAATCTTACATTGGTGAATTTCAGAAGCTCTCAGTCATGGTGACAAGTATCTCTGAGAGGAGGCTTGTCATATTATTCGTTGAAGGTCTTTATGAGCCCATGAGAGGTTGGATCAAGGCATTTGATCCCCCTTCTTTGTAGGAGGCTATGAGGAAAGCTCATAGTATGGCACTTACAGCTCCTCGTAGTAAGTTCAATCCCAAACCATCTTCATCTTTTAATGACAGCAAATCAGATCCAAAGAAAACAAAGAATGCTGATCAAAAGAGGAATTTGCAGCCCCTTTGGATAGGGAAACAATTAATGATTTGCGTAGGAGGAGATTGTGTTTTTATTGCAAGGGTCCCTATGATGAAAATCATGATTGTCCTCTAAGGCTTAAGGGTAAAAACAGACAAATGGAGTGGTACTATGAGGATGAAAGCATGACTGATATAACAAACCAGCAAGCTGATCAACAGGTTTTGGGGGCTGAAAACTCAGAAAATGAAGTTGAAAATGAAGGAGAAATGATGCTACAGGAAGCTCATATTTCTAGCATGCAAAGGGAAGGTTCCTTCAGGTTGGGTGGGCTCTTGGCTGGTCAAAGAGTTAGCTCTTTGCTTGATACAGGTGCAACTCACAATTTCATAGATGCATGGTTGGTGGCAAAGCATGGAATTCAAACTCAGGAGTTTGAAGGGATAAGGGTAAAAGTTGCTGATGGTTACACTCTCAAGTGTGAGAGGATGATTCTCGATCTTCCTATGAAACTCAATAACTGTAATGACCCCCACTCAATAGCACCTCCGGAGATCACGTAGCCTTTTAATTCCCGGGGCTAACGTTGATATTGAGGGAATCCTTTAATTAATTACTAATATTGGCCAAAGGTTCAAATTAATCTTAAGTGGTGACTTGGGTAATTAATTAAATCACTTTATTAAGTGACTTTGGGGAAGCATTCTTAAGTGACATATGATTTATTTATAACATCACTTTATAAAGAGTTACTTATTTTGGCATTGTGAAAATACATAAATGACTTACAAATTATTAAATATTTCCTTATCAAAAGTCACAGGTGTTTTTGAAGGGGAAATACAAAAAAGAAGAAACTCACTTTTGATCGCACCTTTTGAATGAATATTTTCCTCTGGCAAGAATGGCGAACTCTTTGAGTTGTGGGTTTTGGAAACCCTAAATCTGTTTCAGTTGGGGAATGAATCAACCCTAGCAGATAGTTGTTGCATTTTGGGATCCAGATTTGAAGGTCGAGTTGAAGGCGCACTAATCTCCAACAAGGGATCAGATGCGAGCATTTTCTATGAGGAACTGAGCAGCAAAAAGGGAAAAACGTGATTGCTAAGGGAGGATGACCACCATAACAGAGTTAATCTTGGTTGTGATCACATTTTGGGAAGTTGAGGAGTGGCGTGTGCTTTATCTCAGGCTTAATGTGTCCCTGCACAAGGAAAAACGAGTGTTAGAGTATTCTCCAGTTGCTACTCACACCAACCCTACATTATGAGGACATCTCATGCATTTCTAGGTTGATGACGTCTTGTCTTCTAGGTCTGGGTACTTTCAAGTGTTTTGTCATTAAAGTTATATGTGCTGGTTGCTATAATACTTGTTTGTGAAGAATCCTGGCTGGGTTGTTTAAAATGTAGCTGATGGTTCTATATGTTTGTCATTGAAATCTCCAGAAATTTGGTTGTCAATGCTGCTACAGTTATCTTATTACATCTGTTTCACAATCAGCATGTATTTTGAGTTTTAAAAACAGAACAAGCCTCTCTATTTGCTGGTGTTTGGCATAAAAGAGGTACTCTTAGCCCTTAATATTTTTGAATCAGCAAATTATCATATCTAATATGGTTTGATGCTTAGTGGGATGATTATATAAACTGAAAAATGAAATTTTGAGCTTGTACTGACATATCATTAGTACGCAAAAATGCTGAAAATGAAATCTGGGTAGGCTGTATGTAATTCTCAGACACTGTAAACTCAGCAAAGGGACATTCTAATTGCTATCATGATTTAAAAGTTGTCACTAGAACTGCTGTATTGTGAGAGTGTTGCTTGCTTATATGCCATTTGTTTATTTCATGCATGCAAATAACCCATGTGATTTATCTGAACTAATATTCAAAACGAGCTCCCTTCAAATCAAACAAATCGTACACCAAAAACACTCCATTTTGAGGGAACGTTACGGCTAGAAAATTATATTAGTCAAACCAATATTCGGACCAGTATTTGATGTAAATCCAAAGACACAAAATCAAAAAGATTGAGTCAGAATTAGGAAAGCACCTTACAGTGGTATCAGAGCTAGCATTCTTGCCAGCCTGTGTGTAGTTGGGTCATGAACGAAGACATCCCAGTTATCAACCCGCTTGACATCCATTATAGAAGAGTGAGAAGAGGGTTGGGACCATTTGAATTCATGGGGGATAGAGAAGAAATACCTAAGGGCAGTACCCAACACATACTGAATGACCTAGCTAGAGGTCAAGCACAACAAATAGCGCAGCTTGTTCAACAACTTGTAGGTTGTAGAAACAAAAACAATGGAAATAATGGCAATAATGGTCAGAATGGGCATAATGGTGGACATGATAATAATGATACAACTCAGAGCAATGCTAAGGCAGCTAGTAGGGTGACCCCGAGGCCTCTCATGCCTCAATTTTTGGGTGGACAGCCTGCTGGAAACCAGGAGCAACAAGTACAAGGAGAGGGATTCACAGATTATTTGAGAGAATATCAATCGTTGGGGGATGAGTTCCATGCTACCATGTCATTGGTGGATTTTTGCATTATCAAGTATAGGAATAGACCCAAAAATAACAATAGAGGACAGTAGAACTAGGATCTACAACTCAAGGTTGGGAAACTCACAATCCCTTCCTTTGATGGGTCTAGTAAATGCACAGCCAGAGCGTGGGTACAAAAGTTGGACACTTATTTCCAGCTAAACCCCATGTTGGAGACAGAGGCTATTAAGTATGCTACGCTACACTTGGATGGTGAGGCACATGAGTGGTGGTATCATGGGCTTATCACTTTAGGGCATGCCAACATCACTTCCTATTTGGAATTCACACAGAAAATGATCCAGAGTTTCATTTCCGTGATTAGCACAGCTTAAGCAAAATGGATCAGTAGATACTTATATTTCAAATTTTCAGCGGTTGGCAGTCATGGTGACAGATATTTCAGAGCAGCGGTTAGTTAAGCTCTTCATTGAGGGTTTATCTGAACCCCTTCGTGGTTGGATCAAGGCCTTCAAAACCGATCCCCTACAGGATGTGATCACTAGAGCTAGATATATGGAGTTCTCCACACCTGACAACAAACCCTCTTTTAAACCTTTCGTTCCTCAGAAGAACAAGGGCAAAAAGTCTTTTCAGAAGAAGGGAAACAAGAAAAGTGATCCAAATGAGGAGTGTCGCAAGGAATGCAGAATTAAGGGAATTTGTTATCATTGCAAGGAACGTTGGGAGCCAGGTCACCGTTGCCTAGGAAAAGGCAAGGCTCACCTTATTGAGGTTGTGTCAGAGGATGAGAGTAGTGATGATGAGCCTTCTCAGGATAATGATGATAGCAATTCAGATGAGGGGCAACCACAGGGAGAGGCTAAGAGTGGTATCATTGCTACCTTATCAGGCACCCCTAGATTCAACTCTTTTAGAGTTAGGGGATTTTTACAGGGACATCACATAGCAATGTTGATTGATAGTGGGGCCATCCACAACTTTATCAATGCAGCCCTAGTTGAGAAGCATACACTACCCGTAGAGGACTTTGAAGGATTTAATGTAATGGTGGTAGATGGCTATAAATTGAGATGCACTCGGAGGGTCCCACAATTGCCTATTACCTTGGGAAATTACACAACCACAGATGACTTTTATGTGGTGGATTTGGGTGACACTCATGCTATACTTGGATTCAGTGGTTACACTCATTAGGGAAATATTCACAGAATTTTCAGACCATGGAACTTAACTTCAAGACAGCAGAGGGGCAACGAGTAGTGCTTAGAGGCATGACTAGTGGATCAGCTAAGGTTGTGTTTGCTAGATGCATGGAGAGCATTTTCCGACATGATGACATAGCTTGGGCAGTGGAGTGTTTGATCACTACCAAGGAGTCTTTAGATTTAGGGCAGCCATATCATGTTGACATTCAGGAGCTATTGGGTAAACATGATAGAGTTTTTGGAGAGATACCTCCAGGGAGACCACCCGATCGTGGTTTTGAGCATACCATTGAGTTGGAGGAGGGGGCCAAGCCAGTGATCACTACCCCCTATCGTCATCCTAAGAAATTCAAGGATGAGATCGAGAAAGCAATCAAAGAGTTGCTTGAGATGGGACACATTAAACTGAGTTCCAGTCCATTTGCTTCTTCTGTGGTTTTGGTGAAGAAGAAGGATGGAACCATGCAGATGTGCATTGACTACCGTGCTCTTAATAAGAAAACCATTAAGAACAGGTACCCCATACCCAAGATAGATGAGCTGTTGGATGAACTTCATGGGGCGGTGTATTTTTCAAAGATTGACCTTCGTTCAGGGTACCATCAGATAAGAGTCAGGGAGCAGAACATACACAAAACAACATCCCGTTGTCACTATGGGCACTATGAGTTCTTGGTCATGCCATTTGGTTTGACAAACTCACCTGACACATTTCAATCCTGCATGAATCATATATTTAATAAGTAGTGTTGTGACCTTTTCACACATCGCCCCATTCAAGATGGGGACCCCTAATTTTTGCTCCATTCTGGTCTTTTTGGCTTTGGTTCTTGGTCTCTCTCTCTCCCTCTGTCTCTTTTCTATGGTCTGCTTTCCGGGATTTCTCCGCCTTTGAGCTTAAAACGTGAAATTTTGGCCAAGTTTGAAAATTAGGGTTTCATCTTTCCTGGTCAGTCCAAGGTCGAACAAAGTGAATTAATTGAAAATTGAACTTAACGTTGTTGTTAGTGTGTTTCCAGCAGACTCTCAGCAAAATTTATCAGATTCTAAGATACTTACTATTTTTGGTAAGTATGAAATTACATGCAGTTCTTCAGCTATTTTGAGATTCCAACAGTCACACGGCATTCAGAGCACATCAGACTGCTCGCATGCAAAGTTTGAGCGAAAACAGACAACTTACTATTTTTAGCAGTCCAGCTTTCGGGACAAATTTCAGGGCTCAGATGCAGAGTTTTTCTTTGCATGTTGGCATATTCCTTCTGGGTTTTTCGAGACCTTTGCAACGATATAACATGCAAAACGAGACGACAACTTTCAGAGTTTAGCCTTTCGGGGCTATTTTTAGGGTTTGCATGTCGAGTTTCTTTTGCATGTCTGGATATTCCTGATGAGTTTTTCGAGAGCTTCGCGATGGTTGACATGCAAACGGAGATCTCACTCAGTAAGGAACTTGCTATTTTTAGCAGGTGTGTCCCGGCAGCCGCTTCCCAAATAGTTCAGATTCACGAGCTAATCGCAATACCATAGAAACGAAGAGAAACAGAGTTCATTTGATATGCATGCAAAGCAAATTAGGTTTCCAACTTCGGAGCCTAAAAATAGGCGTAAAAAGTCAAAATTTTCGAAAACCGGTGTAAACCACCGCGATCAGCATCCTTCAGGCTATCTGCTGGTGAAATTTCAAGTCAAACAGAGCACTTACTATTTATAGTAAGACAATTTGGAAACTGGCTAAAAATAGTAAATCAAGTGCATGTGTCAGTGTCAGCCAACAGGTCACGAGGTGAGGAGCGCCTCATTAAAATTTCAAATCAATCGGAGCAATGGAGCTATCAGAAACGAGAGGTTACTATTTATAGTAAACCACCTTCAAAAGCATGCTAAAAATAGCAGGGTAACTAAAAGTGGCAGTGTCGACAGGACAACGAGGTCGTAAGGATGCAGTGTGCGAAATTTCAAGACGTTCCGAGCTTCAGAGGTGCAAAATTCAGAGAACTTACTATAAATAGCAGGGCATGGAGGAGCAGGCAGAAAGAAAGAAAAACGCCTAAGTGTTGAAAATATCCTCTTGCCACCCTAAAATGCACCCTCATCCAGCTGGCATGTGATAAAATTTTTCTAAGCGACGAAGATATCCTGCTCATACCTCCAAATGCGCCCATGCTTGAGAAGCTGACAAAAAGTCAAGAAAAATGGCTAAGTCCGAGAAAATCCTTCAGCATAGGCAAAATGCACCCACCTTGAGGAAGGGAAGTTGAAATTTTTTCTAAGTGTTAAGAATATCCTCCACCTACATCAAAATGCGCCCAAGGGATAGGTGGTCAAAGAAAAGTCAACATGTTACATCCTCCACACATGCTAAAATGCGCCCTCAAGGAAAAGCTGGTGAGAGCTCAAAATTTTTCTAAGTATGAAGTTTATCCTCCTCCTATGGTGAAATGCGCCCAAAAACAAATGAGTCAAAGTAGTCAACAAAACTTATCCTCCTCTCACCCCAAAATGCGCCCATTTGAGGCCATATGAAGACAAAACGAGGAAGCTCAAGAGTCATGTTGAGGTTTCATTCTTCTCTCTCCTTTGAATGCGCCCATACAAAGCCAAAAGGGAGGGTGGCGTTTAAAGTTTATCCTCCTTCATGCATGAAATGCGCCCAAATAAGGGCAAGTAAAGACAAAAACAAAGAGGGAATATTCCAAAGGAGGTGGCATTGCAGATTTTCATCCTCCTAGACATGTAAAATGCGCCCAAAACCAAGAAAGTCAACAAGTCAAGAGGCTTTATCCTCCTCTCACCCCAAAATGCGCCCAAGGTGAATATTGCTATGGCGTTAAAATAAGAATATCCTCCTCTACATAAGAAATGCGCTCAAGTTCAAAAGGGTCAAACTAGTCAACAATTTACATCCTCCTCCTAGGCTCAAATGCGCCCAAGTTGAAGTTGTAAAAGTAAGTGTAAGGTGGTGAATAAGGTAAGAGGTAAGTGAATACTCCTAGGCGTGGTCAAAGCAAGATAAATGCTAGGCGTTTTTTTTATTATTTTCTCTCAAGTGTGTTATATGCGCCAGGGGTGATGGGAGTTATAAGTGTTAAAAAATGCTAGGCGTGTGAGGTGTGAAAATAAGATGCTAGGCGTGGTGAAGTGATGTGTTAGAAAATATTCGAAGGTGGTGGAAATAAAAATGCTAAGTGTGTTATGCGCCTAGAGTCTGAAGTGGAATGTGAAATAAAGCAACTTGCTAGGTGGTGAAAATTTTCAAAAGCAAGGATGAGTATCCTCCTTCATATGCAATATATGCCTAAAGTGTGGATGATAAATAAAAAAATAAAATATTGCCAAGGCCTTGGGACTTCAAATAAATATTTTCAAGTGTGAAATGGTGAGCGAGAAATGAAAAATGCTAGACGCCCTCATGGAAATTTTTCATAGTGAAGTTAATGTTTTTCTCACTGGCAAACAAATAAAATTTTCTAAGGCAAATTCTCAGAGTGCAGGATGATTAAAATATTTTCTAAGGCAAAAATATTTTCTTCTCAGAAAATACGCCTTGGGCTCAAGGAGGTGAAATTTTTCGAAGCACGAGCAAATTAGTCAGTGGATGGAGTCCGGTGATGCCAGCTGCACAGGAACAAAAATATTTTCAAGTCAGAGCAACAAGAAATCTTCACAAATGTGAAAAACGGATTTAAATTTCTCAGAGAATATTTTCTAAGGTTCAAAATTCAAGAAAATTAAATGAACCCATTCGTTGTGCACCCATGGGTTCATCGCGTTTCAGAGAAAATTTTCTTCTGGGTATTGAAGATTATCGATAAGGAATGGATTTTAAAGTCTTCCGTGCTTCACCAACACTTTTTCAGTGAAGATTTTTGATGGGCACTAAATTGATGAGTTTTCCTAAGGGAAACTTGAAAATTTTCTAAGGCAAGTGTGAAGAAAATGTGTTTTCAAGGTGAAATTCTCCAGACGATGGATTTGAAAGGAATTGCCTAGGTGAATTTGCCCAAGCTCTTAGGGAGGATAGTTTTCTTGAGCCAGAGATGAATAAAATCAAGGTTGTCAGGGCTCCAGCAAGTGAAATGAATTTCTTGAAGATGCAGTTGAAATGAATTTCTCAAAGATGATGCGCCCTTGAGGAAGATGCGTTGAAAATTTGGCTAAGGCATGAAGAATTTGAACGTGAAGTTGGCTAGTGAAGGCGATGAACGCTTGGAGATCAAAACATGAAAATCCTGGTAAGTGAGTTAAGTTTACATTATGAAGTGTTCTAATGCTTTTCTCCTTGCTTGTTTTGCAGGATGAGCGTGGAGGCCAGAGCACAATGACTTGAAGTGGTGAAGCGCGATGATATCACAACCTTCGGAGGAAGATAAAGTTATAAGTTTCACATGGAAGAAAAAGTTGCAAGAAATTGGCTAAGTGTTAGCTCAAGTGACAAGGAAGTCAAAGAACAACGCCAAGAAAGAAGATCAGGAATAGTGTGAACGCATCTACAAACGGAATCTTCTAGAAGGAATAATGGACATTATGGCTCATTTATTACCCCACTCTCCTTTGTGGCGGTTTTTAGGGCATATCTTGTTTAGGGCTGAGGTGGCATGATTTTAGCCACTCTATTGATTGTAACCCTAGCCGTCTTTTGGGACTTGGCTAGCTATATAAAGGGGGAGTCCCCCTCATTTGTAATTCATTAGAAGTAGAATTTAGACGTCAGACTAGAGAGTAGAGCGGAGGTGCTTTAGTTGTAATATCTTAGCATAGTAGTTTAGATTGAAAAGGAAGGAAAGTCTTCCCCTTTGGATACTTTGTAAGAAGTTGTCATGTATGCTTTCATAATAAAAGAATTTTCATTGATGGTGAATTCTTCTTTGTTGTGAGTAGTTGTTGAGGCTTCTTCGTCCTTCCAATTCACGTAGCATCTTTGAAGTAGCTTAAAGTAAAGTAGTTTTCACTTTCATGCAAGTAGATGTTAGTTGTGGACTTGTGGTGTTAATTGAGGCAACTTCATTTCTATCCATACCACTAGCGGCTTGCTGACGGCAGGTCTGCCTTGTGTGGTCAACTGGAAACTTTACAAACTTAACTTCGATTGTGATTCATGTGTTTGTATGCGTCGTTCTGATGGTGCTTACATGTTGAGTTATAATTTGAAAACCTCTTGTCACTCCCTTGAAGATTGCACCGACTTTGTGTAAGTTGTCCAACGTGAGGCGGAGCAGAGTCTGGTCGAAGTCTGTCGAGATTGATCCCACATTCCATCCTTAGATAAAAGATTAACTTCTTAGGCCCTACACCCCTTTTTAATTCAGTTCATTTCCGGTTAGGATTAGGAAACTTGTGCTCATTTGCCAAATCATTCGAATTACACGCAAAGCCCTTAGTCTACTGTCTGTTGTCAGCTATCGAACAATTGTGTAAGTCCCCTCGTGAGAACACAGCAACTCACATCAAACCAACTGAGGGTATTCTAAGTATTCAGAACCTTGGAGTTGAAAGCATGATCTTACTCGCAATCTTAGCATGCTGAATACTTTGTTCAAGAGAGGATAGAGTATCCGTTGGGAAACTTTATTCTGTGTTGGTGCGGTCTCAAAAACCACGTCAACAAGTAGTTGCGCAAATACTTGTTGGTGTTCTTTGATGACTTGCTCATTTACAGTTAGACTTGGGAGGAGCATTTGAGACATCTTGACGAGATCTTGAGTATCATGGAGGAGCAGTCACTCTACGCTAAGGCTTCAAAATGCGAGTTTGGCCTTAGAGAGATATTATATTTGGGGCATGTGATCAATGTAGAGGGAGTACAGGTCCATCAAGAGAAGATATAGGTGATACTTGATTGTCCACCACCTAGGACACTCATAGAGTTGCGAGGCTTCTTTGGATTATGCAGTTACTATAGGCGGTTTGTGAGTGGATTTTCACAGTTGGGAGCACCTTTGACAAATTTGACAAAGAAAGGTGCATTTAGTTGGTCAGAGGAGACAGCGAGCTTTTGATAAGCTCAAGGAGGTGATGAGTAGTTGCCCAGTATTGGCGCTTCCAGATTTCACACAGCCGTTTGTTTTAGAGTGTGATGCCTCAGGTGAGGGCATAGGAGCGACGTTGATGCAAAACAGACACCCCATAGCTTTTGAGAGTCGTAAGTTTAGGGGACCAGAGAGACTATACTCCATCTATGATAAGGAGATGCTCGCCATTATGCATGCCTTGGCGAAATTCAGACAGTACTTAGTTGGAGGGAAGTTTGTGGTGAGGACCGATCACAACAATCTCAGATACTTCTTGGAGCAGAGGGATTTGAATGAGAGGTAGCAAAAGTGGGTTAGCAGGATATAGGCATATGACTTTGATATAGAGTATGTGAAGGGAAAAAAGAATGTTGTGGCAGACGCCCTCTCCAGGAGACCTTCAGCTTGCTCACTTTCAGAGATTTCCGCAGACTAGAAATCCCTCTTGTTGGCAGAGTACTCCAAGAATAAGTTTGCTTGTGAGTTGTGATGGATGGGTTGATTCAGGATGACAGGTACCGAGTGGTGGACGATGTGATTTACTACAAGGATAGGATTTACTTGGTGCCAGAGTCTAGATTGAAGGAGAAGATATTGCAGGCTTCTCATGACACTCCCTTAGCAGGCCATTAGGGCTATTTCAAGACTTACAGATAGGTCAGAGAGAGGTTCTCTTGGAAGGGCCTCAAGGATGATGTATTGAGACATGTTAGGGAGTGTGTGACTTGTCAATAGAACAAGTCAGAGCATACACATCCAGCCGGATTACTACAGCCATTGCCTATCCCAGAGCAGAAATGGGAGAGCATTTCTATGGACTTCATCACAGGTCTACCTAAGGTACATGGGAGAGATAGTATCTATGTGGTGGTGGATCAGTTGACGAAGTACGCTCACTTCTTTGCTATCTCGACAGAGTACAGGGCTCCACAGGTGGCTGAGTTATTTTTTAGGGAGATTTTCAAATTGCACGGGTTACCCCGGTACATAGTCAGTGACAGGGATAGTAGATTCATGAGTGCATTTTGGCAGGAGCTGTTTAGGTTGGCAGGTACTGAGTTGACTCCGAGCACGAGTTATCACCCTTAGACAGATGGTCAGACAGAGATTGTGAACAAATGGATTGAGGGGTGCTTGCACAACTACATTGCAGGACAACAGCGAGCATGGATTAAGTGGTTGCACTTGGGGGAGTATTGTTATAATACCACTTATCATATGTCCATTGGGATGAGTCCTTTTAGAGCCTTGTACAGTTATGATGCACCTTCATTCATGGAGATGGCTTTTGGTGAGAGCAGGGCTCCCAAAGCCAAGGAATGGATTCAGGAGAGTCAGGATATCTTGAGGGCACTCAAAGATAACCTACAGGTGGCACAGAATCAGCAAAAGACATATGCTGATAGACACAGGGTTAAGCGCAGCTTTGAGGTCGATGATTTGGTATACCTTTGCTTGCGACCCTATAGACAGTCTTCTCTTAAGAAGAGCGGAGCTGAAAAGCTCAGGCCTAGATTCTATGGACCTTACAGGATTATCAGGCAGGTTGGAGAGGTAGCATACGAGTTGGAGCTACTAGAGAGCAGCAAGATTCATAATGTATTTCATGTTTTGTGCCTCAAGAAGGCACTGGGTCAGCAGGTTACTTCTTCTTCAGAGCTTCCACCGTTCGATGAGGAGGGACATTTGGTCCTAGTTCCTGAGGAGATTGTGGACACACGAGAAAGGAGGTTGAGGAATAGGGTGGTGAAGGAGTTGTTGTGACCTTTTCACACATCGCCCCATTCAAGATGGGGACCCCTAATTTTTGCTCCATTCTGGTCTTTTTGGCTTTGGTTTTTGCCTCCCTCTCTCTCCGTCTGTCTCTTTTCTATGGTCTGCTTTCTGGGGACGTTCCCGTCTGCAAGTTTCAACGTGATTTTGGCCAAGTCTGGAAATTAGGGTTTGAGTCTTCCTAGTCAGTCCGAGGTCGAGTGAAGTAAGTAACTTGAAACAGAGCTTAACATTGTTGTCAGTATGCTTCCAGCACGCTCCCAGCAAATTTTCATCGGATTTTGAGGTACTTACTATTTTTAGTAAGTGTGAAATTACGGGCAATTTGTCAGCATTTTTGAGATTCCGACAGTCACACTGAGTTCAGAGCGCATCAAACTGCTCGTGCACAAAATTTGAGCAAAAACAGACCACTTTCTATTTTTAGTAGTCCAGCTTCCGGGGCAAATTTCGTGGTTTAGATGCGTGGTTTTTCTTTGCATGTTTGGATATTCCGGTTTTTCGAGACCTTCTATGATATAGCATGAAAAACGAGACACTACTTTCGCGGCCTTCCGAGGCTATTTTTACGTCGTCTTTTGCATGTCTGGATATTCCTTCTGGGTTTTTCAAGACCTTCGCGATGGTGTGACATGCAAACAGAGATACTCACTCAATAAGGAACTTGCTATTTTTAGCAGGTATGTCCCGGCAGCCGCTTCCCAGCAATTCAGAATCACGAGCTGATCGCAGTGCCACAGAAACGAGAGCAAACAAAGATCATTTGATATGCATGCAGAGCGAATTAGGGTTTCCAGCTTCGAGACCCAAAAGGAGGCATAAAAAGTCAAAATTTTTGAAAACCGGTGTAAACCACCGCGATCAACATTCTTCAAGCTATCTGCTGGTGAAATTTCGAGTCAAACGGAGCACTTACTACTTATAGTAAGTCAATTTGGAAACTGGCTAAAAATAGTAAATCAGGTGCATGCGTCAGTGCCAGCAGTAAGGTCACGTGGTGAGGAGCGCCTCATCCAAATTTCAAGTTAATCGGAGCAGTGGAGCTATCAGAAACAAGAGGTTGCTATTTATAGCAAATCACCTTTAGAAACGTGCTAAAAATAGCAGGGTGATTAAAAGTGGCAGGGTCGACAGAACAACAAGGCCATGAGGATGCAATATGCAAAATTTCAAGTCATTCCGAGCTTCAGAGATGCAAATTCAAAGGACTTACTATAAATAGCAGGGTGTGGAAACTGGCGAAAACGAAGGAAAAAAATTCTAAGTCTGAAGCTTGTCCTGCAGCCATGGCTAAATGCGCCCACCTTGAAGGCAAGTTGCTAAATTTTTTTCTAAGTATAAGTTTCATCCTGCTCAGGGGGTAAAATGAGCCCAACTTGAAGAAAAAAGCTAAAAAATTGTCTAAGTATAAAAATCCTCCTGCCACCCCAAAGTGCGCCCAAGCTAGAAATGGTCAAAGCAGTCAACAACTGTCATCCACCAGCTACATGAAAATGCGCCCAAAAGGCAATGAGGTCAAACAAGTCAAAGTTTTTTATCCTCCTCACCCTTCAAAATGCGCCCACATGCTAGCAAGAAACATAAAAAAAATTCTAAGGCAAGAAACTTATCCTCCTCTATGGGAAAAATGCGCCCAAAAGCATGCATGTCAAGACGAAAACGGAGAAGTTGAAAGGTCACATGTAGGCGTTTGAAAAGTTTATCCTCCATCAAGGCTGAAATGCGCCCAAGATGAATCAAGTCAACGAAGTCAAAGAGTTTTGTCCTCCTCACCCCTCCAAATGCGCCCAAGTTTATGTGGTAAAAGGTAAGTGAATGGAGTGAAAGGTGGTAAATAAGGTGAGAAATGCTCCAAGGCGTGGTGAACACAGGGTAAATGCTAGGCGCGCCCAAGATAGTAGGCCTTAGTGAATTTTTTTCATGGCATGCGAGGTGGTAAAGATGAGTGTTGGGCGTGATGTCCCTCTTCAAGTGCTAGGTGCCTAAGGTGGTAAAGTGTTAAGAGTTTTTTTTTTTAAGGCGTGGTGAAGTAATATGCCAAAGGGTGGAAATGAATGCCAAGGCGTGATTTTCTTTAAGTGTTGGAGAATTTTCTAAGGCATGTAAGGGGAAACAAATGCTAGGCGTAATTCTCTTCAAGAATGCTATGCGCCTGGGGTGATGAAGAAAAATGCAAAATGGTGAGTGAGGGGTAAAATATGCTAGGCGCCTTCATGAAAATTTTCTGAGTGAAGTTGGTATTTTCACAGGCAAAGTTGATTGAGCTGGATATAAAATTTTCTAAGACAAAATTTCCAAGATGATTTAAAATTTTTCTAAGGCAAAATATTTTCTCCTTAGAAAAAACGCCTAAGTCTGATAAAGTGATAAAATCTTTTTCCTGTAGTCCGAGTGAAGTTGCCAGTGGTGAAGTCGGTGAATGCCAGCTGCACGGGTTGATAAAAATTTTCCAAGTCAAAGCAACAGGACCTTCACAGATGCAAAGAACGGATTTAAATTTCACAGGGAAATAATTTTCTAAGGTTCAAAATTCAAGAAAATCAAATGAACCCGTTCGTTGGGTACCCATGGGTTCGATGCGTTCTGGAGAAAATTTTCTTCTGGGTATTGAGGATTATTGATGAGGAATTGATTTTAAAGTCTTCCATGCTTTGCTTTGGCCTCCGGGATGAGGATTTCAAGTGGGCACGAGGTTGATGAGTTTTCCTAAGGGAAACTTGAAAATTTTCTAAGGCAAATGTGAAGAAAATGTGTTTCCGAGATGAAATCCTCCAGATGATGGATTTGAAAGAAACTGCCTAGGTGAATCTGCTTAAATCCTTCGTGAAGATAGTTTTCTTGAGCCAGAGGTGAATAAAATCAAAGTTGTCAGAGCTCCAGCGAGTGAAATGAATTTCTTGAAGATGCAGTTGAAGTAGATGATACGCCTTTGAAGAAGATGGATTGGAATTTGGCTAAGGCATGAGGAATCATGAAGGAGGTGGAAGTTGACTAGCGAGGATGATGAACGCTTGGCGTTAGAGCGTGAGAATTAGGTAAGTGAGGTGCATTTATATTATAAAGTGTTCTAATACTCTTCTCCTTGCTTGTTTTGCAGGAGGAATGTCGAGGCCAGAGCACGATGTCTGGAAATGGTGAAGCACGATGATATCACAACCTTTGAAGGAAGATAAAGTTGCAAGTTTCAATCTCGAAGGAGGAAAAGGTTTCAAGAAATTGGCTAAGTGTCAGTTCAAGTGACAAAGATGAAGACCCTCAGGTTGAAGAAGTTGAAGAACAAAAGTCAAGAAGAAGATCAAGAATAGTGTGAACGCATCTACAAACGGAATCTTCTAGAAGGATGATGGTGGACATTATGGCGCATTTATTACCCCACTCTCCTTTGTGGCGGTTTTTAGGGCAAATCTTGTTTAGGGCTAAGGTGGCATGATTCTAGCCACTCTATTGATTGTAACCCTAGCTGTCTTTTGGGACTTGGCTAGCTATATAAAGGGGGAGTCCCCCTCATTTGTAATTCATTAGAAATTAGATTTAGAGGCAGAAGCAGAGCTTAGAGAAGGAGTAGAGAGCAATTAGATAGTTGATAGTATAGTTTAGATTGAAAAGGAAGGAAAGTCTTCCCCTTGGATACTTTGTAAGAAGTTGTCATGTATGCTTTCATAATAAAAGAATTTTCATTGATGGTGAATTCTTCTTTGTTGTGAATAGTTGTTGAGGCTTCTTCGTCCTTCCAATTCACGTAGTAACTTGAAGTAGCTTAAAGTAAAGTAGATTTCATTTCATGCAAGTATTTAGTAGTTGTGGAATGTGGTGCTTGATTTGAACAAGACTTCGCTTGTCCATACCACTAGCGGGCTCGCTGACGGTGGGTTCGCCTTGCGTGGTCAACTGAAAATTTGTGAAACTTAACTTCGATTATGATTTACACGTTGGCATGCGTCGTTGTGATGGTGTCTTCATGCTAAATCGTGATCTGAACATCTTAAGTCATTCCTCTGAAGATTGCACCAGTTCCGCGGAAGCTGTCCGAAGTGAGGCAAAACAGAGCTTGGTTGAAGTCTGTGAGAATTGATCGCCGTGTCCCACGCCTTAGAGTAGAACATAAACTTCTTAGGCCCTACACCCCCTTTTAAATTCAGTTTATTTCTGGTTAGAATTAGGAAACTTGTGCTCATTTGCCAAATCATTCGAATTACACGCAAAGCCCTTAGTCTGCTGTTTGTTGTTAGCCGTCGGACAATTGTGTAAGTCCCCTTGAAATACCAGCAATATCACATCGAGCCAAACTGAGCCTATTCGCACTTAAGGAACCTTGGAGTTGAAAGCATGATCTTACTCGCAATCTTAGTATGCTAAATACTTTGTTCAAGAGAGGATAGAGCGTCCGTTGGGAAACTTTATTCTGTGTTGGTGCGGTCTCAAAAACCACGTCAACAGGAGTATTTGGTGAGATGGAAAGATTTGCCAACCGAGGATGCCACATGGGATTATGAGCAAATTCTACAACACCCGCGCTTGCAATTGCTTGAGGACAAGCAATTTCGGGAAGGGAGGACTGTAATGTCCCCCACTCGATTGCACCTCCGGAGATCACGTAGCCTTTTAATTCCTGGGGCTAATGTTGATATTGAGGGAATCCTTTAATTAATTACTAATATTGGCCAAAGGTTCAAATTAATCTTAAGTGGTGACTTGGGTAATTAATTAAATCACTTTATTAAGTGACTTTGGGGAAGCATTCTTAAGTGACTTATGATTTATTTATAACATCACTTTATAAAGAGTCACTTATTTTGGCATTGTGAAAATACATAAATGACTTATAAATTATTAAATATTTCCTTATCAAAAGTCATGGGTGTTTTTGAAGGGGAAATACAAAAAAGAAGAAACTCACTTTTGATCGCACCTTTTGAATGAATATTTTCCTCTGGCAAGAATGGCAAACTCTTTGAGTCGTGGGTTTTGGAAACCCTAAATCTGTTTCGGTTGGGGAATGAATCGACCCTAGCTGATAGTTGTTGCATTTTGGGATCCAAATTTGAAGGTTGAGCTGAAGGCGCACTAATCTCCAGCAAGGGATCAGATACAAGCATTTTTTGTGAGGAACTGAGCAACAAAAAGGGAAAAATGTGATTGCTAAGGGAGGACGACCACCATAACAGAGTTAATCTTGGTTGTGATCACATTTTGGGAAGCTGAGGAGTGGCGTGTGCTTTATCTCAGGCTTAATGTGTCCCGACTCCTTGCACAAGGAAAAACGAGTGTTAGAGTATTCTCCAGTTGTTGCTCACACCAACCCTACATTATGAGGACGTCTCATGCATTTCCAGGTTGATGACGCCTTGTCTTCCAGGTCTGGGTACTTTCAAGTGTTTTGTCATTAAAGTTATATGTGCTGGTTGCTATAATACTTGTTTGTGAAGAATCCTGGTTGGGTTGTTTAAAGTGTAGCTGTTGGTTCTATATGTTTGTCATTGAAATCTCCAAAAATTTGGTTGTCAATGCTGCTATAGTTATCTTATTACATCTGTTTCACAATCAGCATGTATTTTGAGTTTTAAAACAAAACAAGCCTCTCTATTTGCTGGTGTTTGGAATAAAAGAGGTACTCTTAGCCCTTAATATTTTTGAATCAGCAGATTATCATATCTAATATGGTTTGATGCTCAGTGGGATGATTATATAAACTAAAAAATGAAATTTTGAGCTTGTACTAACATATCATTAGTACGCAAAAATGCTGAAAATGAAATCTGGGTAGGCTGTATGTAATTCTCAGACACTGTAAACTCAGCAAAGGGACATTCTAATTGCTGTCATGATTTAAATGCTATCACTAGAACTGCTGTATTGTGAGAGTGTTGCTTGCTTATATGCCATCGGTATTGTTTATTTCGTGCATGCAAATAGCCCATGTGATTTATCTGAACTGATATTCAAAACGAGCTCCCTTCAAATCAAACAAATCGTACACCAAAAACACTCCATTTTGAGGGAACGTTACAGCCAAAAAATTATATTAGTCAAAGCAATATTCGGACCAGTATTTGATGTAAATCCAAAGGCACAAAATCAAAAGATTGAGTTAGAATTAGCAAAGCACCTTACAATAACTATGAGTTTAAAGCAGATTTTTATGTGGTCAATATGGGAGACACGGATGTGGTACTTGGCATGAAATGGCTTCGTGCAATTGGAGAGTTTACGCTCAACCATAGAGAAATGGAGATGAAATTCAAGGTTGATGAGACTACTCATGTGCTTAAGGCCATTAAGGACAACAACTTGAAGCCTGAAGGTAATTACTCTCAAGAGAATGGAGAGACTTATTAGACATGACATGGTGGAGTGGGCAGTAGTGTGTAAGTTGATGCCTTTTCAAGAGGAGCAGCAAAAAGCAGCCTATCATCTAGATGTTCAAGAGCTCAAAGTTAAGCATACAAAGGTGTTCAATGACATACCACACGGTAGACCTCCAGATAGAGGCATAGAGCACATCATAGAGTTGGAGGAGGGCACTAAGCCCATTATGATTACACCTTACCGACACCCAAAGCGTTTGAAGGATGAGATTGAAAAGAGTATCAAGGAACTGCTTGCTATGGGACATATAAGGCCGAGTAAGGCTCCTTTCCCTTCATCAGTGGTTTTGGTGAAGAAGAAAGATGGTACACTCAGGATGTGCATTGATTACCGAATGTTGAACAAGAGGACAATTAAGAATAGGTATCCCATTCATCGCATTGATGAGTTGATAGATGAGCTTCATGGAGCTTGTTACTTCTCCAAGATAGACTTGAGGACATAATATCACCAGATCAGAGTCAAAGAGCAAGATGTTGAGAAGACTACATTCAGATGTCATTGTGGACACTATGAGTTTTTGGTTATGCCTTTTGGCTTAACCAACGCACCAACTACTTTCCAGTCCACTATGAATAGGGTCTTCCATCTCAGTTGAGGAGATTTGTTCTGGTGTTCTTTGACGACAATTTGGTATATAGCAGGTCTTGGGAGGAGCATTTGGTTCACTTGGATATTGTTTTGGGCATACTTGACAGGGAGTCATTGTACGCCAAGGAGTCCAAGTGTGCGTTGGGCATGGTAGAGCTTCTATATTTGGGTCACATTATCAATGCAAAGAGAGTTCGCATGGACCCTGATAAGGTTCGTGCCATTATTGATTGGCCTACTCTTGAGACTTTGACTCAGCTCAGGGGATTTGTTGGGTTATGCGCCTTCTACCGTAGGTTTGTCAGTGGGTTCTCGCGGCATGCTACACCACTTATAGATTTGACTAAGAAGGGAGCATTTGTTTGGACACCTTAGGCACAGGAGTGTTTCGAGAAGTTCAAACAATTGATGACTACCTGTCCAGTTCTAGTTGTGCCGGATTTCACCAAGCCCTTTGAGCTTCATTGTGATGCTTGCGGAGAGGGTATTGGTGCAGTGATTATGCAGGACCGTCACCTGATAGCTTTCGAGAGCAGGAAGCTAAGGGGTCCTGAGAGGGGCTACAGTATATATGACAAGGAAATGTTGGCCATCATGCATGCGATGGCCAAGTTCAGGTAGTACCTAATTGGCAGTAAGTTTTGTGTCAAAACTAATCATAACAGCTTGAAGCATTTCCTTGGACAGCGAGATCTAAATGAATGTCAACAAAAATGGGTCAACAAGTTACTGTCTAATGATTTTGACATCTCCTATGTCAAAGGGACTCAGAACGTTGTTGCTATAACGCCTTATCTTGCCGTCCCCATTTGAGCTCCATGGTAGAGATTTCCAAGGATTGGAGACACTTGGTTATAGCAGAGTATGCTAAGAATCCGTGGGCTTCTGGCATTATTGATGGGACAGTACAAGACAATAGGTACTCTCTTGTGAATGACCTCATCATTTACAAAGAGAGAATATTCTTAGTCCCAGGTTCGGATGTGAGGAACAAGGTGTTGAGGACTTTCCACGATTCACCCATGGTTGGTCATCCCAGATACTTTAAGACTTATAGGTTGGTACGGGAGAGATTCACTTGGAAGGGTCTCAAATCTGATGTTCTTCATTATGTCAGGGAGTGCTTTGTTTGTTAGCAGAACAAGCAAGAGCATACTTACCCTGTTGGGTTGCTTCAACCACTTCCTATTCTTGAGAGGAAGTGGGAATGCTTGTCTATGGATTTTATTACGGGCTTGCCGAAAGCTCAAGGGAGAGACATCATATATGTGGTAGTAGATCGGTTGACAAAGTATGCACACTTCTTCTTGATCACGACTACCGATTCAGCTACACAGGTAGCGAATCTTTTCTTTGGTGAGGTATTTAGATTGCATGGGTTGCCTCAGAGTATTGTTAGTGATAAAGACAATAAATTCATGGGTCACTTCTAGTAGGATTTTTTCAGACTATGCGGGACAAAGCTTACTTCGAGCACTAGCTACCACCCACAAACTGATGGGCAGATAGAGATTGTCAACAAATGGGTGGAGGGATACCTGCAAAACTACATTTCTAGGCAGTAGAAGGCTTGGGTGAAGTGGTTGCATTTTTGTGAGTACTGTTATAATTCCACTCACCATATGACTATCCAGATGACACCTTTCAGAGCTTTGTATGGATATGATGCGCCTAGTTTTCTTGATTTATTGTTGAGCAATTGTAGAGTGCCCAATGTTGGGGATCTATTACAGGAGAACCAGGATATCATGAGAGCCCTTTGTGAGAATATTCAAAAGGCTCATAATTAGCAGAAGTAGTATGTTGATCAGAGGAGGGTTGAGCGATCATTTGAGGTCGGGAATATGGTGTATCTGATGCTGTAGCCCTATAGGCAGTCCACTCTTAGGAAGAGGGGCGCGAAGAAACTTAAGCCACGCTATTATGGGCCATTCAGGATTATCAGGCAAGTTGGCAAGGTGGCTTACGAGTTGGATTTACTGGTAGACAACAAAGTGCACAATGTGTTCCATGTGTCACACCTCAAGAAGGCGTTGGGACAACATATAGTTCCTTCTTTAGACTTACAACCCCTGGATGATGAGGAGAAGTTAGTGTTAGTACTTGAGGCCATTTTGGATTCTAGAGAGCATCATTTTCGGAGATGGTTTATCAGGGAATATTTGGTTAAGTGGAGAGATTTTCCGGCAGATGATGCTACTTGGGAGAGCGAGAGAATTTTACAACATCTAGCATTGAGTTTGCCTGACAAACAAATTCAGGGAGGGCGGACTGTAATGTCCCCACCCTAGTCAATACTAGTTGTAGATGGGTTAGCATATTACTTGGACCCTCATAGGCTAATATGTTTGGATAGAGGGTCTCAGTGGTAGTTAATGGAGGTTGATGTAATTCCATTTGTTCAGTTCAGTATTGGGTTCAGTTCTAGGCCTTTGCAGATTAGTGTTTGGCTTAGTTTGATTGACTTACTATTTATAGTAAATCAATCTGGTAGTAATGCTATTTTTAGTCAGGGCACTTGGACACACGGGGGTTATACAGTGTTGCCCCAGGTTTAGACGACACATTAAAATATTGAATATTGAGAGAGATATTAATATTTAAGTGGTTAAGTTATTTAATTAATTTAAGGGAATATTATAAAGTTATAATTTAACTTTATAAAAGTATTGAGCCACTTAAATATTATAAAGGGTGATTAAATGTTAAATCAAAATGGTACGCCCAAATTGAGTTAATTATTTAAAAGGGGTATCAAGTGTCTTAAATACATTTTAAATGTATGAAAACCCTAATTAAGAAGTCGTGCCATTTTGGGGGAGATATAAGGAGCAAAGAGCAATTCGACCTCAATTATTCAATTGAGCATTTGAAATTGATTTCTTTTGGCTTCTTGGAAGTTTGTGCCTGAGACTACGGTTTCATGCATTTTATCAACATTGGAGAATGGAAATTCTTTAGAGTTTGCAATCTTGAAGCTGTGAAAGACCAGTTGAATCATTGCTTCAGAGGGGGCTTCATTCTGGAGTCCATTTGTGCTTGGATCGGATTTATTCTTCAATTTATTTGCAGATTTCAATAAGGAAGGGGGCTTATTAGTTGAGGTTCCTTTATTCATTAGCTATTGACACCCAATAAACAAGCCGTACATTTCCAATTGCTGGCCGTACATTCTTCACAGGGACACGCGCAACTTCTGGCTGGGGCATGTAAGCTGGAGGCTGAAACACCTCCCCTTTGTGGCTTCTGATTGCTTCTCCCTGGACGCCTAGCACATTCTGGCTGTTTCATCTAGTTTCCAGTGTGGAGAAATCAGATCTGGAAGTGGGTGATTGATTTAAGCAGTTTCATGTATTGCTGGTTTGTTCTAGAAGTTTCTTTATTTAATAAAGCTGAGGACCTCCATGTATGTTTGTCTGAATAAGATATACTTGTTAGCAATTGCTAGATTACGTAATAAAGTTGCAACTTCTCTGTAGCTTATTGATTGTTCAATTCATTATTATTTCTTTATTAAATCTTGCCTGGCAACATTTTATTTAAATACTATAAATTCATCAAAACAACAAGAAAACACAAAAACAGTGCATTCGGCATCTACAGGCAGAGTTAGAACCAGTAGGGTTCTTACATCCTCTACTTTGGAAGGATGTCACTCTTGTTCCTTGTAGGCAGTAGTTTCGAGGGAGGGGTGTCGGAGGAGGAGTGAGGGGTTGGGGGATGTTTTGTCTACATCCTGAGACCTTCCCCTTCCCATAAATGCTTTTTGTTTTTGGGGGAGGGCATGGGGTGAAACAGGGGAAAATACCCATGAAACATTGTAATTTAGCTTCCCTTTCTTTGTTTAGTTGGGTTTTAAGGTGGGTTTCACAAGCTAATATGATCAATGATCCATAGGGACATGTCCTCGTGGTCTAATCCCGTGTTCATGTCATCTAGGAGACAACAAGACTTGGGGAAGGGGGAAATATTCCCTTGTTTCCTATTGCCTCCTCAAGATGACCAAGTGATGTGTTGACAAGCCTTAACCATTTGGGGACATCCTTGCATTAAAAAAAAAAACACTAAATTGAAGAAAAAAATTCTATCTTAAACCTAAAGGGGGGCCTGCCAAAACTCTCCAAACATTAAAAAAAAAAAAAAAAAAAAAAAACTCAAAAAACCCCTAGTATAAGTAGGAAAACAAGAAAATTGAAGAGGAGGAAGAGAAAGATCACCAACATTAATTCCTTGAGGTATGTTTCAATTTCCTATTGATCGTTGATCTTCTATTTTCAAGTTTCTACTTCAAACTAAATCATTCTCAAAGTTGTTTTTATTTTTATTTTTTAAATATAAAATATTGTTAAATGAAACAAAAGGAAAATTCTTATGTTTATAGGAAATAATTGTCTATATTTTTTTAACTCTAACAGGCTCATCAAATAATGTCTTAGGAGTCTTAGATAACTCAATGAAGGATTGCAACTTCTGTGTATTCTACTTTGGCATCTCCTACAATCCAATATAAGAAAGTCCTTTTGAATGTTGCAACTAGTATTTGTTTTTATATTTTACTTGCAATGGGCTAACAAATAATGTCTTATGAGTCTTAGATAACTTAAAGAATGGAAAACTTGTGAATCCTTTGCTTTTGTACCCTCTGCAGCCTGGAGTTAAAAAACAAAGAAAAATGTATAAAACTAGAAATTGTGGTGAGTCCTCACAATTTTTTTATATATTAAATGGCACAGTAGCTGGAATGGGTAAGGGAAGAATTAACATACTTCAAATAGTGCAGACTAGAGTTACACAGCAGAAATTTGAAAACAGTTTAATGAAGAATGAACTCAAGTTCACTAAAAATTTCAATTTTCAAGTACAGAGCTAATGAGGTTCAACCTTAACACAAGGCAGTCTTGGTCCTAAACACAGCCACACTGGCTGTGAGAGCCAATAACAGTGAACTCAAAACAAAATAAAACCAAAAACAGACAGATTCTAGCAACCTTAGCTTACATTAATACTCAGAGACTTGAGTTAATATCACAACAACTCTGCCTCAGAATTTGGCCACTCGGGCCTACACTTCTGCTGATCAATATGCAATCAGTCTACTCTTCTGCTGATCACTTATGCAGCTAAAATTCCTGTTGCAGACACGAGAAGGCAGCCATTCAATTGCAGGCAGAAGAAGCTGACTAAATGGTTTACTTGGTTGTCTTTATAAAGGTTCTGTTCTAACCACTCTCCACCTCTTGGAAACTTCTTGAACTTGTGAGGATGAGTTAAGATCTGATTCACTTCTATAACTTGTGAGGATAAGTTAAGATCTGATTCACTTCTATAACTTGTGAGGATAAGATAAAATCAGATATGCTTTTATTATCACACTTGAAGACAAAAACAAATAAGACGATGTCATGTCCCCTATGCCACTACACTCTAGTGTTATTTTATTTTAACTAGCGAGTGCAATGGGTATGCTGAAGACATTAAACTTAATTTTCTGTTAAATGTATTTATTAATAAATGGGAATCTGCTAATTTTGAAAATAAACTTCCCCAATTCCGAATGCACTGAACAAGGCATATATAACTCATATGAGAGCCATATAAACAATAGAAATATCAAACAAATGCTCAAAAGTGAGACTTGTCAAGATCATAAAAGTAAGGGTGGTTCAATGCTGCCTTAGCTGAAATCCTCCTGGCAGGGTCACACTGCAAAATTTTCTGCAAAACAGAATAAACTTTTCAGAGTCTCATCATTGTAATATAGCAATAAGAAACTTAAAGAGAATGACTGAACTTCCTAGGTTGAAAGAGAGGCAGAACATATTATGTAGCAGTACACACCTAGTTGCAGCCAAAAATTCAAACAGTATCATAGACTCCCACCCATTGATGGTCATACTGCAAAATGCATTTCAAGGTTATATCTTTTGCACCTTTATATGAATTCTTGTGTTTATTGTTAAATAAATTTAGCAAAATAAATGGTTTTTACCAGATAGAAAGAGAATCAATTGCAACAGTTGAATCTGGCTAATTTCCTGTTTAGACGACCAGTCATAACATGACACTGGATGATAGCATACATTTTATATCTTCTATAACAGAATTGGCAACCAATCATAGCATGACACTGGATGTAGCAGAAAGCTTGGAAAAAGGCCACAAGTCCGAGGAAAAAGCATAATTTAAGTTAGATATGAGGAATGCATAACACAAGTTTAAAGATTAGGTGAAGAGAGCACAATATATAGGTGCAAAAATATTTGTAAATAAGTAATGGTTTACCATTGTGAACAAAAATAGAAAGGGAGAAGACCACTCTTTGTAGGATGAAATATGCTTAATTAGAAGATGCTGGAAGACTCCTTGTATGTTGATTGAGCTGTGCTGAAAGAGTCAATCTTGGCAGTTATGCAGCTTTAAAGTTGGGCCTACAAATAAAATGTGGTAAGCAACGAAGAGATTGGATACTTGAAATGTGAAGAACTGTGGAAGCAGTCATAAATGTAGTCATTGAAAGAAAAAGTAATAAGTAATTATTGAACATACCTGTAATTTTTTTTCCTTTGAAAATTATTTGAGCATTTCAAGTGGTGGATGCTGATAGTGTTGATAATCGAGCTTCCTCACTGATTTACTTATGATTGTTAAAAGCTATTTTTGTTAGTAGCTGTCATGCTGTTATCTTATTAGTCTGTACTTCTGAACAACAATTCTACAGTTCTTTCAGCAGTTTATTCTTATATATTGTAATTTATTTTTTATATGTGAAAGCGATTGGATTATATAAATATGATAGACTCTAGGAATTGGGTAACTCTGCCTATTTATTCTAGCCTTTTTTCAGTGTAAAAGACTTTTGGCCATTTCAAAAATGATTGTACAGAGGACTCAGGACAATATACACTATCTTTTATTTTTCAGAAATTAAGAGTAAGGAAATTACTTAACTTTCACTCATTCATTTGTTCTTTTATATTCTATCTTTAATATTGATCTTTCAAACTGTAATTTGATTAAATATTTCTGAGGTCAGCTATATTTGCAAGTGCTAACATGCAATATTTCAATAATATTGCAAAAAATTCCACATTTCACTCCCTTTTTGGCTGCGGGTTTTGACTACATACTAAAGCCAAGGCAATTAAATACTGCAAACGAGCTCAAACAGCTCCCTGCTAATTTATTCTTTTTGTTAGCTTGGGAAAATCCAATTTTGATCTTCAAAATCAGGGATTTATATCTTTTGAGAAGATATAACTTTTGTGTTGGAGTAAGGTGAATGCTTATATCAAGTTTTAGCTCATACAATACAGATGTACATATGATTAAAACTTTGGGCAGGATTCACATCATAGTCTATTTGGGTGTTGGTGTGTTGGATTCTATTACAAGGATAGACATTTACTGCCACACATTAGAAGAAAGAGGGGCGTATGCTATTGTGATGCATAAGGGGAAGATGTGAATTTTTATTTTTTGATAGATGAAGTAAAAAGTGCGAAACTTGTACAGGGTAAATAAAAGAAAAACGACATTTATATGATTAAGTTCAGGTATGACAAGGGGGATGCTGCTGCTTCTTTTCTTGTCATGTCGAACCCAATCAGAGATGCTTCTTTTCTTTTAGTATGTTGTTTACAGCTGCATGAGGGCCAATTGATTTTGAGGAGTCATGCACGAGGGTCTTGAACTGCTGTTCAAAAAGAAAGCATCATTATGGGGTTTAGTTTTTATTAGTCTTCTTTAAGCTGTAGCTGCCTCTGCTGTAGCAGTTTTGTTTGTAATCTGCAATTTGTTATGAAAGGCCTCATATAAGGTTTATTTAAGCAGGTTTCTAAGAACAGAAAATTGGAAGGGAAGGAGTAAATAGTTATGGCAAGATTTGTCATGTACCTCCTCTCCGCTTCCCTCCCATCATCCAATTTAATCTAAGGACATCCAGCTGAAAAAGTTTTGAGTCTAACCACAACTTGCTATACCTACTATAAACTGGAAAGAAGAAGCCCTACACCTTAAAACATAAGAATGTGAAGCCAAACTATATAAACCAAAAAACTAAATATCTGATTGCTCATAGAATTTCTTTCTTTTCTGTTTCAAGACTAGAAAAAATAATTTCAAATTGAAAAGAAATGGCATTGCAGCAATAATGAAATAGTGGTGTCATTATATACACAGAAGAGAACTTTTGTAAGTTAAGAACAAACTTAAACCAATAAAGTGCCCACAAAAAATACCATACCAAATAAACATAAAATTCATTTCACAGTTCAAAAAAACTGTACGTGAAGAAGCAAAAAGGGATTTGGCAAGTGACTTACCGCAAGATTCAACACAAAATGTGTCATGCTGTCAACGATGCCAATGAGGAAAAATGGGTAGAAGTCGCTTACAAGTGAGACAAACCAAAACCAATCTCCCTAGAGCTGCTGCTTCAATCTATTCACAATAGACAAAAAGTAGATCTAAGAAGTGTTTAGAAAGAAATAAAACACAACAGAAAATGATCCGGCAAGTGACTCACCACAAAATTCGGCACAAAATGTGTCCTGCTGCCAACAATGCCAATGAGAAACTATGCACAGTTTGCAAGAAAACAGTTGAAACCCTACCATCGTGGATTTTTGTAAAATGAGACGAACCCAGATTCTCCCTAGAGCTATTGCTTCAATCTATTCACAATAAACAAAAAATAGATCTAAGAATATTGAAATTTAGAGCTACCGGAGTCTTGCTTGAGTTTGAGACAAGATTTTGGCGGAAAAGAAATTATGGATTGAGTGTTTATGTGAAATCGATTTAGGGTTTGGGGCATTCTATTAAAGGGGCAACTGACCTACCCCAAATTGTGTCGTGCTGTCAAGGATGCCGATGAGGAAAACTATGTAGAGTTTGCAAGAAAACATACGTAACTCTACCATCGTCGGCTACCTCAACATTCATCATAAATTTTGCAATAACTGCAATGATGCGTAGTGACCTTCAAATGTCAAACGAGGGTGGCGAGAGTAAATGCTCAACGCAAATATTTACAAACAATTTATTGCGATGTGTCAATTGGTGAACGGGATTTTTCATCTATTCATTTGATTGAACTACAACAGGATCAATTCTCATGCAAGTGGAGAAGCAAAAGGTCAATACTAGGGAGGAAGAGTTTGGAGGAGCGGGGAAAACAGCTAGGAAATTGGCGGAAAATGATGAACTGTTGCAATTCATTTAATCGTATTTCATCGCCTGTCCGCCAATCTGCACCCTTCAGCATGAAAAGGGGTTGCAAAAGCTAAGTGTGGGTATGCCTTTGGTTTAATTAATAAGTGTTTTTAAAGTTTTATATATATATATTAACTATTATAATAATAATAATAATAAATTGCAGCTAAGGCAAAATTGGTCTTAATTTTAAATAATAATAATAAAACTAGCTTATTTTGGGGGAACTTCTCAGCAGTAGGTATAAATATTGTTTTGGGAACAATTGTGAAGTACGTTCTTTTGGATGTAAATTTTGTTGTTGCAAATCATTATCTGCTCAAGACAGGGACAAAACCCTCTGTGGAAAGCCTTGGTGTGGTGAGGACAAAACCTTTCACCTACCAACACCGTTGACCATTGACAATCAATTCTGCACTATTGGATCTCTCTGAAACTCCACATTTTGGTTATTGTAGGCATTAACTGTGCATTGGAGATTGTGAAATAACCCCAGTAGGATTTGCCCTAAAAATCTATGTTCCACGGCTTGTTGAGGATGGGGATGGGGGGACGGCAGGGGACGCGTTTCTGGGACGTTTCCTAAGGGGCAATTTTTAGGGGACGGTAGGGGACGATGACATACAAAATACATATATATATATGATTTTTTCAAAATTTATTAATATATTAGAGAGAGAGAGAGGGAAAGAGAGATAGATATGTCAATAAATTAATAATTGATAACAACAATATCAATAGGTAAGTAAATTGCGAGAGTAGTACTATAACAACATAAGAAATGTCATTAAAGCATTGTAAAATTTATCACAGCAGTATCAAACATAATAAAACCATGGTCTATCAATATGAAATATCCAAATGTCTCAAACATGTATCCAGAAGTCTCAAAGTTCAAACATGAAAATCAAGATATTAAATACAACAATCTATGAAATTAAGCCTCATTCGGGCTATGAATATCCAAAGACTTAGAACTATCCGAGTCACTATCATCCTCTAGAAAGAGTGGAACTAAAAGATTTAATATTTAGTTTTTTCAGACTTTAGCCCAAACAATTAAAACATTAAACAATTGGTGGGCCCCACACGAAGGAACTAAATTTTTAAAAAATCATTTTTTAATTGTTTTTTAATATATTTTGACTTGCAACCTGTGGGGAAGGGAACTTCCCCCAATCCGTCCCCAATCCATATAGGGGACGGGGAAATGTCCCCAATCCGTAACGGGGACGGGGAAACGTCCCCAAAGTGGAGGAAACGTTTCCTAGCGTTTCCGATGGATTTTGCATTTTTGGGCACGGCAGGGGGACATCCCCTTTGCGTCCCCCCGTCCCCGGGACGGCAGGGGACAGGGACAAGGGGTTTTGGGGCAGGAGACGCGTCCCCGTGTATCCTTGCTAAAAATTTGATTTCAAAACTCACAATTCTGCTCTAAATTTCTGCACTTTTATTTTCTGCTCGAAACCCTAGATTCTGATTTTATTTTCTGATTTTAAACATGCCATCATAGCGAACAAATCCATATCCAAAAATGACAATATAATGATGGCAAAAGATGCTATACAATCACATTCATATCACTATGAATTACACTATGGAATATACAAATTAGGCTCATCAGATAACATGCATAAGTCTGATTTTCTGAGTGGAAGTCTGCTGCTATAAATTAGAATATTAAAGTCCGATTATAACATTCAAATCAAGGGCTCCACATGACAAAAATGCCTGGAATGCTGCTGATTAAATCAGAACCTAATACATAGGTTGTACATACCAAAGATTGATGAATTGATGCTCCTCAAACCTCCAAGAAGATGTTGCTAAGTCTGCTGCTAGGGTTTAGGGATTTGAAACCCTAATCAATGAAAAAGTGGCCTCTAAGAACCAATTCGCCCTCCACAAATGCAGTCTGCTTACCTAATGCAAGGAAATACACCAAAATGCCAAGAAATGGATCCTCCAAGGGTGGCGCACAAGTCTGCTCCGAAAGATGTGAAATTCTGCTCAATGGTGATGATCTAAGGCTGCTCCAAGATAGCGAACAGGTCTGCTCCAATCTGATGCAAAAATCAAACCGTAGAATCGCCCAAATTCGCCCTCCAATGCAAGTAGCCCTTCTCCTACAATGTGGTGCTCCAACCAAGGACCAAAACCCTAGCTTCAATGTAGCACAAACACCACAAATTTGCTGTCCCAAGTCTGATTGAAAATCTGATTTACAATCTGCCCTTCCGCTCCACGAATATCTCCAATGAAGTGCAAGTAGACCTCTATTATGAAGCCTTCCCAAGATGAATTAGGTTTTCGTCCAATTCACCTTATATCCTCGGGTTTTTGATTGAACTTTTGAGCAGATTGCAAAAAGTCCTATTAACTACCTTTGTTTGTCCATCAATTTGGGGATGATAGGCAGAACTGAAATTTGATTAGGTACCCAATATTTTCCATAACATCCTCCAAAAATGACTCATAAACTTAGTATTCTTGTTAGATGTAAGATTTCTAGGTAAACATGCAACTTTGCCACATCTTGGAAAAATAATCTAGGAACATTTGGCATGTCATTGGTTTTCTTACATGGTATGTAGTTGAGCCATTTTGGAGAACGAATTCACTACTACAAAAATAATCTCATTTCCCTTTTGAGTTCTCAATAATCCTAAAACTAAATCCATACTAATATCTTCCCATGGTCCATTTAGAATAGGTAATAGCTTATACAAGCCCGTGTTCCTACTAATTGGTAGATTCTACATCTAGCAACAAGCTTCTCTACATTCTGTTTCAGACCAAGCCAATAATATTTCACTTTTAGTTGTGAAATGGTTTTGTTTGTTCCAAAATGACCACTAAGATCCCATCCATGTGCATTTCCCTTAGGAGGTTCTCCCTCATAGAGCCTTTTGGTATACATTATTGCTGATTTTTTAAACAAAAATCTTTTTCAATAGACAAATCCTTACATCCCTTGGCATCTTGAGATGCTCTCCAGATCTCAGCAAAATTAGGCACATCCTTGTGTAAATATTTTAAGCAATCAAGATCAATTACCTCAACCTTCAAAGTCTTCAACAATAGTATCCTCTGACTAACTACATCAACAATTCTATATGATTGTTTGAACTTGTGCTTGAAAACAAAATAGTAACTTTTTGTAGGTATTCAACCTACCTCCTTTGTCTTTGATTCAACTTCGCTTGGTTGTTCACATACTTTAAGGCTTTATGATACATATTGAGAACAAACTCTTTAGGCAATAAGTGATGCCTTCATTTTGTCGATGCCTGAATGATGGCACAAAACTCTTGGTCATAAATATAATACTTCTGTTTAGGTTTTCCCTTTTGACTCAACAAAGTTCCAATGGCCTTTCCATTCACATCAAAATCCACTTGAAACACTTTCTCAAAATCAAGTAGTGCCAATACAAGCTATTTAGTTGTCTTCTTTTTCAAAAGCTCAAAGCTTCTCTTTGCTTGCATTGTCCATGTAATAGACCTTTCTTTGTAGCGCTTTTTGATGTAGGTCACCCTTGAATCAGTGCACATTCTCCATTCATTGTTCTTCTTTGGTGTTAGAATTATTGGAATTATGAGAAAAATTAGCAGCAAATTTAGCACACAAGATGATAATATATTTTTCTCTCTATTTCGTTCATTCAAACATCACGTATTTATAGGATTTTCATGTCCTATATTATAGGAAACTTCTTAAAACAACTCCCTTACTTGGGAAAACAAATAATTATAGGTATAACTATAACAAATATTTGTAGAAATAAATAGATCCTAAACAAACTTAAGAAAACTAACAAACCATACCAAAACACCCAATGATGTAACAGTAATATTCCTAACACCGCTCCACCCCTCCACCCCCCCCACATATTGCATCATTCTCCAAATAGGGATAGGCTGACTAATAATACTTGATAACCACATCTACTCATGACAAGCAATAGTGGAACTTGCCTCACTATGTTTTTTCAATAGGATTGACCTTATTGGACTTTTATCCAAGGATAGCGACAAACACATCTACTCATGGGACCAAGGATGGGGACTGACACATTTATTCAAGGTCATACAACAAGTATGGATAGGGACGAACACATATATCCAACATCAAAGTTATGAATAGGAACACACACATCTGTTCACAACAATAATGATTGGGGACAAACACATCCAATCACTATTACTCAACGAATGTGATTGGAGACATACACATCCAATCACTATTTCCAACTACTATGATTGGGGACAAACACATCCAATCACTATTACTCAACAAATGTGATTGGAGACATACACATCCAATCACTATTACTCAACAAATATGATTGGGGACATATACATCCAGTCATAAATACAAACACTTGATTTTATTTAGGAATAATATTCCTCCTCATTGTTCTCATGTGGATGTGTCTTCACTAGCTATTTTAAAAAGTCATTTTTCAGCATTGTTTGCAACCATTGCCTTATTCGTATTTAGCTTGTCATCAAGGAGATCCTTGGTACATTTAATGCAGTTCACAATGATGTGCCCCCTTTTTTGAAATAGTAGCACAAAATTCTACCCTTAGAGAACTGATTTCCCTTTGAAGTAGAAGAATGGGATTTAGGGGAATGGTTAGCCTTGTTTTTGAAAAACATTGCAGTTTCCTCTATGGTTGAATCATTTTTTTTGGTTCCTTCATCAATCAAGGTAGAGATTATATCTTCTAGAGTAACATCTACTTTTTTCAATGTCAACATAATATTACCATAGCTAGAAGGCATATTCTATTCAACAAAATAGATTTTGCATCATCATCATCTACCTTGGCTTTTATTGAAGCTAGTTGATTCATCAAGGAACAAAACTTACTGATGTGTTGAACAATATTTTCACTTTCTATCATTTTTAGTCCAAATGATTTTTGCTTTAGGCCCATCTTTGCATTTGATGCTTGTAATCCAAATAATGCACTAAGATCATTCCATACTTGCTTTGAGGTCTTCAATAAGTCAATGTGGTGGAGGTATATGCATCTGAAAGTCCAAGACCAATCAAAGCTATTGCTCTTTAATCCTTTGTAGTCCATTTTGTAATTCCATCAGCATCAGTTGGTTTTGATGTAGCTCCCCTCACCACATCCCATAGATCCTTTTCAATAAGGATCAATTATAGCTTGACTTGCCATGTGTTGAAGTCTTTACCTTCAAATTTCTTAATTAATGTGTTGTTTATCTTCATAAAAGAAAATATCTGATTGCCCCTCAATCAAAAGAAAATAAAAGGTATCGGACTCAACCGATAATGCAACTTGATATAATTATAATATTTTTGTAAAATTCATTCACCTTGATATTTTTGATTGCTTCAACAATCTAAATTGACTACAAAAGTGATAAAACTAACCTATGAGCAAATAAGCTCTATGAACTAAAACCAATTAGCAACATCTCACTAGGCACTAAATATAATTGAACATGTCAACAATGGTCACAACATCTTAATACTAAACATATCGACCAATTGCAGATTGATTTCCATTAAAAGGATGCATTACTTACATCTTCTATGTGGACCGAAGGCATCAATCGTGTTGAAAGATGATTGTAAGCAAGGCTTCATAAACCACTCTATTATGCCTGTGATGTGCGGTTCAAATCCAGGAGAACTCCACATTCAGGAGAATGCAAAGTGCAGCACAAATCAACACAAAAGAGCAAAAGAAGAGGACCTTAACGATGATAGAAATATTGAATGCAAAGGCATGCATGAATCCACTAGTCTATGAAAAATAATTAACCGCATCCCTTGGAGGCGGGTCTCCTAACATATAAAAGATGATTCCAATCTTAATATGCAGACATCGAAATCATTAATGTTCTACAATCAGCACATTTAGTATAAATCTGGAAATCGAAAATCTGTCTTAAAATCTTAGTAGAATTCTGGAAACTTAGAATCCTTTTAGAACCCTTAGTCTCTCATTTTGATAGAAGATTTGACTACATTTACATGGTATCAGAGCCACGTTGTGTGAATCCTAATCAAATCTAAATATCAATCTGCTCAAGAAAATTCGTATTTTCTAGAATCGAATTTACATCACATTCTTCATAATGTCAAGTGTGATCAGATTTGAAGATCGCCTTGCAGGAGCAGACAATTTCACATCATGGAAATTTAGAATCATGATGATCCTTAGAGAGAATAAGCTAGATTCACTTGTGAGAGAAAACTTGAAGGAAACAAAGTCTGAATCTGAGAAAACTCAATGGATAGAAAACAATGAAAAGGCCATGAAAATCCTGGTAGATGCAGTTAGGTATCATATAGTGCCCATCCTAGCAAAACATGAAACTGCATACCATATGTTCAAATCTCTTGAGAAAACTTATGAGATCAACAACACCTGCAGGACTCTTGCTTTAAAAAGGCAAATCAACAATGCTCAAATAAACAAAGGAGAGTCCATTAATGCATACTTCATGAGGATTATTGAACTGAGAGATCAATTATCCACAATTGGATATCAGATTGATAGCAAAGAGTTAACTCTAATTGCACTAGGAGGCCTACCAAACTCATGGGAGTCATTTGTTCAAGGAATAAGTGCAAGATCTAAACTCCCTAAGTTTGACAGGCTAAGAACTGACTGCCTTCAAGAAGAAACAGGACTCTCCTCAAAAGAAAACAAACAGAAAAACATAGATGAAGACCTTCATGTACTCAACACATCGTCTAATAAAAGGAATAAGAAAAACTCCTACAAGAAAGGATCTTTTAAAAGAAAGAGAAATTCCAATGGAAAGGGATCTTCTAAAAGGAAAGACATCTCTCAAGTGCAATGCTTTAGATGTGATCAATATGGCCACTATGCAATGAAGTGCCCTGACAGCTCAAAGCAACAAGCATCTTTTGCCAAAGTAGGAAAGACAAATTCAGATCATGAATCTGAGAACTTTGTGTTCTATTCAGCATTATCTAATCAAGTATCTAACAATATCAACAACTGGGTGATTGATAGTGGTTCTTCGAGGCACATCACAGGGTTTAGAGAACACTTAGACACTATGACTGAAGAGTCTGATGAAGATGTCACAATTGGGGATGAATCTACACATCAAGTAAAAGGGGTTGGAACTTGTTCCATCACATTGAAATCTGGTCTCTCCCTTCATCTCACTGGGGTCTTATTTGTACGTGGAATAAAGAGGAATCTAATATCCATCTCTGCCCTTGAAGACAATGGATATAGGGTTACATTTATGGATGGAAAAGTTCTAGCATGGCCTAAAAACTCATCTATCAAGAAAGCCCAAATCGTAGGTGTAAGACAAGGATACCTTTACAAACTTTGCACTGAAGTTAATCAAGCCCTTACCCTTGACATCTTTGAGTCAATTGAGATTTGGCATAGAAGAATAGGACACCTTCATTTCCGTGCCCTACCTTCTATGGAAAAACTTGTAACAGGGTTACCTGAGTTAAAACTATCTCATGAAGGAAATTGTAAAGGTTGTGCCTTAGGAAAGAATACAAAGGGATCCTTTCCCACTAGTTTGAGCAAAACCCTAAATGTGTTAGATCTGGTTCACTCCGACTTATGTGGACCCATGTCTGTACCTTCTAAAGCAGGATTTCTTTACTATGTCATATTTATAGATGACTTCTCTAGGAAAACCTGGATCTATTTCCTTAAGTGTAAAGAGTCAATAGAAATCCTCAAAAGGTTCAAAGAGTTCAAAGCACTTATAGAAAACTTCTCCGGGAAGAAAATAAAAACCTTAAGGACAGACAATTGGAAAGAATACACCTCTGAAATTTTTAAGGAATTCTGCATGAGTGCTGGAATTAAGAGGGAGTTCACAGTGGCTTACAACCCTCAACAAAATGGGGTTGATGAAAGAAAAAATACAACCATTGTAGAAGCTGCCAAAGCAATGTTGCTTGACCAAAACATGGAAACCTCTTTCTGGGCAGAAGCCTCTAGGACTGCTGTCTACATCCAAAATAGATGTCCTCATTCTCATCTTGACAACAAAACTCCTGAAGAAGCCTTCACTGGCATAAAACCTGACATTAGTCACTTTAGGATTTTTGGTTGTCCCGTCTATATTCATGTGCCTAAGGAGAAAAGATTCAAACTTGAAACTTCCGGAGAGAAAGGGATACTTATGGGATATAGTGAAACCTCCAAGGCCTTCAGGATATTCATACCCGGTCAGAATCAAATTGAATTGAGTAGAGATGTCATCTTTGAAGAAGACATTGCATTCAAGAGGGCAAGAAGTTCTAGTGAGACTGAAACCTATTCCCCTAGAGTACCTGAAATGGAACCTGCTCCTGAGATTCAGAGGGAGCATCCTGAGGAAATGCCACATGAACTTCCTTCTACTTGAAATGAGAATACAGTTGACAATGGTAGAAAGAGACCACTTTGGGCCAAGAAAATGATCAAAGAAGCAGAGGATCATGCAACACCCAAAGGAACGTTCAGGGAGAGTAAAAGACCCAAACGCTTCACTAGCTATGTTGCTCTAATGAACGACATCATAAACTCTGAACCTGTTAGTGTTACAAAAGCTTTCCGACATCAAGCATGGAAGGATGCAATGACAGAAGAATATCAGTCTATTCTAAAGAATGATGTATGGGATATAGTGCCTAGACCAAAAGAGAAATCTGTTGTCTCTTCCAAATGGCTCTTCAAAATCAAGCATGTTGTTGATGGCAGTATAGAAAAACACAAAGCACGTTTTGTGGCAAGAGGTTTTTCTCAAAAGGAAGGCATTGATTACGAAGAAACATTTGCACCTGTTGCCCGTTACACATCAGTGAGAGCAGTGTTAGCCATTGCAGCAGCTAAAGGCTGGAAGATCCATCAAATGGATGTGAAAACTGCCTTCCTGAATGGAACCATTGAAGAGGAAGTCTATTTGGAACAGCCTGAAGGTTTTGTGATACATAAACCTGACTCACATGTATGCAGACTGAAGAAAGCCCTCTATGGACTTAAACAGGCTCCCACGTGGTATGAAAGAATTGACAGTTATCTCTTGGGATTAGGATTTTCCAAGAATGATGCCGACTCCAATCTCTACTTCAAGGTAATTAAAGGTGATATGCTAATAATTATTTTATATGTTGATGACCTGCTAATAACAGGAGAAGATCACCTCATTGCTCAAGGGAAGCAGGATCTAATTTCTGAATTTGACATGAAAGACTTGGGCATTCTCACTACTTCCTAGGTTTAGAAGTATGGCAGAAATCAGAGGGCATTATACTAAACCAAGGGAAGTATACTATTGATATTCTGAAGAAATTTGGAATGTTGGACTGTAGACCGATGTCTACACCCATGGAAACCAACCTTCACAAATTGAAAGAAGCAGCAGCAGAATCCAAGTGTGTAGATCCAACCCTTTACAGACAGATGATTGGATCCTTGATGTATCTAGTCAACACCAGACCTGATATTTGCTATGCAGTGAATGTTCTCAGCCAGTTCATGTGTGAGCCAAAGGAAATTCACTTAATGGCTGTGAAACATATTTTGAGATATCTTCAAGGCACTATTGGATATGGTCTTCTTTACAAGAATGATCAACTAGATCTACATGGGTACTTTGATTGGATTGGGCTGGAAGTATAACTGATCGGAAAAGCACATCAGGATGTTGCTTCAGTTTAGGATCAGCTATGATCTCCTGGATTTGCAGAAAACAATCTTCAGTTGCACAGAGCTCAACAGAAGCTGAATACATTGCAGCCTCAATGGGAGCAAGAGAAGCAGTTTGGCTTCGTAAATTGCTTGTGGGACTCTTTGGTGAGCCTTTGAATCCTACAATTATTCATTGTGATAATCAGAGTTGCATCAAACTCTCTATAAATCCTGTCTTTCATGATAGATCTAAGCACATTGAGATCCCCTATCATTATGTAAGAGATATGGTGGAAAGGAAAGTGATTCAGTTGGAGTATATTAGTACAAATGATCAAACTGCAGACATTCTCACCAAGCCTCTCTCTCGAATCAAGGTAGAGCACTTCAGGAAGAAACTTGGTATGGTTGAAATGTAATTTGTTATTTATGTTTGAAATTCAAATTGTTTATCAAATTGTACTAATATATAAAGATGTTTAAATGTGTAAACTCTTTTGTCATGTGTGTGACTCCATGACTTTATGGGCCTACTCCCCCTGTGTACATTATTGAAAGGTGACGATCTTTCTAATAATGAACACTTGTATTTGACATTGTAAAGTGATGACTCTACAATGATAAACTATCATGATAGATATCATGTGACTTGATATCTGTGGACATGTTATGATAGTATCTCTTGGACACTTTGATGGATATCATGGGACTTGATATCATCTGAAGATCATTGTAATCCTTAAGAGATAATCATGGTGGATATTTATATCCATGGATATGCCATGAATTATGGTAGACATCATGTGACTTGATGTCAGTGCACATACCATAATGAAGATGTGTTATGAAGAATTTCATGTGACTTGACAAACTTTGAGAAAACATATCATATCTTCGATATCACGTGTAAAGGTGATATCTCCACTTATTTGATTTGAAATATCTTCCCTAGCTAAGAGGGAGTGTTGATGAATTGTAGCTTAGGTCAGATATAAGCGATGAATGCTATAAAGCATCATCATTGCTTATATAAGATCTAATGCTCTTCATGTTTATATTTCCAGAAATAAGTAAAATAATTGAATTTTATAAAGCATGTATAAAATTGAAATTATCTAAATGATGTTCTGAATTCGCTTTGATTAAAATTCGGGACTCTTGTATTACATCTGCCATGCGTAAGGGTGTGTCCATTAGTTAAGTTTGTTTAACCGAATAATCATTGGCTGTGAGAGGAACTGTTGACGTGGTTTTTGCGACTACACCAACACAGAATAAAGTCGCCAACGGCTACTGTATCCTCTCTTGAACAAAGTTTCTTGCATGCTAAGATTGCGAGATAGATCATACATTTAACTCCAAGGTTCCTTTAATGCGAATAGTCTCAGTTGGCTTGATGTGATTTTGCTGGTATTTCAAGGGGACTTACACAATTGTTCGACAGTTGACAGCAGACAGCGGACTAAGGGCTTTCGTGTAATTCAAATGATTTGGCAAATGAGCACGTGTTTCTTAATTCTAACCAGAAATGAACTGAATTTAAAGAGTGTAGGGCCCAAGAAGTTCTAATCTACTCTAAGGTGTGGGACATGGTGATCAATTCTCACAAGCTTCAACCAAGCTCCGTTTTGCCTCACTTCGGACAGCTTCTGCGGAACTGGTGCAATCTTCAGAGGAGTGACTCAAGATGTTCAGATCACGATCTAGCATGAAGACACCATCACAACGATGCATGCCAACATATAAACCATAATCGAAGTTAAGTTTCACAAAGTTCCAGTTGACCACGCAAGGCGAACCCACCGTCAGCGAGCCCGCTAGTGGTATGGACAAGCGAAGTCTTGTTCAAATCAAGCACCACATTCCACAATTACTAAGTACTTGCATGAAATGAAATCTACTTTACTTTAAGCTATTTCAAGATGCTACGTGAATTGGAAGGACGAAGAAGCCTCAACAACTACTCATAACAAAGAAGAAATCACCATCAATGAAAATTCTTTTATTATGAAAGCATTCATGACAACTTCTTACAAAGTATTCAATGGGAAGACTTTCCTTCCTTTTCAATCTAAAACATACTATCAACTATCTAATTGCTCTCTACTCCTTCTCTGCTATCCTAACTCTGATCTAATTCTAATTTCTAATGAGGTACAAATGAGGGGGACTCCCCCTTTTATAGTTGGCCAAGTCCAACAGACGGCTCAGATTACAATCGGCTGGATGGCCCAGATTGTGCCACCTCAACCCTAAACAAGATTCGCCCTAAAAACCGCCATAATGGAGAGTGGGGCAATAAACGAGCAATTAATGGCCACCATCTTCTAGAAGATTTCCGTTTGTAGACGCGTTCACACTATTCTCGATCTTCTTCTTGACATTGTTCTTCAACTTCTTCTTTGTCACTTGAGTTATACTAAGTCTCAACACTTAGCCATTTTTCGCAACTTTTCTTCCTTCGAGGTTGAAATGTAATCGTGGAGTACTTGCTTCATCTTCCTAAGTCATCGCCGTTTGGTCTCGACGCTCCTCTTGCAAAACAAGCAAGGGGAAGAGAATTAGAACACTTCATAATATAAATTCACCTTACTTACCAGAATTTTCACGCTTTAACTTCCAAGCGTTCATCGCCTTCACTAGCCAACTTCTGCCTTCTTCATGATTCTTCATGCCTTAGCCAAATTTTCAACCCATCTTCTTCAAGGGCGCATTTTAGAGATGCATTTCAAGATTATCTTTTGAAGGTGTTAACTTCAACTGCATCTTCTTCAAGAAATTTATTCCACCAGCTGAAGCGTTGACAATTTTGATTTCATTCATTTCCGGCCCAGGAAGATTATCTTCACGAAGAATTTGAGCAAATTCACCTAGGCAGTTCCTTTCGAATTCGTTGTCTGGAGGATTTTACCTTGAAAACACATTTTCTTCACATTTGCCTTAGAAAATTTTAAAACTTTCCCTTAGGAAAACTCATCAATCCTGTGCCCATCCAAAAATCTCCATCCTGAAGGCCACGGCGAAGCATGGAATACTTTAAAATCAACTTCTAATCGGAGATCCTCAATACCCAGAAGAAAGTTTTCTTCAAAATTTGTCGAATTCATGGGTGTACAACGAACGGGTTCATTTAATTTTTTTGAATTTCGAACTTTAGAAAAATAATTTTTGACAAATTTAATCCCGTTCTTCATATCTGTGGATGATTTCTTGTTGCTCTGACTTGAAAATATTTTTGTTGACCCTGTGCGGCTGACATCATCGGACTTCTTCACTGGCAATTCATTCGGGCTTCAGGAAAATTCAACCACCTTCAAGGTCCAGGCGTATTTTCTAAGGAAGAAAATACTTTGCCTTTGAGAATTTTTTGAATCATTTAGCAAATTTTGCTGTAGAAAATTTTATTTAACTTCATTCGTTCGCCAGTGGTGGAAATTTCATCAACTTCACTTATCACAATTTTCTTTCAAGTGCCTGGAGTGCATTTTGTGTGTCATGAAGAATATATAAATTCCAACGCCCCCTATGTTTTACTTTCATCACCTTATAGGCTTAATATTCCCAACGCCTCAGCAATATTTACTTCCCCCTTACCACCTTGGGCGTATTTTATATGTCATGGAGAACATGTTTCCAACACCACCTTTGACTTGTGTCTTTATGTGCTTTCAACGCCTTGTCTTCTTCCTCCTCTTTGCATGGATACTTTGTCTTTTTCCTCCTTTGCATGAATTCAAACTTCTTTAACTCATTTTGCATGAATACCAACTTTGCATGGGCGTTTGTCTTTACATGTCTTCATATGGGCGCATTCAAAGGGGGGAGGAGAAAGTCAACTTTTTTGTCCTCTTCTTAGCATGTTTGGGCGCATTTCACACCTCATGAAGGACGAAAATTTTCACTTTGAATTTTTCCTAACTTGCCTTGAATCATGGGCACATTTTGGCATATGAGCAGGATGAACTTTGTTGACTCTTTGACCTTCTCCTTGCATGGGCACAAATGGCACATAGAGGAGAATAAAGCTTATACTTAGAAATTTTTTCAAACATCTTCTTCATTGCATGAGGGTGCATTTAGCCATATGAGCAGGATGAACTTGTTGACCTCCTTGACTTTCTTGAGAAGTGGGCGCATTTTGCCTAGGCTAGAGGATGAAGCCTAGACTTAGAAAATTTTTCAACGTTTTGAAGGCAAGCCTGTGAGGAGGGCGCAAATGGAGGTCTGAGGAGGATGAAACATATCCACACTTAGAAATTTTTTGACTTGCCAGACATGGGCGCATTTTAGCATGGTTGAAGGATAAACTTTGTACTTAGCCATTTTTCTTGATGCCTTCTGTAGCTGGGCGCATTTTAGCATGTGAGGTGGCTGAGGAAATTTCTTACTTGGAAAATTTTTCTAGCATTTTGCTTGAAGTGGGTGCATTTCCCTGGTGGTGAAGGATGAACACAACACTTAGCCATTTTTCTTTCCTTCTGCCAGAATTTCCATGTCCTGCTATTTATAGTAAATCCTCTGATTTCTACACTGCTGAAGCGCAAAATGATTTGAAATTTTGAACGCTGGATCGTCATGACTTCATCAACCTGTTGACACTGCTACTTCGGGTTGGCCTGCTATTTTTAGCCCATCTCTGAAGGTGGTTTGCTATTTATAGTAACTGCCTGCTTCTGATATCTCCACAACTCTGTTTGATTTGAAATTTGAATGACGTGCTCCTCACCACGTGACCTGCCTGCTGACATCGGCGCATGCAATTGATTTGCTATTTTTAGCTTGTTCCCAAAATGACTTACTATAAATAGTAAGTGCTCCATTTGTCTTCAAATTTTACTAGCATATAGCCTGAAGGATGCTGATCGCGGTGGTTTACACCGGTTTTCGAAAATTCTGACTTTTTACCCCTCTTTTCAGGTCCCGAAGCTGGAAACCCTAATTTGCTCTGCATGCATATCAAATGATCTCCGTTTGTTTTCGTTTCTGCTGCATTGCGATCAGCTCGTGATTCTGAAGTGCTGGGAAGCGGCTACCGGGATGCACCTGCTAAAAATAGTAAGTTCCTCACTGAGTGACCATCTCCATTTGCATGTCACGTCATTGCGAAGCTCTCGAAAAACCCATAAAGAATATGCCGACATGCAAAGAAAACCCTAACATGCAAACCCTAAAAATAGCCTCTGAAGGCTGAACTCTGAAAGTTGTCGTCTCACTTTGCATGTTATACTGTTGCGAAGGTCTCGAAAAACCCAGAAGGAATCTCCAAACATGCAAAGAAAAACTCTGCATCTAAGCCCTGAAATCTGCTCCGGAAGCTGGACTGCTAAAAATAGCAAGTTGTCGGTTTCTGCTCAAATTTTGCACGTGAGTAACTTGATGTGTTCTGAATGTAGCGTGACTGTTGGAATTTCAAAAATGCTAACGGAATGCCCTGAATTGCATACTTACTAAAAATAGTAAGTACCTGGAATTTGATGAAATTTCAGTGGAAGCTTGCTGGAAGCACACTGATAGCAATGTTAATCTCCGTTTTCAATTTATTCACCCCATTTGACCTCAAATTGGCAAGGAAGTTCAAAACCCTAATTTTTAGACTTGGCCAAATTTTGCATTTAAGCTCACAGATGGGCACAATCCCCGAAAGGTAGACATCAGAAAAGAGACAGAGAGAGAGAGAGAGAAAAACCAAAGCCAAAAAGACCAGAATGGAGCAAAAATTAGGGGTCCCCATCTTGAATGGGGCGATATGTGAAAAGGTCACAACAGGAACCCGCGCCCTAAGGAACACTTCCCTTGAGCGGATGTGTCTCCACATGTGGAGACATGTCCTCTCAAGAGACGCATCCCTTGGAGGCGGGTCTCCTAACATATAAAAGATGATTCCAATCTTAATATGTAGACATCAAAATCATTAATGTTCTGCAATCAACACATTTAGTATAAATCTAGCAATCGAAAATCTATCTTAAAATCTTAGTAGAATTCTGGAAACTTAGAATCCTTTTAGAACCCTTAGTCTCTCATTTTGATAGAAGATTTGACTACATTTACAATAGGATTTTCGTATCCTATATTATAGGAAACTTTCTAAGACAACTCCCTTACTTGGGAAAATAGATAATTATGGGTATAACCAAACTATAACAAATATTCATGGAAGTAAGCAAACTCTAAACAAATTTAAGCAAACTAACAAACCATACCAAGACACCCGATGATGTAATATTCCTAACAGGAATTGCATGTGGATTCAAGCTTGCCCTAATCAATCCCCCATCTAATAACTTTACGTACCTGTTTGTTTAATTTTGCATCATTTTTGGGTCCATTTGGTGGAGTTCCTTGTTGGGCTGGCTAGCTCCCGGAATTAGATTCATCTAATGTGAAATTTTCCTCATAGGTGGAAACCTTGTAGGCAAGTCCTTGGAGACAATTTTTGCACAATATTGCAATATATTTACAAATTTTATTGGAATCTTTCCTTCCTTAGGTTCTTCTCAAGGGAACACAACATACCATACCTTGGTCTTTTTTATTTCCTTCAAAAGTTGCTTACCAGATAATACTCTTTCTCCACTTCTTTCACAGGCAACAACTCGTACATTTTGCCATTTTTAGATGCTAACTGTATTCTTCCTTCCATCATTTATCACACTTCTATCATATTGACATATTCCCAAGGCCTTTCTAAATGAACATGACATGCATCCATTGAAGTAACACCATAACTCATCCTTGTACAGGTACTCACCAATATTAAAATTGATCTTGCATTGATTAGACATCATTCATGACTTGATGGCATTTTTGTAGCCATGGAACCTTGTATTGGTTTAGATGTGCCACCATTTTCAATGCCAATTTCTCCACTAGTCCTGTGGACACCAAGTTGTTAGTGCTACCATTGTCTGTAATTAGTTTGCAGCACCTATCCCAAGGCTTACATGTAATTTTGAATATGCTCCTCCTTTGCCATGGTTTAGTTCTTTGCTTCTTTGATTTAAAGAATACTCTCTTCAACATCAGATTTTCGCCATTTTCTAGTTCTATGGGTGCAGCCATGTCATCATTTTTTTCTTTAGTTTGAGCAATATTAGCCCCTTTGTCAACCCCATTTTCCTTAGTAGCTTTTGGACGTTCATATGCTCGACGTCCATGTGCTCCACAATTGTAGCATGGGCCCTTGTATTTTTGACCATGTCCTCGTGATCCAAATCCTTTTCCTCTTGAAGATTTAAAGTCTCCTCTTTGTGAACTTATCATTATCATTATCTTTTTTGTTGGAGCTTTGTCCACACCCAATTGATTGCTTGCCATGACCTCTACCTCTGTCATAATTTTATTGTCACTTTCTGGCCAGCTTATCTTCAACGTTTAATGTATACTGATATGCCTCTTCCACCTATCGAATATTAAGCATACTAATTTCATATTGCATTTAGTCTCAATTCATTAATATACCTTGAAACTTTTTCTTCAGTATCTTCAGAATGGCTAGATTGTCAATCTATAAATATTTTAGTGTATTCTTTCACACTCAACTCCTTTTGACGAAGATTTGCTACTTCTTAAGTGGCATAATAGAATAATCAGAAGGCAAAGTTTTATGTTTCAACTTACTTACCATTCTATCCCATACTCTGATTCTTTCTTTTCCTCTACAGAGTCTTTCTTTCTGTATTTGGTTCCACCTTAATGATGCATGACCCTTCAGTCTAGTAACATCAACATGATCCTTTAGTCTAGTAACATCAACCTTAATCTTCTTGGGGTCTGTTGATGTGTTTTTCGTGACCGCACCAACGCAGAATAAAGTCGCCAACGGCTACCCTATCCTCTCTTGATCAAAGTATCCAGCACGCTAAGATTGCGAGAGAGTTCGTGCGTTCAACTCCAAGGTTCCTTCAATGCGAATAGGCTCAGTTGGCTCGATGTGATTTGCTGGTATTTCAAGGGGACTTACGGAATTGTTCGGCAGTGGAGAAAGGAATTCAAATGCTCGAAAGATTTGTCTATGAAGTTCTTGTTTCCTAAACTAACTAGAAAGTACTGAATTTAAAGTGGAGGGTTTAGAGAGCTCTAATTTACTCTAAGGCGTGGGACATGGCGATCAATTCTCACAAGCTTCAACCAAGCTCTGTTTTGCCTCACTTCGGATAGCTTCCACAGAATTGGTGCAATCTTCAAAGGAGTAGCTCAAAGTGTTCAGATCACAACTTAGCATGAAAATACCATCACAACGATGCATACAAACATACAAATCATGATCGAAGTTAAGTACGCGATATTCCAGTTGACCACACAAGGCACATTCACCGTCAGCGAACGCACTAGTGGTATGGATAGACGGAGTTTGCTCAAATTGAAGACCACATTCCACAACTACTATCTACTGCTTGCATGAAGTGAAATTTATTCTACTTTACTCTAAAATCCTACTTGAAGTAGAAGGACGAAGAAACCTTGCTAGCTACTCACAACAAAAGACGAAATTCACCATCAATGAAAATTCTTTTTATTGGGAGAGTGTTCACAACAATTTCTTACAAAGTTTTAAGGAAAAACTTTCCTTCTTCTTCAACTACTCTATCAATCTATACTAAGCTACTTCTAATTTGTCTCTCTATTCTAACTTCTACTCTAATTCTACCGTCTCATTCTAAGCTCTACTAAAGGTACAAATGAGGGGGACTCCCCCTTTATATAGCTGGCCAAGTCCAATGGATGGCTCAGATTACAATCGGCTGGATGGCCCAGATTGTGCCACCTCAACCCTAAACAAGATTCACCCTAAAAATTGCCATAATGGAGAGTGGGGCAATAAATGAGCAATTAATGGCCACCATCTTCTAGAAGATTCCCGTTTGTAGACGCGTTCACACTGTTCTCGATCTTCTTCTTGACGTTGCTCTTCAACTTCTTCTTTGTCACTTGAGTCTCAACACTTAGCCATTTTCTTGCAACTTTTCGTCCTTCAAGGTTGAAATGTCATCCTGGATTATTTTCTTCCTCACTTCAAGTCATCACCGCTTGGTCTCGACGTTCCTCCTGCAAAACAAGCAAGGAGAAGAGTATTAGAACACTTCATCATATAAACTTAACTTACTTACCAGGATTTTCATGTTTTGATCTCCAAGGGTTCATCGTTTTTCTAGCCAACAAACTTCATCCTCAAATTCTTCATGATTTGTAGGCTGGGGCATATAACACCTGTGCATCAAATTTCAATGCCTTAGACAAAATTTCAACTCCCTCAGGGGCGTATTTAAGAGATGCACTTTTAAAATCATCTTTCGAGAGTGTTAGCTTCAACTGCATCATCTTCAAGGAATTTACTTCACCAGCTGGAGCTCTGATACTCAATTTCGTTCATCTCTGACTCTGGAAGATTAGTCCCACGAAGAATTCAATCAAATTCACCTAGGCAATCGACTTAAAATTCATCCGCTGAGGCATTTTATCTTCAAAAACATCATTTATTCCCTGCCTTAGAAAATTTTTAAATTTCTCTTAGGAAAACTCATCGATCCTGCGCACATCAAAAATCTCCATCCCGGAGGCCTCAACGAACTGTGGAAGACCTTAAAATCCTCTCCTTGTCGAAGTTCTTAAATACCCAGAAGAAAATTTTCCTCAGAACGCATCAAATTCATGGGTATGCAACGAACGGGTTCATTTAATTTTTCTTGAATTTTGAACCTTAGAAAAATATTTCTTTATCAAATTTATCCTCATTCTTCATCTCTGGGCGAATTTTCCTTGCTTGGCCTTGAAAATTTTAACAATTTCATGAAGCTGGCACCTTCTGGCATATTTCACAGCCAATTCATCTTTGCCTCAGAAAAAATTTCATCACCTAGCACCTTACACACCTGGGCGCATATCACATGGCTTACTTCAAATTTCCACACTTAGAAAATTTTAAACTTTTGATATCACCTCTTTCAAGCCAGGCGCATTCAACATGGTAGACTTCAATCTTCACTTCCCTAGGAAAATTCACCTCCACCTCTATGACTTAGGCGCATTCAACCCCTTGAGGTCTCATTTTCCATCACTTGATCAAATTCACCAACTTGTTTTCATCCTTTCCCAAGGGTGCATTTGGAGGTGCTTGCTTCTAATTTCGCTCTTGCCTTAGAGAAATTTTGAACTCATCCTTTTGAAGGGCGCATTTAGACCTCTCAACTTTAACTTTTTTACACTTAGAAAATTTCCAACTTCTCCTCCAAGCCAAGGCGCATTTGAACACCTTTACTTTCAGTTTGAGTGCCTTAGACAAATTCTCAATCTCCTCCTTCAAGGCTGGGCGCATTTGACCACTCAGGCTTTCAATTTACATGCCTTAGTAAAATCTTCATCTTAACTCCATTGGGTGGGCGCATATAGGGGTCTTTACTCCCACTTTGCCAGACTTAGTCAACTTTCAAGCTTCATCATGCTGCTGGGCGCATAAGAGAGGTCAACCTCCAATTTTCAGCACTTAGTAAAGTTCTTTACCTTCCTTCCATGCTAGGGCGCATTTAGCAAGGGCCACTTCCACTTTTGAGTACTTAGAAAAATTTTAAGCTTCCTCCTGGACCTTGGGCGCATATGACCCCTTGAACTTCAAATTTTAAGTACTTAGAACATTTCTCTATCCTCTTCTCCCTCAAGGGTGCAAATGAGGGGTGGTACTTCAAATTTCTTATACTTAGAATATTTCCAAACTCCCTTTTTCACAAGTCAAGGTGCATGTTATACCATGAGCTCCCAATTTTGAATACTTAAACAATTTTCTAACCTCCTTCAGGCAAAGGCGGATTTCCCTTTCTGAGGTTCCAATTTGCAACACTTAGAGGAATTCCTAGTCATCCTTCCAAGCTTGGGCGCATTTAGCCCCTTGTAGTTTCAATTTCAGTGACTTAGTCAAATTTCCATTACCTCCTCTTCTCCTTGGGCGCTTTTGGGGGGTCAAGCTTCCAATTTTCCAGACTTAGAATTTTTTTGAGCTTCAATCTTCTCCCAAGGGCGCATTTTCATGGGTGAGCATCAAGTTTTAATGCCTAAGTAAAATTTTCATCCTTTTGCAAGCTAAGGGCGCATTTTGACCTGTGAGCTTCAATTTTTCCAGACTTAGAAAATTTTCAAGGCTCTTGCCAGCTTGAGGGCGCATATCATCCTGTGAGCTTCCATTTTCAATGCCTTCACTGAATTTCCTGCCTCATCTTTAGCTTCTCAAGGTGTATTTGGCCTGTGAACTTCAAATTTCAAGTGCTTAGAGAATTTCTACCAACCTTCAGCTTTTAAAGGCGTTTTTCACTGGCTGGACTTGAAAATTTATTAACTTCAGTGAATTTTATGCCATTTGTCAAATTTAGAGTGATTCGTTCATGCTAACCCTAGCTTGCCCTAACTTTCTAATTTTAGAAAGTTTCCCAAATTTTGAATTTCAAGCTAATTTCAAGCTCCAAAAGGCTGGATTTTGCTTTGTTTTGAATCTCGGGATGTGTTTGCGCTACTGATGCCTGATATCTGTCTGTACCTGCTATTTTAGCAACTTACTAAAAATAGCAATTGCTCAGAATGCTTTCAAATTTTGAGTGTCGATTGCCTGAAGGGTATTGATCATGACTGGATACTGCTTTTGCCTGGCTGTCGTGTTTCGCCCTTGATTTTAGGAAACCTTGATTCCTCTGTGCCCACCTGCTAAAAATAGTAAGTGCTTGATTTTTGAATCTCTGCAACTTCGTTCGCCTTGAAATTCGCGCCATAGGGTCCTCATCACTTGCTTGACCTGTACCTGCTGATGCCTTGCACTGATCTGCTATTTATAGCATGTTTCTGGAGGTGGCTTACTATTTATAGTAACTGTTTGTTTCTGATAACTCCACAATTCCGTTTGATTTGAAATTCGAATGACGTGCTCCTCACCACGTGACTTGCTTGCTGACATCGGCGCCCGCTGCTGACTTTCTATTTATAGCTAGTTTCTAAAATGACTTACTATAAATAGTAAGTGCTCCGTTTGCTTTCAAATTTTACCAGCAGATAGCTTGGAAGATGTTGATCGCGGTGGTTTACACCGGTTTTCGAAAATTTTGACCTTTTACCCCTCTTTTTGGGTCCCGAAGCTGGAAACCCTAATTGGTCTTGCATGCATATCAAATGGCCTTCGTTTGTCCTCGTTTCTGTTGCATTGTGATCAGTTTGTGATTTTGAAGTGTTGGGAGGCGGCTGCCAAAATGTATCTGCTAAAAATAGCAAGTTGCTGAATAAGTGATTATCTCCATTTGCATGTCACATCACTGCGAAGCTCTCGAAAAACCCATAAGGAATATGTAGACATGCAAAGAAAACCCTGACATGCAAACCCTAAAAATAGCCTCTGAAGGCTGAACTCTGAAAGTTGTCACCTCGCTTTGCATGTTATACCATCGCGAAGGTCTCGAAAAACCCAAAAGGAATATCCAGACATGCGTTGAAAAGCTCTTCATCTAAGCCTTGAAATCTACTCCGGAAGCTGAACTGCTAAAAATAGCAAGTTGCCCGTTTTAGCTCAAATTTTGCATGCGAGTAACTTGACATGTTCTGAATGCAGTGTGACGATCGAAACTTCAAAAGTGCTGACGGAATGCCCTGAACTTCACACTTACTAAAAATAGTAAGTAGCCGGAATCCGATGAAATTTCAATGGAAGCCTGCTGGAAGCACACTGACAACAATGTTAAGCTCAATTTTCAATTTATTTACTTCATTTGACCTCGGATTGACCGGGAAAGTACAAACCCTAATTCTCAGACTTGGCCAAATTTCACGTTAAGGTTCAACGGCGGGCACATCCCGAAAAGACAGACAGTAGAAAAGAGAGACAACAACAAAACGACCAAAAAGCAAAGCCAAAATTGTTTGCCTACGGAATGGGATTCTAATTGACGTACTACTTGGCAAACTAATTATGTGCAGAACATGGGATCAAACAGTAAGCTGAAAGATATCATAGTAAAATGCCAGACACTTTATTCATTCTCAGGAATATCATGTACAAGAGTGTATCACAATGCGTACAACATAACTCATTCAGAATCATCACATAATCAATAGCAGCATAATCCGACTATTCCCACCCGACTACATATAACGCTCGGCGGTGGTTAAACAACCAACCGACACGACGTTTCATAACATCATTACATTAGCACTAATCTGAACATGTTTTGCCGAGAGTACATGACATTACATGACATTATTATTCTTTACTAACTATTGTTTTATTTAACTATTGTTTTATTTGACATTATTATTCTTTACTAACTATTGTTTTATTTGACAATTGGCCGACTACGACCGAGGCCGACTACGGCCGACAACAAGGTAAAATATCCGACGAACATCATCCCCCCCAAAAAGGAAGTCGTCTTCCAGACGACATACATACAACAAGATAAGATTACTGAGAAGTAGGGGGAAGGGAGTGCGTCCCTGGATGCACAGATGACGTCGGAGTGGTGGAAGAATGCTCTGCTCTCAGACGCCTCAGCTCCTCCGTGCGTGTGCGAAGCTGCCGATTTGCCAGGATCTCCCTCTCCCTCGCCGCCTTCACCATCCGGGCTGCCTCCATCAGTTGGCTCTTTGCCTGCTCTGCTTCGGCCTTCTTGGCCGCCAATTCTACCTCTTTTGCAGCCAACTGGTCCTCCAATGCTCTCATTCTCTGCTGCCATGCTGCCTCTTTCTGCTGTGCCTCCTCCTCCAAGGCTGCCACCCGAGGCTCCAAGATGTCCAATCGGGCTCCCCTGTCACTGGCAAGCTGAGATTGTTCAGTCAAGTTATCCTGAATACTCTTGATGGTCGCAGCAGACTCATCCTTGACCCGCTGAAGAAGTCTATAGGCATCCACTCGGCGAGATACTGCTACCTCGGTGGAAAATCTTTGGCGCTTCATCAGAAGAAAAACATCTCGGAAGGCGAGCTCGATGTAGTATAAACTCTCAAGGACACCTGCATCCCGTCCTACTAGCCTCGGTGGCCGACCCCGCCAGGCTCTCATCATAGCAGGAGTCTCTCCTGCTGGCCACCCCTCGCCAAATATCCGTGCAAACTCCGCCTCACACCCCATCTGCACAAATCCCCGAATGCGGTGAACCTCCTGGCCTACCAGAGGCGATCGGCCAATCCTCAGGTCCCTGGAAACCTGTCCCACGCGGATCATCAATCTGCCCATGTGCTCGAGCTCCTCTACATATCGGGCCAGACTGCGCCTACCGGGTCCGGACGGGTCCGCCGCGGATATCGCACCACAAAGCCCTCTCCGCGGGAAGCACTCCTCGCTTCTCCTCATCGGTATACAATGTTCTCGCCTCTCTTAAGCGTTTCACTAATGTACCGAGGCTCCTCGGTCGGCCGTCTCGTGCTCTCTCATATGCTTCGGCCTGCGTAAGTGTGTTCGCCATCTCGCTGCCTTCCACTTCGCTGGTGTGGACGATCGCCCTTTCGCCCCCTTTGTCCTCCGCCCGGTGTGACTCCTCTCCTCCCGGGCCGGTCCGCCGCTGCCACGCCCATGTGAAGCCCACCGCATCCCAAACCAACTATCGACCAGGCACCCGTGCTCCCCGGCCGGAGTCGCCTCCTCGGCCTCTGGCCATTCCCCCAGCCCGCCACGAGGTTAAGCACCTTGCCGCCGAAGGCCGACGGTGGTGTAAGAGAACAAACCGCTGGCAGTATCTCAACCGGGGCAGTGGAACCTGCCGCCGATACAGTGAGTGCCCCCTGTGATGTGGTGGCGAGAGGTGCCCACCCTGGAGATGCTCCCGGTAGTGAAGCGGCTACCCTCAACATCCGCCCGGCTCCAACTGGCGCAGCAGGGAGGGTAAACGTGACTGAGTGTGCACTCTGGCTGGCTGGCGGTGCCGGGAGAGTAAATCCTGCCGGCTGCAATACTGGTATATCAATCTCGCCTGCCTCCTGACCCCCGATGGCAACAGACACCTCCTCATCGGCCGGTGGACTCGACTCCGATGGCGAGGAAGATAAGTCAATAGGCTCCTCTCTATCAGATGCGTCGCTCTCCTCCGAGGCCTCCTCCTCTGATGTTTCCTCTTCCACCGATGCCTCCTTCCGTTTCCTCTTTTTCCCCGAGGCTGTGCCCTCGCCTGCTTGTTTTACTTCCAGTTCCGACCAGTAGAATACTGTAGGCCATCCTGGGTCCAGGTGAGTGAGTGGCCGCACCCGACCCCAATTGCCCTCGGGCACCTGTGTGTGCACGACATCCAAAAAGAGAGCTATGGCGTGCTGAGTCATATAGAAGGCCTTATGCCTCTGCGCTAGAAAATCCCTCATCCGCTCTGTGAGTAGCCTCGCCCAGTTGTATACTCGGCCAACTCGAAGTCCGACCATGAAATCCCCCTGCCATAAGGCAATGTCCGACGCTCGGCTAGCCCCTGTGAGTCGGCACTTCATTAGGTCAAGCAAACATTTCCATTCTGCCGTTGCTAGGTGGTTCTTCCGGAGGCCTCGATTGCCAGTATTCCATATGATACGCTATTCTTCGGCTGACAAGTCGCTTCGGCACACTTGCTTGACTAGCAGTTCTTTGTGTTCCTGCGTCATTCTCTTGGGTTTGTTAACCCCTATTCCCGAAGCTGGGATGCCGAACACCCGCTCAAAGTCCTGAGGCCAGAATGAAACGGTCACTCGGCAACCTCTGTAATCAATGACGGACTTGTGCGTATGCCTGCAATAGTTCTCCACCATCGCCTTCAGCCAAGGCTCGAACTCCCGAGAATTGAAAAAGGGCACGAGCACAGCCTTGTCTACCCGAGCGTGTCGAAGCGCAACCTTCAGAGAGTGGTCGTCGGGAGTGCTTCGCCACCATTGCTTGCACTCGTTGCCGGTCAGGTTCTCCCATGTCATCGTTTCATTATCGGCATCCATCTTTTTTCTCTTCGCAGCCGAGGCTACCTTTGGCTGGTGCTGCATCGCCTTCTTGCCCTTGTCCATTTTTCTATCAGTTCGGCGATTCCAACCGACTTTATAACTCTTCAGACTGCCGAAACTATGAAAACTGCCGAACTGCCGGTGAGAACTGCCGAATTGCCAAAAACTGCCGAACTGCCGGTGAGAACTGCCGAAGTGCCAAAAACTGCCGAACTGCCGAAAATTGCCGACCTGCCGATGGAAACTGCCGAACTGCCAAATGATCTGCCAAGGCCGTACGGTTTGGATGAATGGCCGTACGACTGTGGAACCCTGAGGCTGTACGGTTTGAAGATACTCTGAAATCCGTACGATCTGGAAGTACTGTGAATTCCGTGCAAGTTTCCCTGAAATGCTGGTGCCGTACAGATTCTCCTGAGGCAATAATGTCGTACGAAATCTCCTGAGGCAATAATGCCGTACGGATTCTCCTGAGGCCGTATGAAATCTCCTGAGGCAATAATACCATACGGATTCTCCTGAGGCTGTACGAAATCTCCTGAGGCCGTACGGATTCTCCTGAGGCCGTACGAAATCTCCTGAGGCAATAATACCGTACGATGCAGGACTTAACAAAATTTTCCAGTTGCAAAGGCCGTACGGTGCAGAACTTGGCCAATCTGTCAATTTTCACTTGCCATACGATGTAAATCCTGGCAACATATCCAACTTGCAGAGGCCGTACGATGTTACCCTTGGCGAAATTTTCAACTTGCAGAGGCCGTACGATTTCTACTGGCAAATAGAATGAAAACTGGGAAATGTGAAAATACCGTACGGTTTGAGAGTTCCTTGGATGCCGTACGATGTCAAGCTCTGAATGTCGTACGTCCTCCACAGGCTTCGACCCTTGACGTGCTATTTGAGAAATGGAACCCCGTACGGCTTTGAAGTGTTTTAGATGCCGTACGACTTCCTTCCCTGGCGAATTGTGCTGAGTATAGAATCTCTGAGGCTGTACGACTTCCTTGTCTGGCGATTTGTACTGAGTGTAGAATCTCTGATGCCGTACGACTTCCTTCTCTGTACCCTGTGCGCCTCTGCAACTGATAAATTCGTGCAAGTTCTTCCTCCCTTCTTTTCCTCTGTGATCTTGTCTCCGACCTGTCGCCTCTTCAATTGGCCGTACGATTTGAGGTTTTATA